>JAJSOF020000013.1:138794449-139081949 GCA_025594305.2 Periplaneta americana | reverse complement strand
TATGAATGTAAGTGTGATTGTGAGTGTGCCGGGTTAATATTAATTAGCCAATCATCAAAAACATAAAAATACAATATCAGGACTGTCGCTGGGCAGTAACCTGAATACAAGTTTCTGCGTCACATTGTTGACAAGTAACTCCATCTGTTCGCACAACCATAAATCACTAATAGATGCAATAGAGTTAACAACAACGAAAAAAAGAAATATAAATAAGGAAAAACTCAGAATAGGAAAGTATATGCTTACAAGGGCAACTAATAGTTCCTAGCCACCAATTTAGGACATCAATCAGTTCTGTTTCGTACGAATCTTAAATCCCTAACATTAATTTTATTTCCCTCTAAAGGAACAAATTAAGTTTTTAACTTAAATTGTTAGCCTTACAAGCAAACATTCTGATGGGGGCAGATAAAAAAGTTAAATTTTTGTCTTCCACCATATTAATAATCCTAAAACAATTGCTTATACAAATTCTGGCCACTCGACCGCAATTACGAGGCCGTCCAGAAAGCGATTTTCCCTGAGGCCGTTTGCAGAAAAAAAGCATGATTGCATGAAAAGATTTATTGAAACAGATACAGCAATTGTGACGCTATTTGTCAACATATCCCCCACTGGAATCGAGACATTTGTCATACCAAGGGATCAATTTTTGTATCCTTGCGTCGTAGAAGTCAACCGCCTGGGATCGGAACCAGCAAATGTCTCAATTCCGGTGGGGAATATGTTGAAAAATAGCTAAAAAATTATTGCTGTGTCTGTTCCAATACATTTTTCCAATGAAATTGCGTTTTCTTTCTGTTAACTTATTTTTACTGCCCTCGTAATTGCGATCGAGTGGCCAAAATTTGTATAAGCATTTCTTTTGACATTATTAATACGATGAAAGAAAAAAAAATAACTTTTTTATCTGCTCCCATCAAAATGTTTGCTTGTTAGTGGAAATTTAATAAAATAATGGAACGAAAAACGAATGGTAGATTGAATACATTGATGACAAAATGAAAAGCACGGTGACAAAATGATAATAGTGAGTGGTTAGTTTTGTGTAAAGATTATAGAGTGCATGAATGAATGAATGAATGAGAGCAAAGATGAATGAATGAGTGGAAAGATGAATGAATGAATGAATAAACGAATGAATGAATGAACGAATGAATGAATTAATAAGTGGAAATGTGAATGAATGAATGAATGAATGAATGAACGAACGAATGAAAGAATGAATGAACGAATGAAAGAATGAATGAACGAATGAATGAATTAATAAGTGGAAATGTGAATGAATGAATGAACGAATGAAAAATGAATGAACGAATGAATTAATTAATAAGTGGAAATGTGAATGAATGAATGAACGAATGAACGAAGGAATGAATTAATAAGTGGAAATGTGGCTGAATGAATAAATGAATGAATGAATGAGCGAATGAATTAATAGGTGAAAATGTGGCTGAATGAATGAATAAATGAATGAACGGATGAAAAAATGAATGAACGAATGAATTAATAAGTGGAAATGTGAATGAATGAATGAACGAATGAATTAATAAGTGGGAATGTGAATGAATGAATGAATGAATAAATCACTGAATGAATGAACGAATGAATTAATTAATAAGTGGAAATGTGAATGAATGAATAAATAAATGAATGAACGAACGAATGAAAGAATGAATGAACGAATGAATGAATTAATAAGTGGAAATGTGAATGAATGAATAAATGAATGAACGAACGAATGAAAGAATGAATGAACGAATGAATTAATTAATAAGTGGAAATGTGAATGAATGAATGGATGAATGAACGAATGAAAAAATGAATGAACGAATGAATGAATGAATGAACGAATGAATGAATTAATAAGTGGAAATATGAATGAATGAATGAATGAATGAATGAATGAATGAATGAGTATATTAAACAATACATGAGTAAGTGAACGAATGGTATGCACTGTGGAGAAGTCGACATAATATTGGGAAAGAATAGTGATATTTCTTTGCCTGTGTGATTTGAAAAATTGTAGCTTTGCGAAATTTTTCTATCAGTTGTAAACAAGTATTTACAAATAATTGCTATAAAATGAAATTAACTTTTACCGCATTACAATACTTGATCTTAATTAAAACGGTTTTTGACCATAGTAAGTTCCACTAAAGACTAAAACGTCTTGGATTTTGTGTTTGTTTTAATTCTGAACGTAAATGATTCTCTGCTAAATTACACCCATAGAAGTAATTCACTATCGATGAAATGTTATGATGAAAATGGATATTTTAATAAGAACTGGAGAAAAGTAGTTCACATTCATTTCAATATTCATTATAGTCATTATAATAGCATTATCCACAACGATGCAAGCATAATGTAGTACTGTAATTGGCGTGCAGATGGTAGCAGCTTGAGAAAGCTCTGCATTGTTGGAAACATAAAGACGTGCAAGCTGAACTGATAAATTCCATCACACAACAGAGTCACGATAGTTCCAAGAGCGCGACTATTCGGATTTCAAACATCATTTCTACAATGTAACCACTTAGGAACAATAAGCCCACTAGCTAACTTCTTGAGCAGGTGGTTAATGCGGTGAATGACATCAACTTAGTATCACATAGAATAAATAGTGGACCTATGTAAGAAATATATTCGGTTGCAATACGGGAGAAATATATCTATCCTCTTTTGTTTTAGAGATTCTGGAGGAAAGAGTATTTTTAATATACTTTGCTCCAGGGTTTAAACTAGAAAATAAATAATTGTCGCAAAAATGCACAAATGAAAAATTATATGTGTACAAATTTCGAAATGCTTGCGCAATATTATAAATAATTGTGCAGAAAGATAAAATTAAATAAAGTATGGAGAAACAAAAAGTTACAGGATATAATTTGTTTCTTGGAATTTTATTATTTTCAATCCATCTTATCTCTCACTAGTAATACCGTACTTATGTAAGTAAAACATTAGACGTAGGTATGTTTAGAATCAATTACTGCTGAATTTACATCGCGTTAAAATACGTTATTGTACGGGCACTCTAAACATTGAAATTCTTTACTAGTAAACCCTTCAAGATTTATTGTTAGCAGAGTGCTAACTCTTTTTACTGAAAGGCGGTTTCTAATTCCAGTTTTTATAAGATTCATGCAACTAAATCCTCGCTCACAATTTACAGTATGGGATGGAATTATACAGTGTGTTTCCGAAGTGGTGTTACAAACTTTCAGGGATGTTGGCGAAGGGCACATGTATCAATTTGAGATAGGAACCCTGGTCCGGAAATGACTGAGTCGAAAGTTATAAGCAAAAATAGTTGTGTGAAAATAGAATTGTAATTTGACATCACGTGCCCTCCTTCCCTTAACTCTTGGAACAGTCGTGGAAAAATGGTATGAGCCGGATGTCTCCTACGTGGGTACTTGCCCCGATACAATCTGTGAACTTGTCTACTGTTCCCATTGACTCATCCGTATTCGAAAACCAGGTCTGCTTATTCCGCTCTCGTGTACTCCTCCATTTCACTAGACTAAGCGACTGTACAAGCTGAGTGTCCAGTCGGTCAGTCCTATCCCATCGATATTCTCAACTAATCCAGTTTAAAATAAAACATTCGCATTTTCATTTCTCACACCATCTTCCACTGAAAATTCTTACCGGAGCCAACAGGAAGATAAAAGAGACAATCTATTTTACACTACCCAATATCACTTTATGTCCACTCATTAGCAAGTTTCTGGCTGCCATCTTGTCTTCTCGAGCATCGTCTGTTCGTCCCGAACGAACTGATAAATAGAAAACTCTGGGTAATCTACCCAACACGTAGTTCTAATGTTCACCACCCACAACGTCGGGCGTTGATCATCTTATTTCAACCCCCTTCCGTCAGATGGTGCTGACAGCAATTTCGCATCCTATTATATATTCATCCATGATGGGGGTTTATGAGGGTTTACCAATTCCAGGAAGAGAGACCGTAAAGTTTTGGAGCAAAGCATAATAATGTCTCTTATAAAAAGAAGGAAATATATTTTATCCACATTAATCTTGCTCAGGCCTGCAGAACTCGCAAGTAGGGGAAATATGAAGCCAGCCTCACTCCACTTCTATTGGGGATGATCGGCTTCCGCCGCGAGAATGAATGTTGATGCAGCCGAGCGTAACTAGAACGCCGTGGCCGCACAGGTAGAAAAGGTGGGTGGGGTAAGAAAGGGGAGGAAAGCAGTCGCTCTCAAGAGCTACAGTTCTGCAGGTCTGATCTTGCGGATCTGGAATACTGACCAATCATTTCTTTTCTTATTCCTGTGCACAACAGTTTCGTAATGTTGCTGGAATTTCTGGCGGTGGTTCTGGTTCTGTTCTACCTGGTTCGAAAAGTATGCATGCGGCGAATGGTGGAGTTGGCTGAACAAATTCCGGGTCCAAAGACGCTGCCTTTCATCGGTAACGGTCTTGAGTTCGGCACCAACACTAAGGGTGAGTCTTTATCAGATACTCAAAAAAAAAAAAAAAAAAGACAAAAAAATGTGCTTTTACCGTAGTTGTCTATCGTTTTTGAGTATTTCAACTGTGTAGTAAAACAGAAAATTTCCGAACTTTACCTGCTAGATCAATCATTTCAATTTTAAATTTGAAATTTAGTAACAAAATTAAACATGTCTTTTTGCACTTTAGTAAGCATCCTGAAAAGTAATACTGACCAGTGGCGTACCCAGGCTGATTTTTTTGGGTGGGTCAGATATGCAGAGTTTATTTTTTTTAATATACAGGGTGTTCACCATGATCCTGACACATTTGAAATTGCTGTATAATTCATACTGCTTGAGGTAAAAAGAAAAGAATGCATGCAATATCAGGAGTAACTCACCAAGTTTTATTAAAAAAATCAGTACACCTCAACATAAGATCCTCTCGTTGCACGAAGAACATCTAGCCTGAATTCAATTTCCTGCCAGGTCTTCTGAAGCATCTCGGGCGTAACGGAATTGACGGCATCTCTTATGCGGCCGCGTAGCTGTTGAAGATCACGAATTTTGTGGCCTGTATACACTTTGTTCTTGACATATCCCCACAAGAAAAAGTCTAGAGGAGTAATATCCGGTGATCGAGGTGGCCATCTTGTCGGTCTATCACGCCCAATCCAGCGACCGGGAAATTGTGTGTCGAGAAATTCTCCAACGATTAGGCTCCAATGTGGTGGGGCACCGTCCTGTTGAAAGATGACGTTCGGCTGCAAATGCATTAACTGAGGCACAACAAATTGATCCAACATGTCGAGGTAGGTATTGCGCGTAACTGTTTGTTCTGCATCTGCAGTTCTCGTCCCGCTTGTCGAACTGACTTGCGTGGACTTCGTTCATACGCCTGTCTCACTGCTGCTACACGGTCCTCTGATACGCGCACATTACCGCCACCATGCAATTTCACCACACTTCTCGTTGCCAAAAAGTGCTGTTTCCATGTCTTAATGGTGTTCCGTGATGGTGGGTCCTTCTGGAACACGAGCCGAAAGTTGCGTTGCACTTGAATCACCGAATTTGTTTCAGCATACCACCAGATCGCTTGTGCTCGCTCTTGCGCTGTCGCCATTTTGACTTAAGCTACCGCAGCGCCACGTACAACCTCTCGCGCGGGTTTTTAAAATAGCCAACGAAATTTTCACAGTTTCTCTACATATTGCAATGCATGTTACCAACTTATTTCCATTCATTGATTTTTGGCAGCCAAATGAAATGTGTCAGGTTCATGGTGGACACACTTTACAATTTCTTGAACCCTATTTTACCCGAAAGTACATTAGGGTTATAGTTATAGCCTGAGTTTATATTATTATAATGAGAATTCTTTTGACGCGGGTAACCCAGTCTTCCTACTTAAAATTAACACTTATATCTACTACAATAATTTGAATTATTTACAAGTTCTTAAAGATACTACATATAAAATTACATTGACGTGGGTAACCCAGTCTTGCTACTTAAAATTAACACTTATATCTACTACATTAATTTGAATTATTTACAAGTTCTTAAAGATACTACATATAAAATTACATTGACGCGGGTAACCCAGTCTTCCTACTTAAAATTAACACTTATATCTACTACAATAATTTGAATTATTTACAAGTTCTTAAAGATACTACATATAAAATTACATTGACTTGGGTAACCCATTAATTTGAATTATTTACAAGTTCTTAAAGCATATAAAATTACATTAAAATTAACACTTATATCTACTACATTAATTTGAATTATTTACAAGTTCTTAAAGATACTACATATAAAATTACATTGACGTGGGTAACCCAGTCTTGCTACTTAAAATTAACATTTATTCTACTACATTAATTTGAATATTTACAAGTTCTTAAAGATATACATATAAAATTACATTGACATTAAGTCTTTGAATTATTTACAAGTTCTTAAAGATACTACATATAAAATTACATTGACGTGGGTAACCCAGTCTTGCTACTTAAAATTAACACTTATATCAACTACAATAATTTGAATTATTTACAAGTTCTTAAAGATAATACATATAAAATTACATTGACGTGGGTAACCCAGTCTTGCTACTTAAAATTAACACTTATATCTACTACAATAATTTGAATTATTTACAAGTTCTTAAAGATACTACATATAAAATTACATTGACGTGGGTAACCCAGTCTTGCTACTTAAAATTAACACTTATATCTACTACATTAATTTGAATTATTTACAAGTTCTTAAAGATACTACATATAAAATTACATTGACGTGGGTACTATAAAATTAACACTTATATTACATTAATTTGAATTATTTACAAGTTCTTAAAGATACTACATATAAAATTACATTGACGTGGGTAACCCAGTCTTGCTACTTAAAATTAACACTTATATCTACTACAATAATTTGAATTATTTACAAGTTCTTAAAGATACTACATATAAAATTACATTGACGGTAACCCAGTAACACTTATATCAGTCTTAAAGATACTACATATAAAATTACATTGACGCCGGGTAACCCAGTCTTCCATACTTAAAATTAACACTTATATCTACTACAATAATTTGAAATTTAAGTTCTTAAAGATATTATTTAACCCAGTCTTCCTACTTAAAATTCTACTACAATAATTTGAATTATTTACAAGTTCTTAAAGATATACATAAAATTACATTGACGCGGGTAAAGTCCCAGTCTTCCTACTTAAAATTAACACTTATATCTACTACAATAATTTGAATTATTTACAAGTTCTTAAAGATACTACATATAAAATTACATTGACGTGGGTAACCTAGTCTTGCTACTTAAAATTAACACTTATATCTACTACAATAATTTGAATTATTTACAAGTTCTTAAAGATACTACATATAAAATTACATTGACGTGGGTAACCCAGTCTTGCTACTTAAAATTAACACTTATATCTACTACATTAATTTGAATTATTTACAAGTTCTTAAAGATACTACATATAAAATTACATTGACGTGGGTAACCCAGTCTTGCTACTTAAAATTAACACTTATATCTACTACATTAATTTGAATTATTTACAAGTTCTTAAAGATACTACATATAAAATTACATTGACGTGGGTAACCCAGTCTTGCTACTTAAAATTAACACTTATATCTACTACATTAATTTGAATTATTTACAAGTTCTTAGAGATACTACATATAAAATTACATTGACGTGGGTAACCCAGTCTTGCTACTTAAAATTAACACTTATATCTACTACAATAATTTGAATTATTTACGAGTTCTTAAATATATTACATATAAAATTACAAAACTCTTTATAACAGCACGTTTTTGTGAACACATTGAATAGTGGTTTCTCATATATTACATTACAAAAATTTAAATGTCCGACCAAAATAAATCTTTTGTTTTCGAAGACTGGACAATGAAACTAAAGGTGATCCACAGTTTGGTGTTCCTCACAGATACATAAATAGCCATTGTCCTTATGTAATTTAAATCGTTCTAGATAAGACCCAAATTTCCCATGACCCGACAAAAGTTGTGTTAGTATAAAATCTGGTATAATTTGTTTGCTATTTGCTAGGAGAGAAGATTTCTCTCGTAACTGAATCCTTTGTACTGCATAGCCACTGATTGTTCCACCTCTTCATTATGTGCAGGGTTTAGAAAGTACCTGACATTTCCTGACAATGCCGCTGCCGTCAACTCTCTTGAAACTCATTCTCGGAAGTCTTATTTAATAACATGCAAAATTATGATAAACAATCATGCAAGGCATATAAATACAAACGATTTATAAGGTGAAATGGAGCTGTCGAGATTTCCTAGCAACGAATCTGTCGATCATTGATGATGGCTCCTCCAACAAATCCCAACTTTTCTCCCTCTCAATGGATAGAATTGCTAGATTACAAGGCCTTGTGCTTGACATGATTGTCGAATTTCTCTTCGTTTCAGAGCTTTGAAAAGTTTTATATCAGTGCCTTAATGAAGGACGAACATTTACTAATATCCATTTTTGGAGACTGAGGTGCTTCCGATAATGAATTTGAAAGAGCAAGAATATCGTCTAAGCATACCAAATAAAATAAAGTGTCAAATTTTTCTATCTGATGGAACAATTCAGTAGCCTCCACAGCTTCCTTCTTTTTATCGCTGCCAGACAATTTTTTAGTCCCAATCCAACACAGTTAAATTGGCTTTGAAGAAATGAACGCATTTTTTACTTCTTACCTTAATGCTATCGATGTAAGAGTAATGGAACGGAGAAAAATTCTCTCCGGCGCCGGGATTTGAACCCGGGTTTTCAGCTCTACGTGCTGATGCTAGAGGGAACCCAAGAGTTGGAGCTTAATCTGAGACGATTCTCTCCGACGCCGGGGTGGTATCCGGTGTGGCTCAGTGGATAAAGCATCAGTAAGTAGAGCTGAAAACCCGGGTTCAAAGCCCGGCGCCGGAGAGAATTTTTCTCCGTTCCATTACTCTTACATCGTATGATGACGCAGAATATCGATGTAAGAGTAAGAGTAAGAGTTTAGTTAACTCCCTTAATAACAGTAATCTTTCAGTTGTTACCCTTAACAACACGCTAATCCCTTATTCATCTGTCGTAAAAAATCTTGGCTTCTTTTTTGATAATAATCTAAGTTGGAATTTTCAAGTTAAAGAAACGATAAAAAAAATCTGTTCCTCCATTCACTGTTTGAGTCGCTTGAGAAACTTCTTGCCCCAGCAACTAAAATTTACCCTAGTACAAACCGTAGTAATGCCGCACTTCGATTATTGTGACGTTTTGTTAAGTGACCTAAGTTCTGAACTGTCAGTCAAGTTACAGCGAGCTCAGAATATGTGCGTCAGATACGTGTGCAACATCTGACGATATGATCACATATCACCGTCCTTCGCAAGTCTCTCGTGGCTCCGACTTAAAGAACGCAGAACTTTAGAGTCTTTGTCTTTACTCTTTCGAATTCTGCACACCTCAACACCAAATTACCTTTCGTCTCGTTTCTCTTATCTATACTCTAACCACGACGTAAATACCAGATCACTTATCTGTGGCACGCTAAATATACCTCTTCATAGAACATCTTGTTATTCCTCATCTTTTACAATATCCACCTCGCGTCAATGGAATTCCTTGTCACAAAGTATTAGGGGCTGCAAGACAACAAACACCTTTAAGAACAGCTTAAAAGATAACCTTATTAGCATTTCACTCCAATCATACTGATTTTAACTATCACTGACTACACTGTTACTTTTTTCTTTAGACATCATCCTGATTGTGCTATATTTTCAAAATTGTCTCATAATAATCTCTTTCTATTATCTAATATCATTTGAAATATATTAACATTCTATGTATTTTAGTTTAATTCTGCTACACTGTTTATTTCAGTGTTTAATTAATAGTTCATAGTATTTTGTTGTTTAATTCGTAAATAACTCTTGTATACATGTAACTTTCACCTAAATCAAATTGTTGAATTCTTTGCAAGTTCATGCATATGTATATACACTTTTTGCTGGTTGAGTGGAAGAGAAGGCCTTACGGCCTTAACTCTGCCAGCTAAAATAAATCATTATTATTATTATTATTATTATTATTATTATTATTATTATTATTATTATTATTATTATTATTATTATTATTATTATTATTATTATATCTGCATGGAAATATCATATGTACTTCGGTACATTAAAATAATATATATTAATGCTACCGACTGTAACTATTGCTCTGGATCCATGGTTTAGTTTTAATTTTGAGTATTTTCCATAAAAAACGCAAAAATCCTTATATTTTTTGGTTGGGCCTGGGGCACACCTGACCCACCCGCTGGCTACGCCACTGATACTGACTCGAACCAAACAGAATTTAAATAAATTCACTCTCATAATATGAGATTTTAAGGAAGATGTAATTGAAAACCGAAAGTTAAAATAGGGAGAAAACTGCCAAATGTAATTCTTTTTCTTCTTTCTTTGCTGTCCTTTTCGGCGATGGGTTTCCTCAGCCAGACATGATCCATTTCCTGTATTTTACCTGTTTTGTGTTAATTTTTTTGTTTCCTGCAGGTTCTTTTCCCTGTTGTTTATTAATTTTTGTGTACCCTTACCATTCTACCTTTGTTATTGTGTATTAATTGTTTACTGTGTATTAATTATATTTTGTATTAATTGTTATTGTGTATTAATTGTTTATTGTGTACGAATTGCAATTATTGTGTCTAATTAAGTTATCACTGACACTGGGTGTTTGCCATTACAGTGTAAATATATACATACATACACACATACAAATTTTGGAATAAAACCGTTCAGGTAATCATTGGGACTTGAACTCGCGATCGAATAAACAGGCAAACGCCCGACCTACGCCGCGTTGCTTTCGAAGGCTAACTCCACGTACTGCGCATTAAGTCCTCGCTATCGCGCCGAGTCCGGCTGTGCTATTTTCTTTAAGCAGCAGTGGTTCCCGTTTGGTGGTCCGAATTCCTTTAGGGTTCCCTGTAAGCAATCCAGGAGGTCCGTGATAGTGTTCAGAAAGAAACGATTTTCTTTTTCTATCATTTCTTTTAAACTGAAATGCTTAATAATAGCTCTATTGGTGGAATCATTCAATTCATTCATTCATTCATTCAATTCATTCATTCATTCAATTCATTCATTCCTTCCATTCATTCATTCCATTCATTCCATTCATTCATTCCATTCATTCCATTCATTCATTCATTCAAGTCCATTCAATCATTCATTCCACTCATTCATTCCATTCATTCATTCATTAATTCATTCCATTCATTCCAATCATTTCATTCATTCATTCCATTCATTCCAATCATTTCATTCATTCATTCCATTCATTTCATTCATTCATTCATTCCATTCATTCCAATCATTTCATTCATTCATTCCATTCATTCATTCCATTCATTCATTCATTCCACTCATTCATTCATTCATTCATTCATTCATTCATTCATTCCATTCATTCCAATCATTTCATTCATTCATTCATTCATTCATTCATTCATTCCATTCATTCCAATCATTTCATTCACTCATTCCATTCATTCATTCATTCATTCATTCCATTCATTCCAATCATTTCATTCATTCATTCATTCATTCATTCATTCCATTCATTCCAATCATTTCATTCATTCATTCCATTCATTCCAATCATTTCATTCAATTATTCCATTCATTCATTCCATTCATTCCAATCATTTCATTCATTCCATTCATTCCATTAATTCATTTCATTCATTCCATTCATTCACTCATTCATTCCATTCATTCATTCCATTCATTCCAATCATTTCATTCATTCATTCCATTCATCCCAATCATTTCATTCATTCATTCCATTCATTCCATTCATTCATTCCATTAATTCCCTTCATTCATTCATTCCATTAATTCCATTCATTCATTCATTCCATTAATTCCTTCATTCCATTAATTCCTTTCATTCATTCCATTCATTCATTCATTCCGTTCATTCATTCATTCTATTCATTCATTCATTCATTCCATTCATTCCAATCATTTCATTCATTCATTCCATTCAATCATTCATTTCACTCATTCATTCCATTCATTCATTCATTCCATTCATTTATTCATTCCATTCATTCATTCCACTCATTCATTCATTCCATTCATTCATTCCACTCATTCCATTCATTCATCCATTCCATTCATTCATTCATACATTCCTTGATTTATTTGTTTATTTAATTAATTAATTTATTTATTTGTTTACTCTGGTGGAGTTAAGGCCATCAGGCCCTTTCTTCCACATCACCAGCAATGCAATACAACTACAAGAAAAAAACTTCTTTATACTGTGATAAGTGCGTCTTTCCTGCAATCTTTATAATGAAGAATTCTTCTGTAGTCATAACAAGAATATTCTTACATAAGACATGACTGGAGAACCGTAGAAGTTCCTTTGGCGTTTAAGGAGAAAAATATTGAAGCGATATTAATTCTGAGGTACGGTGTGAAAAACGTTCTCCTAAGACACATCCAATAGTTTTACGTGATCAGATGAAAGAAGTTTGCATACTTGTGTATGGTAATCTACTCAGCAGATGTTTTCGCATATTTTAATAATTTAAACACAACAGTCTCCAAGGTAATAATGGGTATAGTTATGTTGAAGATCAGATTTTTAATTGGTCTTTTTATGATGTTTTATCAGCTGCTATGGTTATCTAGCGTCAGGACAAATACATAGTTTATGTAAATAAATTTGACCGATCAACAACTATCATGATGACATAATTCATGACTTCATAATATACATATATTTAAAAAGTATCGCATATTTTTACAGGATGTAGCATTTGTCGAATCTAAAATAAAGTTCCTATAAACATATGGCCAGAAACAAATATCTGTTGAGATATGGGCCATGCTGTATTGTAGCCTACGATACTCATCTGTCTGTTATTTAGACACTACAGAAAGTGCTCTATGTGGTTACCACGCATTGTTACACATGTTTCAGTCCTTCTCAGTGAATCACGAACTCTTGCAACCACACCTAGCTGTTGTGGGATTTGCACACATGCATTAGATACACGCTCTGTAACGTCCATGTCAAAGGACTTAAGTCAGGTGATCGGGAAGGCCATACTACTGGAACTCTTCGACCAATCCATCGCCCATTAAACGCACGAGGCACGAGGCGTAGAAAATGTGGTGATGCTCCGTCGTGCATAAACAAAAAACAGCCTATACCACTGAATATTGTACGTACTGTACGTACTTACTAACACAAGGAAAATAATAGACTCCGTAGTATCGTGGACCTTTGTTTACTACTACATTTTCTGTTTACTTCTGATGATGGATGCTATCCACTCTGAAAACATGCACCATTGTTTTGTGTTTCTAATGGAAAATAGATAGATAGATAGATAGATAGATAGATAGATAGATAGATAGATAGATAGATAGATAGATAGATAGATAGATAGATAGATAGATAGATAGATAGATAGATAGATAGATAGATAGATAGATAGATAGATAGATAGATAGATAGATAGATAGATAGATAGATAGATAGATAGATAGATAGATAGATAGATAGATAGATAGATAGATAGATAGATAGATAGATAGATAGATAGATAGATAGATAGATAGATAGATAGATAGATAGATAGATAGATAGATAGATAGATAGATAGATAGATAGATAGATAGATAGATAGATAGATAGATAGATAGATAGATAGATAGATAGAGATAGATAGATAGATAGATAGATAGATAGATAGATAGATAGATAGATAGATAGATAGATAGATAGATAGATAGATAGATAGATAGATAGATAGATAGATAGATAGATAGATAGATAGATAGATAGATAGATAGATAGATAGATAGATAGATAGATAGATAGATAGATAGATAGATAGATAGATAGATAGATAGATAGATAGATAGATAGATAGATAGATAGATAGATAGATAGATAGATAGATAGATAGATAGATAGATAGATAGATAGATAGATAGATAGATAGATAGATAGATAGATAGATAGATAGATAGATAGATAGATAGATAGATAGATAGATAGATAGATAGATAGATAGATAGATAGATAGATAGATAGATAGATAGATAGATAGATAGATAGATAGATAGATAGATAGATAGATAGATAGATAGATAGATAGATAGATAGATAGATAGATAGATAGATAGATAGATAGATAGATAGATAGATAGATAGATAGATAGATAGATAGATAGATAGATAGATAGATAGATAGATAGATAGATAGATAGATAGATAGATAGATAGATAGATAGATAGATAGATAGATAGATAGATAGATAGATAGATAGATAGATAGATAGATAGATAGATAGATAGATAGATAGATAGATAGATAGATAGATAGATAGATAGATAGATAGATAGATAGATAGATAGATAGATAGATAGATAGATAGATAGATAGATAGATAGATAGATAGATAGATAGATAGATAGATAGATAGATAGATAGATAGATAGATAGATAGATAGATAGATAGATAGATAGATAGATAGATAGATAAATTAAATAAATAAAATAAAATAAATAAAATAAATAAATAAAATCAATCAATCAATAAATCAATAAATAAATCAATCAATAAATCAATAAATAAATAGATAAATAATTAAATAAATAAATAATTAAATAAATAAATAACTAAGTAACTAAATATACATTAAGATGTATACATAACTAAATAACTAAATAAATAAATAAATCATGGGCATAATACAACATGGTCCATATCTCAACAAATATTTCTTTCCGGACAAACGTTTATAGGAACTTTTTTTTCTAATTTCGACTTATGCTACCTCGTGTAAAAATATGCGACACTTTTTAAACACTCTGTATAATACTCAGAATATTTTCTATTTTCTCATCCTTGCTTTCCGTCATATATGACGACCTCACACATCCACTAAACAGCAGTTTCCGAAACATTTGCCGTCAGCCATAATGACCTACATACAGTAAACTAGGTAAAACTAGATAATAATCATGTTATGTATCTAAAGTAAACTTTCCGTTCCAGATGTGTTCCGGAGTGTGATGCGCCTGATGAAACGTTATCCGTCCATCTCCCGGTATTGGCTAGGAGACAAATTGCTCATTATGCTGGTAGACCGAGAATTCATAGAGGTGAGAAGAAACGAGTTCATGTTTTGTTGTAAATAAACACGATGAACCAAATCATTAATGAAACTTAAACCTGTTATCCTGCAACATTATGCACCGAAAGCTACCTATATTTTGAAGCGAAGAGGTTTTGGGGGACTAACAGAGGACCACAATGAATTTGGTTGAATTGTTTGCAAGTATTATGGCTCCCTACATCTAATGTGGACAGTGAAAGGAACTTTTCTGTATATACGAAAATACCCTCTGTCTGTCGCATAAACTTTCGTGAGGACAATGTAGAAACCATGTTTAGTTTGTGTTGTTTTGGCGATGCTAGTATGTGATATGTGTAAGCAAAAAAGGAAAAAAAAAATACAAAGTTTTATATTAAACATAACATAGTAGGCCTGCATTTAATTGACAACTTAAGGTAAGCGTTCACTACATCGTATCGCACTCCTCGGACGAATCGCACGCAACGGATATTTTAAGTGCAGTGCGTTTACTGTAACGGCTCTACTTCATCGTCTCATAGGATTCTCTATCAGCTGTTTAAAACATATGACGTACGATATTGACATTGCTGAAAGCAGAGGAGTTTGAGGTTAGGTCTATTAATTATGAGTATTACTGCCCTCCCAAGCCAAAAAGGCGTATCTCAAGGATTTTCTGAAAATCAGTTTTTGACATAATTGGAGAGTTCAGATGCTAATATATCTATTTCCTAAAGGAAACGGCCGTTTCTCAATGAATTGTGCCTTTAAAATGTGATTTAATGAAAGTCGTATCTCAAAATTAATATAAATTCCTAAGCGAATTTGACGGAAGTTCATTTTTCTAAGCAAAAAGGCCGTTTCTCAGATATACGTTCTTTTCGCTTAGTATTTCCTATTTGCCATTCTAGTCAAATTAGACGTAACTGCATTAGTAACAAATCCTTCGTGTTTTAATCCGTTCTCAGCAATGTAATCACCACTAACCGAATGTATATTTCCCATCGTCCTGAGCAGCAACGAAAACCCCTTGGATTCCCTTCTTAAAAAAAAAAGAGTGCCATAATTCGCAATCTGGGTTGAATAATGGAAAACAGACTGACATTTTGGGAGAATCTTCCAGTAAATGATGACTAAAATTTTATTGTGTTCAAGTATAAATTATTTGGTATAAACTAACTTTTCAGTGTTTTGTTATTTTTTAGTTAATTTATTTACCTCAGTAATTTACATAGAAGTATTTAGTGAACTGTGAACCTTAGTAAATATAACCAAACATTTCCAACTTCAATGTTGTATCTTTGTATCATTAATATATTAACAGAATGATTGGTAAATGAATTTCTGTCTCTTCACTAATTTTCTAGGTAATATTTGTCTTATTTTGCAGTATTTTTTGCAATACTGCTATGCAGTATGTGATGTAATTTAATAAAATAAAAAAAAATAATTAATAAAATAAACCAGAATTAATTTCACTTACTGGTTTTTTATGTACAATATGAGATACGCCTAATTTGCTAAGCATATCACTATCTTTAACAATTAATATTAATACTTAGCAAATTAGGCGTATCTCAAATTGTACATAAAAATGTAAGCTAATTAGTCTAAAAATTATATTCTAATATTCTGAATATATTTCAGTAATGAATATGCCAAAAATTCCAATAAATTAACTTTAAAAGTAGGTTCGCTTTGATCATTCACTAAATCCTCAATACTGAAAAATATTCAAGTTCTGAGATACGCCCTTTTGGCTTGGGAAGCGAATAAAAATTATTAATTGTTTCATGCTTCTTAATTGAAGAGCAAGAAACGAAAGAGATATTGGTTACCTACATAATTTATAGTAAGGAACGACTTGATTACTGTAATGGGAAAGCCTCAAATTATATAATTCTTCGCAGTTTTCTACAAGCGAAATAAATTTTCCGTCTGCCATTTTGGAGCGACACTGAATATGGCACAACATAATAGTAACAGTTGACCAATTAAAATTGATTTACTAAAGAAGGCCATGATCGCACGCATCGGAAAAGTTGCTCATCCGAGAAACGTGGACGGATTTACCGAGAGCCGATGCGTGCTATACGATATACTGAACGTGGTTACATAACAATTATAGCAATGATTGTCTTTTTCCGATCCGTGTGATTCGTCCGATGCGTGCAATACGATGTAGTGAACGCTTACCTTTATTCCACGAAATACCCACCGGAATAGTGCCAGATTTAACACAGACTCACTCATTTTATTTCACAAAAATATATGGCCCCGATTAACAATACACTAAAAATAATACGAAAACTTTTGATACAAGGTGAGCTAATGAAACGGACGATTTTCAGATTCGTGTCTTTTTGGCTGTTGTCAGGTATTTTAATTGTTACATCCAATAATCTATTCTTAATTCGATAGCATTTCTTTATAATGGATCGTTGGACGTGTGACCAACGTCCTTTTGCTATTAAGGCATATTACAAAAATAATTATAATTCCATTGCTACACAACGGTTATTTCGATGTCATTATAATATTCATCGCAATGATCCGATACCATCAGCCCATGATGCAATAAAAATCTGGATTCAGAACTTTGAAGTATCTGGTTCTGCGTTAAAAAAGAAGTCTCCAGGTAAGCAAAGATCTGTATGTACCCAGGAAAACATCAACGCCGTAAGAGTTGCTATGATCCGTAGTCCTAAACGTTCTGCCAGTCGTCATGCAATTTCACTTGGCTTGTCAAACACCAGTATACCAAGAATTCTTCATAAGGGCTTACACATGCATCCATACAAAATTCAAGTAGTGCAGACATTAAAAGATGCTGATAAAGTAAACCGCAATACTTTTCGCCAACAATTTTGGGATCTAAATATTAACGACGACATTGTCCACAATATGCTGATGAGTGATGAAGCTCATTTTCATCTCTCTGGATACGTCAATAAACAAAACTTTCGGTACTGGTCACCAACTAACCCTTAAGAAACGCATGAGGAACCATTACAGTGTCAAAGTCACAGTTTGGTATGCAATAGCGTCATCGGTCCTTATTTCTTTAGGACGATAATGGGACATCTGTTACTGTAACATCATAGCGTTATGTCGAATGATTCAAGAATTTTTGTCTCCACAAATTGTCAATAACCCTCTCATCAATAGAGACACGTGGCTTCAACAGAATGGTGCGACCAGTCACACGGCTAGACTTAGACTTGAAGAATGTGTGCAACGAAATGGGTCCCACCTGCGCCTGCGGGATGTAGTGTTCAGAAAATTAGAATTTCATGAGATGCAGATAAATGCTATTGTGTATACTTTAAATGTAAAGTTAAAGTTTCTTTTCAAAGTAATCAGTGCAATAATTATTAAAGTTTTAAAATCGCCCGTTTCATTGGCTCACCTTGTATGAGCAATAATTGATCAATATGTCTAGCTCAAAATATGCACAACATTTTTTTTTTTTTGTCTGGGCTTGATGATGGGAGACTCCTGATTCATTGTGAATGCAGTGATGTTTTAAAAGGAGCCGAATGAATTTTTTTTTAATTTTTTCTTTATTTTTATACTTTTCAGACTGTTCTCTCGGATTTCAATAATACTTTGGACAAGATGTATCCGTACACCTACATCAAACCGTGGCTTGGAGAAGGACTCATCACGAGTACAGGTGAAGTCACTTAATGCTTGTTGACAATTTTAGTAAAGGATGCCAAATTCGTATAAGGTTAGTCATTAATTTATTTATTTGTTATAAAGATCCTTCGAAATATTCGTAATTTGCTGTATTCTGAGGAACTTGTTCAGACAACTTATGGTATAATCAGTATTTTCAGTTGTCGGAATGATAGAGCAGAATGGGAACTGTAAAAGGAGGTTAAAGCAGATAAACTTGCTAATTAATGACGAAGGTTGGAGAATAAGTCATGAAAACTTTTTTGTGAGAATACGGGCGAGATTTAAAAATTTCAAGTAAACAAATGAGATGGCAGAGTATTGTGTATTAGTAGGGTAAAGTAGAGTAGCGGTCAAACATCCACAAACGACACAACATCATGCTACTCGTTTTTATTTCGGTAGTTGGAATAGCATTATAGCACACATACCCACCCTAAAAATTTATCGAGTCACATCCATTGTGCACGGCGGTCGACTCACAACTGCATTACACATAACATCTCTCTCCCTCTCTGTTCGATAACCATGCCACACTTCCATCTGGTGACGCCGTGCCGGCTGTCGACTCACAACTGAAATTTCATCAATCTCTGTGCGATAACCGTATCATACTGCTATCTAGTGATGCGACCACTTATTGTGGATGTCGTACGACATAATATTATTGCTTAAATTTGAAAAAAAAAATTAGTTGTCATGACTTATGCACCAACCTTAAACAACATTCGCATGTTGATATGAAGATAGGTATTAGCATTATTTTCTTTGACAATCTCATTTTAAAGCGATATAGAAGCTATAGACATTAATTTAATAAATCGTAAAAGAAAGATCTACGGCGGATATACTTTATACACCTTCTTCTTCCTCTTTCTATCACGTATTAAGCCTAGTGGCCTGTTGCGGTCTCACTCCATCGTCGGCAGTATTTTGTTTACAATGCGATTATTGAAAAAACTGAATTTACATTAAGTTATGGTAACTATACTATTTCCTTTCTTACTTTTTCAGGGTAGTCCGGAAACTTATTGATTGCCTCTTGTACATTATTATAAAGCTAGAGAAAATATATTTATTGATTATAAATACACTAGAGTAGTAGAAGTTCGAAACTGTTACAGAGTTGTTGTAATTAAACTCTTTAATTCACTTCATCCGAGTACAGCGTCCTATAGTACAGGGATGCAGAACACACAGGGAGAGAGGTGGAAGCACGGGGAAAGCATTGGTTCTCTTTCCACAGTCCACCGGCGTTGAATGACTTCTCCGTGACTCGTCTACAACCATGTGGCGGATTACAACAAACTCGTGCTCATGGAAAAAATGACTACATTATTTCCGACCATAATAATTATAACAATAAACTGTTTACAAATGAGACAACGTGCTTTGTGATTTTTTTGAATACACAAGTATTCATTTTCCCCATTGCTCTTTAAACTAGTACTTTCCGACCGATATTGCTTCGAATTCCACCTATAGGCAGTGAATACAAATCTTCTGCGCTTTGTCGCATGGATGACGTGTGACCTTAGGGGAAGGGATGAATGGCGTAGTCCGGCTCTGACGTATGCTACAATTGGAGCGCAGTTCTGCATCGCTGCTCCAGTATGAATAAATTTAAGAAAGTTTTAAACAATTTGGTTGTGACTAAAGCATTTTATGATATTAATGAGTTTGAAATATCTTGTAAATTGATCTTATATATTTTTAATTATGATATCATTAGTTTATGTTTGTTTGTGGACGTGTGTAAGTGTGTGACTAAGCCTATTACAATTATTTTGCTTAATGTCTGCTCTCTATCTATCTCTCTCTCTCATAAATATCTTAAATACCACTACCTCATTCTAGTGCCGTAGTCAAGAAAGCACGAAGCTTTACCTGCATGTTCCAGATGCGTCATGGTGTGTATAGGGCAAACGTTTGTCTTTTCTTAGGGCAACTCGTTAGTTATAAATTAAACTCACATTTTACAAAATATATTACAAGTAATCTATTGCTATTTAAATTACAATAGAATTTGAGTAAATAACGAAAACAAGAAACATAAATTCAAATGATGTTAGTGTGATATTTAGTGTCACGTTTTTATATTATTTATAGTCCTTATTTCTTTTCAATACTTTTCAATCTTAACCCTTTTAAAATTAAACTCACTTTTTTCTGATAAGCTACGTCGATAAGGAAGAACTTACTACATACTAAAAATTTCTTAGCTATGTTGAAAGGTCATGTTATAGCAGTTTTCGTTTTCCTGTAACCGTACCATTTACTATCTTCATATACAGAATGGATATCCATGCTGTCATTGATGGTATACACATTATTACAATTTCTTATTCCCGTGAAAACAGGTTGGAAGTGGAGGAAGAGTCGTAAGTTGATCACGCCGACTTTCCACTTCACAATTCTGCAGGAGTTCGTTGATGTCTTCAATACCAATGCAGACATCTTGGTGGAGATTCTGTCGAAGCACGTCAACGGTCCAGAGTTCGACATAAATGACTACATCACACTATATGCTCTGGATAGCTTGTGCGGTAAGATCTTTCACTTCTTTCTTACGTCCATTTCTTTCTATTCTCATAGATAATGCAGACGAATATACTGGGTGTTAAAAACTATCCAATATTTTAGGAGGTGCTAGAATGCACCAAAACAAGAAAAAAATGTCTAATAAACATGGGTCCTACAACACATACTTTATGAGATCTGAACACTTGTTTGATAGGAGGTGCTCAATGTGACGTCCATTCACGGCAATGCATTCCTCTGCCCTTCGGCGTAAGGAAGCACACACTCTTTGAAATTGACCTGTTTGTTCTTTGTTAACCAAAAGTCTAGGGGATTACATTTGAGGAACGAGCAGGCCAAGGTGTGGGGCTTTCCCAATCAATCCAGCTGTCCTGAAATGTCAGCATCAGGTGTTCACGCTCATTACGGAAAAAATGTGCTGGTGTGCCATAATGCATGAACCACATCTGTAGTCTTTGCTGATATATCACATACTCCTGCAAGGTAGGCAATACGTTAATAAGAAAGTCCTGATAACCAGCTCCAGTTAGTCTCTGGTAGCACGTATGGTCCTTAATCTATCGCCAAGAACGCCTGCCCATACGTTGATTGAGAATTGGTGCTGATGCCTTGTTTCTTTAAGTGCCTGGGAATTTTCATCACCTCACACACGCTCATTACGAAAATTCACAACACATCTCTGCTGAACCCCGCTCATATCTGCAACCAAACTTTTCTTTTCAGTATTCCTTGCGACGTATCAGTATTCCATGCCAGGGGTGTCAACTACGGTATGATTATCTGGTAGCCTGCTATATTGTAGGGCAGAAAAATGCATTGCCATAAATGGACGTCACATTGAGCACCTCCTATGAACAAGTCTTCAGATCTCAGTGTTGTAGGACCCATGTTTATTAGACATTTTTTTTCTTGTTTTGTTGCATAGTATCACCTCCTAAAATATTGGATACTTTTTAACACTCTGTATTACTGATTAATTTCTGCCTTTTATTCATCTCACATAAAAGCTTTTGTCACGAACATTTGCAAGAACTCAGTATTATCCTAGAGTCCAGATTTTCCTTCTAAACGCTACAAATCACTAAATAATAAATACATATATAAATGCTACAGAATGCTAAATATTAAAATGAAAATACTAAACGTTTAGTTCCAAATTCCTCAAAATCACCGCCCATATGTAGGCCTTTAGGCTATAAGTACAGTCTACTAAAGTAGAAATGAGATAAAGGACACAACACACCTCGACTTCTTTCAGAGACGTCGATGGGTGTCAGCATTGGTGCGCAGGTAGGAGGTGAGCTGGAGTTCGTGAAGGCGATCCGACAAATGTGTGACGTGTTCATGGCGCGCTGCTTCAACCCTTTCCTTTACCCTGAATTCGTGTTCCGCCTGACTCGGCACTCGAAGAAGCAGGAAAAGTGCCTCGCCATTCTCAACGCTTTCACAGACAAAGTGATCAGCGAGAGACGCAAGCGTCTGCTGAGTGAGTCAGCCGAGCAGTACGACGACACAGGTGTGTTAGTCCTAACCAGGCAGCGAAACTTAGTGCCCGATGGGAGAGTGGCAGGTTAACTGTGTTCTAGAGTCCTTCTACTGTGGGTCGTGCCCCATTGAACTACTGTGCCTTATGGTGTGTCCAAAACTACTTCCGACCTGACAAATGGCGCCTTTAGAATGTTACCATGACAACCATTCAAATTAGCCAATCACGAGAGACGCCTAACCATGGTAATGGGACGATGTTGCCGTGTCTATGTTTATAAGTTGCATACAATGCCCGGGATGACTTTGAGTTGGCTGGTTAGCGCGTGCGTTGTTTGAATTAAAAATATTGTTTAGTTTTATTATTGTTTTAGTGTATCTATAATTATTGTGTTTAAATTATATTACTTCATTGTCATTAGTGGAGTATGTGTCTAGTGTGTGTTTTACAGTTTCTGCGAGAGTTTCTAAACAGGTGAGTTGTGCAGTGTCGGAAGGAAGGCGGAGAACAAAGAATATTGTACAAGGTGCACCGTTAAAGAGTCAAGCGCGAGAGATTTTGATACATTTGTAATGTTCTGCCGAAAAAAAATAGTTTACAATTCAAAATGCTAATTCTTTAAATTAGCCTACAAAGGGCAATCGATAAGTTTCCGGATTTCCCTGAATGTAGGCAACACACAGGAGATAGGTAACGGAAAGCTTACAGTGGACTCTCCTAAGGTCGACAAAACAAATTTGGAAGTTCAGTCCAATAAGGGTAGTGGATGTGGCAGGTGAAATGAATACAAATTCTTATTGGTTATCCATCAACGAATACAGTACTGTACTTGCATTTCCTGCCTGTCCCGAGACTTGTGTATGCGCTTCTAATACCACAGTGGGTTTCGACAGTTTCATCTCACAAACGGCACAATTCTCAAATAGAAAAAGAAGAGTTTATTAATTTAAAATCACTGATCACTATAGATGTCCTAATCAATAAAATATTCTGTTTTCCTTTAACAAAAGTATCACTACAAGACACAGAACGAAGTCCCATTCAAATGGCAAACCCATTTCTCAGTGCCCGTATAGGGGCGTGTCTAATTCTCCTACGTAAGCAGTCGAACTATAGGATGTCGAACTTGATTTCTGTCGAACGTAAGAGCTTTCACTGCATCTAGAACCAGAGAAACATCTGGAATCTATACTAAATGCATCACTTGAAAGACAGAGTAGACTAGCCAACAGGCATATATGGAGAGATTCCGGAAAAATCGCAATAGATCCTTGGCGTGTTTGCATAAAACCACGTGCAGAGTCTCAGTTCTTAACTGACTGACTCAACAGGAATGGAAGCAATGATCTTCAGTGACACGCGCATTTATGTTTAACGGTATAATAAATACAAATGCAGTTCGGAAATATATTGTATAGTAGCTAAGAACCACGAACTCTACTAATTATACACGAAGCTCTAATCGTACGTACAGGGTAACTCGCTATAGTTTAACTGTCAGGAGCTACCAGTTTGCATGGGTCAATGGCGACTTTATGAAATAAATAGCCTATAGGAAAATTACAAGAGGCTGTAGTCACCTAGAAAACCTGACTCAACAAAACCTACAGCCTACAAGAATTAATAAAATTGTAAACTCCATGATATTTGAACTCAGATCTTCGATACAAAATACTGGACACTAGACAATTGCCTAATTTTTATTTCTTCATCTTTATTCTTCTTCTTTTTCTTCTTCTTCTTCTTCTTTCATCTTCTTCTTCTTCCCTATTATACCACTATCAGAGACTGTCGGACATTGTCTAGTTTCAAAAATAAATTAAAATTGCACTTTTTCAATTCAGATACCTTTCAGTTATAAGCCCTTTTCTCTTCGATAGTTTTGTAAAAATATAGGCTATATATTTCTTTCCCTCCTTTCCCCTTTTTGTTCTCTTTATCAGCCGATGAATTTATTATCATAGCCTTTTTATTGTGAATTTTATTTAATATTCGTATTTCTTTTCCTTTTTATTATTATTTTATTACATTCCATTTTGTTATATTCTACCTTACGTTTTCCATATTAACCATTTGTACTAAATGAGTTGCTTTTACTATATTCCAATGTATTTTACTTTCTTTTTCTGTTATTGTATTATTTTCATGTTGTTTAGTGTCGATTTTATTATGCTATTATTATTATTATTATTATTATTATTATTATTATTATTATTATTATTTTATTTTTTTATTCTGTTCTTTAACTTTTTGTTAAATTTCAACTGCTCTTATACTTTGTGACCAAGTAGAGTGTAAGAGAAGGCCTATGGCCTTAACTCTGCCAGTATAAATAAAGAATTATTATTATTATTATTATTATTATTATTATTATTATTATTATTATTATTATTATTATTATTATTAGCTTTTGATAAAGTCAATCGGAATAAATTACTTCAGATTTTGGCAGATGATCAAGTACCTCAACAGATTATACAAAATATTTACAATATATATAAAACAACCATCATAGCAATTCGAAGCAACAATAAACTTTCACAGTGGCGACCCATTTATAGTGGAGTACGACAAGGCTGTGGCCTTTCACCACTTCTGTTTATTATATATATATATATATATATATATATATATATATATATATATATATATATATATATATATATAGAATCATTCAAGATTGGCGACAGACACGACATGGATTTATTCCAATTAACCGAAATTTGCAGCTTGATGCTTTACTTTTCGCTGATGATTTAGTTCTCATGGCATCAACTGAAGATGATTTACAATATTCAGTACACAATTTAAATAAGGTCAGTGAAAAATATAACATGGAAATTAATATTGAAAAATCGAAAATCATGTCATTTTGTGGGAAATTCCCTGTACCAAGCAAAATCTGTTTGAATAATAAAATAATAGAAAGAGTAAAAACTTCACTTATCTTGGCTATACACTATCACCTTATGATGAAGTAGATATTGCTGAAAAAATATGTAAATATAATAAAACAATGGGGATCATTAATAAAATCATGTAACCCTCACTAGTACAAAGACACACAAGAATAGGCTTGTATAAAACCTTAGCACAGCCAGTATTAAGCTGTGGTAGCGAAGCGTGGACTGTGAAGAATAAAGATGTCAGTAGAATAACAGCAAGTGAGATGAGGTTTATGAGAGCAACAGCTGGATATACTCGCTGGGATCATAAAAAAATGAGCACCTAATGCAAGAACTTCAAATAGAACCCATTATGCAGTTCATCAGCAAATATCAACTTCAGTGGAAGGGTCATCTCGAACGAATGAATCGATGCAGAATTCCAAAAGCACTGCTTCATTACCATCCATATGGCAAAAGATCTCTAGGCCGTCCAAAGAAGAGATGGACTGAAAATTCTAGTTTGAGACCGTAACAGGCCACTTGGCCTAATACTTGTTAGGAAGATGATGATGATGATGATGATGATTATTATTATTATTATAATTATTATTATTATTATTATTATTATTATTATTATTATTATTATTATTATTATTATTATTATTATTATCGTGGCGTTAGGAGACTCGAACCCACTTTTTGAATTCCATCTAATTTTTCTTTCAGTGAATTTAAAATTTAAAATTATTTCATTGAGAATCATATCTGAGTTTAACTTTGTTCTTACTGTTACAGACATGAAGAGGCGAGTCCCATTCCTAGATCTCCTATTGCAGTCTGAAGAAGGTGCCCTGCTTTCAGACAAGGACCTCCGCGATGAAGTCAACACGATGATTTTTGCTGTGAGTTCGTGGATATTTCGTATCAATAGCATTAGATAGCCCCGTGTTTAATGCTTTCATATATTTACGATATAAATGATCTTTCAGGGACACGATACGACCACCTCAGCTCTTGGATTCGCTTTCTGGAACCTGGCGACTCATCCTGATGTGCAAGTAAGATCCCAGATATTCAATTCAATTCAATTCAATTCAATTTATTTGGCCATTAGACATACAGTTTTAGGCTTCGTCAGAATACATTGAAAAACATATAAATACATTTTAAAAAACACTAATAAAAGAAACAGTAAAATTTAAATAATACAATGAAAACATGAAATAATTTGAAACTTTTAAATTAAAGAAAACTGACTAAATTGCAATTAAACTTATTTATTAAAATACAATTACATACAAATTTGTGTTGAAAAACTCAGCAACAGAATAAAAAGAATTATTTAATAACCAATTGTAAAATCTACTTTTGAAGCTATTGATTGGTAATTTATAATATTGACTTGGGAGCTTATTATATAATTTCATCCCCATAATTAAAAAGTTTGTGTTGCTCTTGTGTAATCTACAATATGGAATATTAATTTGTTCACTATTTCTAATTTCATGATCATGTATATTGGCCACTAATGAGTAACTGTCGATATTTTGTCGAGTGTAAAGTACTAGATCATATATATACAAATTTATGATTGTTAAAATCCGTGATTGTCTGAAAAGTGGCCGACAATGTTCCAGATAGTTTGATTTACATAAAATTATAATGGCTTTCTTTTGTAAAATCAAGACGCTTCCAATTTTGGTTCCATTTCCCCAGGAAATCAGGACATATCGGATTTTCGACTGAAAGAAAGAAAAGTAGGCACATCTTAAATAATTTTGAGAAACGCAAGGCGTTAATTTCTTTAACGAATATAAAACTCTTCATAACTTTTGTGCATATTTATTCGATGTGCTTATCCCATGTTAAACTGGAGTCTATAAAAAGTCC
Source organism: Periplaneta americana (assembly GCA_025594305.2). Lineage (NCBI taxonomy): Eukaryota > Metazoa > Arthropoda > Insecta > Blattodea > Blattidae > Periplaneta > Periplaneta americana. The sequence continues at coordinate 139,054,251 of JAJSOF020000013.1, read as the reverse complement.
TAGAAATGTTGTGTAGTTGACTCTGTTGTCCTTATTTATTAGATAATTGAGGCTGAAAGTTAAGTTGATAGTTTTTTCTTGATTAAGCAAGAAACCATTAGATTCAAACCATAAAGCCATCTGTGATAGAGTGTCGTTGTTGAGAGCATGTAATTGATTTAGAGCAGAGGAAGAACATAGGAAAGTAGTATCATTTGCATACATAATTGTTATTGCTTTAATGAATTCTGGAAGGTCATTTATTGCTATCAAAAATAATATAGGACCAATTATTGAGCCTTGTATTATGTTCTTGTCTCTTTTAAATTTTGAAGATGATTCCTGAGAAGTCAAGAAGTTTCAAGGTGTCAGATTCACTTCCAGAAAATGTATCATATATGTGACTAGTTGCAGGAAATGGGACCTAAAGTCGGATTTTTCATTTTTTTTTTTTTGTGGTTTCAAAAAGAGGATGGCATACTGAGCATTTAAAAAAAATCATGGTTCTAGGTGCTATAGTTTTTAATATATTACTTATTGAATATGGATATTACATTATGTACTTTTTGAGAAAAAATGCAATTACAGTTTTCATTTATTTTCTTAGCAACTATGTACTCGTATTTATTTACACTGCAAGTGGGCAAGCACCCGGTGACAGTGGTATACACAATATAAACAATACACAATAAAATCATAAACAATACACAGTAAAATTTACAATACACAATACAATAGAATACACAATACAATTTAACGCAATAATTACAATTAATAATAAAACATAAAATACCTAATTTTACAATACAACCTACATATGTATAGGCCCTACATAAGTTTCAATAGTCTTTCACTTTACTCTCATATCACTCACTGTAATGGCACTATGACGCATTTCACTGACACTTTAGGACACATTTCACTGACACTATAGAACACATTTCACTGATACTATAGAACACATTTCATTTACACTATAAATTATCACTGATCGGAACTATTCACTGCACTGTAAAACCATAACTTCACTGACTCACCTCGTTTCACTGATACAACAGTTCAAATAAGTCAAATAATTACACCCTTATGCATACTTATAAACAGAACTACATTTAAGCTAAACTTTTCTAGTCTAAGGCCCTCTTACACGCTATTTTTAAATAATTTACAATTCAAACCAAGGAAGTAACTCGTCAGGCTAAATAAATACATGTCACCTTAAAAAATTAAATGTTAAATGTCACCTTAATTTTAATTTGCACTTTATACACAACTTTTTAAGTTATTCTTGAATCTTCTTAAGGAAGGACAGCCCTCAAGTACCGCTGCAGGTAGGTCATTCCAATCATTTATAGTTCTATTTAAAAATGAGAATTTACCTACATCCATTTTTTGTTTCCTACACTTGATTTTAAAATCATGATCGTTCCTACAATAGTACGTTTAACAGTCAGAACTATAAGCAAGATTTAGGTATTTAAGAAGCACTGTGTAAAACTACGTCCTAGTTTATTAAGAAAAAACCTACAGGTAGCGCAAGATGTCAAAACATAGAAATGCAGTTTTTAAATTCGTTATTTTGTTCTCCTGTAAAATTTCCTTTTACAACTTTAGGTCCATTTTCGCGCAACGGGTCACATATTGATAGTTTTCGAATTACTAGGAGTCAGTTTAACAGAACATAGAGAACTGGGAGAATTTAAAGATTCTTTTAATTTGCCCAAATGAGTTTCAATCAATACGAAGTGACCAGAATTTTAATGTTTAATATGAAGGATTATATACATTTACTATGATTATCTTTTCAATCACGAACTCTGACTTTAAGATTCATTATTATTTTTATATTTTACATGTTTACTACAAACCTCTTGTAATTTTAGTTTTTGTTTTGTTTGGATTTTCTTGAACTTAATTTATCAATCTAACATAGTCCTCTAACGAATAGCTCTTCCTTTTATTGTCACACGTTGATTGCTAGACAATTAATAAGTGGCTTGCAACTGTTTTCAAATGTTTGTAACATGTCCCGTGAGAAAGAAGTTGCAAAGACAGAGTATGCTGGGTTCTATATTCGCCTGGGCTATGAGTTTACTGACTTATAGGGTACGATTCTTAAAACCTTGACGTCACTGATATGAAGAGGCAGCGATCTTTACTACCACATGGCTTATTATGTTCCCCGTATCCCCCTGACATTGAGGATTGTGTTTTCAGAGTCATAAGAGAAATCACGTGTAATTAAAATAAAACTGTATTACGTATCGAAACGAACAGAATTAGTCCCCCTCATGCCAAAACCATGAATATATATTTTATTACTTCTGAGAAAAACCAGTTTAAAGTTTCATTCTTCCAACATTGTGAATTTTAATTAATTCTCTTTTAAGCTAATATATTCATTTCATTCATTTTTATTCACAATTTATTTTAACATTACTGATAATTCGTATAATTCTAATTGATTAATTTATATTTATACTGTAACATGAGTTATATGTATACACAATCAATTTTTAATTTTAAAAGTTTGCATCACATTGAAATTAATTATCCTCCAATTTTATTTATAGTTTTATACATAAAGCTCATGAAGATCCAACACCATGTATAATATATTGCTCATTTGTTATTTGCTCAATTTGATCAAGGTTCAGATTACATATTTTATTATATCTGATGATGCCCAATAAGGCGAAAACGTTAATATATTCCATATTCATATAGCAAATAAACATTTGCAAACAGATGTGTCTTATGATTGAAATTGATATATATTTATTTTATTATATTACTAGACATATCTGAAAATATAAAATGAATTGTAAAAAAAAATAGGCCTATGCCTAACTTGGAGTCAGGCCACAAAGGCAAACATTGAAGGAGGAGGGTTCGGTCAGATGCTGTGGATTGAATTCAGCGTAGCTCAGTGGTCAGAGCGCTTGGTACGTAGAACCAAGGACCCGGGTTCGATCCCCGGCGCCGGAGCGAATTTTTCTCCTCAGGTATTAATTGTCAATATTACAGACATTATTCTGTAGGACAAATTAACCCACATATGCCCATAACTTTTTCTTGTTGAATATTTTCATAATTTTCGCATCACCACATGAAACTAAAATGGAAGTTAATTATTGTGCTGCAGGCTCCTTTGATTCTTCTAGTATACACAGCAATGAAATAAAAGTTAATTTTGTAATTCATTTCTTTGCATTTTTGCAGAACAATAATTAATGCAGAATGTTGCGAAAACGCAACACTAGGCAGATATGGGTTAATAAATCTATAATATACTCTTTTAGTTATTTCAAATAAAAAAGTTTAACACAATTTTGTTCGCTTTTGCTTTCTTTTGGAGATAAAAGTATTTTAACTGAAATATTTCATAGTGTGTTTTGGGAAAGCTATTAATTTAATTTCCAATATTCTCAGTCAATTTAAGACGACAGAGTATTATGATAGTAAATGATTGAAAGAATTTTAGTTTTTTCCCCCTTTAAATGTGCAGAAATTTGACCCGAAAAAATGTAACTTATCGTTTTACAAAGGAATTTTAAAATGTTACAATTTTTCAGATCAAATTTCTGTACAATTAAAGAACAAAACTAATATTCTTTCAACCATTTATTACCATAATACACTGCTGTCTTAAATTGACTGAGCATATTGGGAATTAAATCAATAGCTTTCCCAAAACACACTATGAAAAGTTTATATAAAACAATTTTTATCTCGAAAAGGAAGCAAAAAGAAGCAAAATTGTATTAAATTTTTGTTTGATATATCTCAAAGACCAACTCTCTAAAATTAATGACTTTACTTATGTTTCACTCTATATATTTACTGTAAATTTTATTTCAAATAGCAAATATCTTTACAATCCCAACTTTTCCCACAATATTACAATCACGAAGAGCATAAACTTTACACGTAGTCATAGGGATTCGATGAATCTCTTGTCAATTTTATTTCTGTTGTCAGACCACACAGACACACATGAGCCGTTCAGAGCGGAAGTGGTGTAAGTCAAGAATGGGTAATGAGGGTTAAAGTAAACATTCTGTAAAATACAGCGCAAAGTAGCAATTAATATTCAATTTATTTAAACTATTAGTAGTCAGTGGATAGTAAGAAGGACATATTAATCGCTACTTTGCGCTGTATTTTACAGAATTTTTACTTTAACCCTCATTACTCATTCTTGACTTACACCACTTCTGCTCTGAACGGCTTACATAATGAAATCTGATTTTAGGATCACTGACAAAAATCACAAAACTGTTTTTGAGAGATTCTCCTTGATGCTCGCTTTCAGGAAAAAGTGATGAATGAACTGCAGGAAATATTCGGTGATACAGACAGACCAGCTACTTTCCGCGACCTGCAGACCATGACGTATTTGGAGCAGGTCATCAAGGAGACCTTGCGCCTGTATCCTAGCGTACCCGTATACGGACGCAAGGTCAAGGGAGATATTCGAGTGGGGCAATACACGATCCCAGGAGGAGCCAGCGTCGTTATCTCTGTCGGCCATTTGCATCGCGATCCACGCTATTTCCAGATCCGGAAAAATTTGATCCCGATCGCTTTCATCCGGAGAACGTAAGGGACAGACCGTTATACAGCTACATTCCTTTCTCTTCTGGCCCGCGAAACTGCGTAGGTGAGTGCTTTCCACAGTAGCCTTTTTCTTCTTTTCCTCAATGCCAATATTGTCATCACGTGCGCACGCATTTTGAGAGAACAGCGCACAGGACGATCTATTACCGTTTCTCATTACCTAACTCATATTACGTCATTCTTGAATCGAGCGCACATAGCAGTCAACTAATATTTCGGTTTACCTGAGTCATATGTCATTCAGATATTCAATACAACTTCCTTCTTCCATTAATGTACAAGTATTCTTTGTCTCTACATACAGGACTTTCATTTCAAAACTTCCCAGTCTAAATAACTAATTATTTAAATTGATTTCAATTTAGATATTGATGTAGAAGTTTGAAACCAGGCTTAATTGCATTTTAGATTTCACCCCCACCTACCAACCACCCCCACTTTGAAATTTCAAATGGCAAATGGCCACGTTGTTATTTTTTCCCGCTCTCTTTTTCTTTTTTTTTTTTCTTTCTTTCTTTTTTTTTATTTATTATCTTGATACATTACTTAATCACTTGTATTTGTATGCCGTTTACTACGACTTTGCTAATCAACATTTTATGTCTTGTAACCCACATGTATTCTCCTATTAGTATATTAACTGTATAACAGGCCTATATCTGAATTGAATTAATCGTCGAATTTATCTCGAGCATTTTAGGTCTTATAAATTGTATGTTTGTGTGTGTGTGTGTGTGTGTGTGTGTGTGAGTGTGTATATTCCCCTTATGTTATGTAACTGGTTTTGATTATGTGTAATTTTATACTTTATTTTATATATTATAGTATGTAACCGATCTTGACTATTTGTAATTTTATATTATGTAACTGATCTTGAATATTTTAATTTTCTACTATATTTTATGTAATTTCTAAGGTATTTTCTTTTGTGTTGTTCTGTAATCTAATTTTGTACTTCATGTATATTATTGAAACCTGGTTGGGTGGAAGAGAAGGCCTCATGGCCTTATCTCTGCCAGGCAAAATAAACCTACTACTAGTACTACTACTACTACTACTACTACTATACTACTACTACTACTACTACTACTACCACTACTGCCACTATATATTTATACTTAAATATGAAAGAACATTCAATTGTTTATACACCTCATTAATTTGTTTTCGCATCTTTTGTTTTCTATCGTCGATTGGCAACCTGTATGTTTGTTATTATCAGTTGATTGTAGGATGAAAACAGTTTATTTTGTGTAATTTCCTAAATTTACTCAATAAGGATGATTTATGTTCTCTCTTGAAGGGTATATACCACTTTAAAATAATTTAATACACAAACACAACTATTACATGAAATGCTCAATATGTTTTTGTAGCTTTATTCTCTTCAGCCGTAATCAACAATAACAACAATCCAGGTTGCCAGGAGACGATAGAAAACAAAAGATGCGAAAACAAATGAATGAGGTTTATAAACAATTGAATGCTCTTTCATATTTGAGTATAAAAATATAGGGGTTCCATTTGAAATTTCAAAGTGGAATGGCTGGAGTGGGGGTGAAATCTAAAGTGGAATTAAGCCTGGTTACAGACTTCCCTCTCAATATCTAAATTGATATGTTTTTTGTTTAAATTGAATTCAATTTAAATAATTAGTTATTTAGACTGGGAAGTTTTGAAATGAAAGCCATGTATAACTATATTTATTATTTGGTCTGTGGATAAGCTTCGGGGCTTCTACCGCGTTGTCTTGGTGTTGGTGGCTGACGTTTCGACCGCTGTGTTGTGGTCATCTTCAGAGCAGTTGGATACGGAAATATTCTGTGAGCTCGTACTTATATAGTAGTCTCGATGGGGGGAGTACTTTCGGTGATATATATATATATATATATATAGTAGTCTCGATATACATAGTCTACGAGCTCACAGACTATTTCCTTATCCAACCGCTCTGAAGATGACCACAACACAGCGGTCAAAACGTCAGCCACTAACACCAAGACAACGCGGTAGAAGCCCCGAAGCTTATCCACAGACCATGTACACCAGCCGTGGAAGCATACGCGAACATATTTATTATTTGTTTTGATAAATCTCTCCGCGTTCTAATTATTGCAATATCGAAATCAACAGCAAATTGAATAAATGAATGAATTAATTAATTAATTAATTGAGTCAATGAATAAATGGATAACTGAATGAATAAATGAATGAAAGAATGAACGAATTAATTAATTAATTATTTATTTAATCATTAGCAGTGAAACTATTTGTCACCAATCTATCCTCCCATTAAACACTACCTAAATTTGTAACTAATAATGGAGCTAATCGTCACTAATCTGTTCCCTCATCAAACTCTACCTAACCTTATTACTGAAAGTGCTTCTAAATAAGAATAATTTATCCCCTCATCAAACCCTACATAACCTTGCCACTAATAGTGGAGCTACTTCTCAGTAATATTAGTGACAGACTACAGTACTAATCGCGATTATCGACCTATTCGCGATAGTGGTTGTAGTGTGTCAGTCCCGATCACGATCAGGAGCTTAATCCTGTTTCCAGAATCAGAGTTCGATCCACGAACTCTGTCCAGAACTAGATAATCGCACTGAGACACGGCCCAGTGGACGAAAGTAACATTTTAGTAATCCTTGGTTTCGAATCACCTTGATATTTTGGAGTTATATATTATTTAGGAACTGTTGCTGTGAAATTTTCTTACCCCTTCCATGCAGTTTATATGGAAGAGAAAAGAAAACGAAGTGAGTGGCTAGAAAATGACATTTGGCTACTATTAGACGTATTGGAGAAATTTAATGAGGATGTAAGAAAATTAAAAATAAATATATTAACAAATGGCAGACGAATTAATCATATATGGAGGGTGGGACTGAAAGATTCTGAAAGATGTTTCATTTCTATAAATCTTGGATTATAAACTGTAACTGATTTTTTTTTTTTTGGAAATTTTAAATTTTAATCTCCATCACAAGGATACCGTTGAGGTTAGGGTTCATTTCAAAAATCTATTTATTGCAAAATAATATAAATCGTAGACCTATAAATTATACAGGGTGTTTCAAAAATACGGGGCATAATTTCAGGTATGTATTTCCCACATGTAGACAATCAAAATAGTTCATTACAACATGTGTCCGGAAATGCTTCATTTCCGAGTTATGGCCTTCACAACATTGAAATTCACCGGAATGTTTTTCTTTCCGCAGGTCGTTGTCATTACAGAAGATGTTCAAATTGTCCACCTCCTGCTTGAATACAGACTTCACATCGATGTCTCATTGACCTGCAAACACGATCCCAAACTCCAGGAGTATTGCGTATGTCCTCAGAACATGCCACAATTCGATTCCGAAGGGATTCCAAATCAGGCACCGGAGACGAATAAACCAATGATTTTAAATGGCCCGACAAGTAGAAATCGAGAGGGTTCAGATCAGGTGAGCGTGGAGGCCAAGCAATTGGGCTACCTCTACCTATCCATCGATCAGGAAACCTTCGATCCAAGTACCGGCGAGCCGTACGACTGAAGTGTGCAGGAGCGCCATCATGCAAGAAGTGAATGTGTTGACGATTGATCAGTGGAGTGTCTTCTAAAACATGAGGTACCTATGGTGTTTTCCAGGAAGTTTGTGTACGCCTGCCCCGTAAGTCTGTTTAAAAGTATATGGGGTCCAACTAATCGTTCACCAATGATACCGGCCCACATGTTGAGGGAGAACCGTACCTGGTGATGAGATGGAACAGTTGCACGTGGGTTTTCATACGCCCATACATGCTGATTGTGGAAATTTGTTATGCCATCTCGTGTGAACTGTGCTTCATCTGTAAATAATACTAAGGCAGGAAAGTTCGGATTTACACCACACTGCTGCAAGAACCACTGACAGAACCTAACTTGTGCAGGGTAATCTGCTGGTGACAGGGCCTGTACACGTTGCAAATGATAAGGATGCAATTGATACTCTTTCAACAGTCTCCAGACAGAAGTATGAGGAACATTGACTTGCAACGTTACCCTTCGTATGCTGATAGAAGGAGTCATGTTCACAGCGTCCAGAATCTCCTCCTGTACTTCTGGAGTTGTAGATCTTGGTCGTCCCCTTCCCAATTTTCCATACTCGCACAGACGGTAATGGAGACGTACAAATGTCTTCCGATCTGGACATTGTCGCTGTGGGTACTTCTCCTGGTACAAACAACGAGCCAGCGCAGCATTGCCGTCCGCCTTACCGTACATGAAGTGTATCTCTGCCAGCTCTTGATTTGAATACATGTCGCACAGTCTAACGCCTACACAACACTGAATGTAACCTTCGCCTCGGAATGAACTGTCAGAGTGCCCTCTTAATGTCTCCTTTGACGGCAACGACCTGCGGAAAGAAAAACGTTCCGGTGAATTTCAATGTTGTGAAGGCCATAACTCGGAAATAAAGCATTTCCGGACACATGTTGTAATGAACTATTTTGATTGTCTACATGTGGGAAATAGATACCTGAAATTATGCCCCGTATTTTTGAAACACCCTGTATAGGTTATGTAAAGTTTCTTTCGAAAATAATATAGAATATAATAATGCTATAAATTGTAACAGTTTAGATTATAAAACAGTCCCGCGCCGTGCCGTCGCGGTCTAAGGCATCCTGCCTAGGACTCGCGTTACGGAATGCGCGCTGGTTCGAGTCCTCATGGGGGAAGAAATTTTCTCATGAAATTTCGGCCAGTGTATGGGACCGGTGCCCACCCAGCATCGTGATGCACTTGGGGAGTTACGATAGGTAGCGAAATCCGGTTGCGAATACCAACTAGAACGGCTGGAGGGATCATCGTGCTAACCACACGATACCTCCATTCTCGTTGGATGATCGTCCACCTCTGCTTCGGCATGTGGGCGTGAGACCAGCAGCCGGCTGGTCGGTCTAGGCCCTTCACGGGCTGTAGTGCCACGGGGGGATAGATTATAAAACGTAAAAATTTTAACAAATATTCTCATATCAAGCCGCAAGAAACAACAATAAAAAAAAAGAAAAAGGAAAGCAATGAACAAACATTGAAAGAAAGTATGAACTTCAGATGTTGTCCAGAAGGAAACAAACATATAGCACAGTCTAGTATATGGGCACGAAGCTTGAGTTGTGAGGATACTAGGAACGATAGACTGTACAGATACTATTTCGCATTTCTGTGATGAGGCGATAGTAGCGATCCTAGTGGTTATCAGCTATCTATGGATGCATATTTACTATGTATTGAGCTTCGTGATTGTATATACTAGACTGTGATATAAGTATGTACATAGAGAAAATTGTTTCGTCTATGATAGTTCAGCTGTTGACCAGACGGGACCAAGCGTGACCTAGTGCGTCCACATAATTTCGGTAATCGCGATTAGCGACTGCAGTCTGTCACTAGTATACGGTTGAGGAAGACGAGGGAGCGAGAAAGAAAGAAACCAAATTTCTCGTAGTAAGGACGGGACTGGTAAACGTCATGCCCATTTGTTGCCGACGTTGTGTACTTGAGTATCATCGCAACGGCAAGGCTGAAAGCTTCCATACCTATTCTCCAGTTTAGCAGTTTCATGATACAGAATCTTTCTTGATCTCATTACAAAGGTTGATAACCACAAGTGTCTTCATAATTTACCTTTATCACATTATAAACCTTGTAATTCAGTTAAAATGTCTTTGTCTCATACTTAATTATCTATTCCACAGGCCAGAGATACGCGATGACCATGATGAAGACAGTGCTGTCGAGCGTGTTGCGACGTTATAAACTTCTTCCAGGGGACACACCCCTCAAAGTGGTGGTAGAAGTGATGGTGAAATCTCTGACTGGTATCAACATAAAATTACAGCTCAGATGAATTATTATTTATCTTCGTGTAATATACATTATTGGGAACCAAGCTCACAATAAGAATGTGTATAACTTAGTACGTGTACGTCCTTGAAGAAGAAGTAATGGTCATACCAATAATATCCCAAAAATCTTACTTCTGTTAAATAATTAGTAGATTGAGTCATAGATCAATGTCAGTGACCAATGGTTTGTCACCAGAGTCCGAGTAGTTCCAGTTGAAAACATATAAGGTACCTAAGGTAATATGGCCACCTTAATTTGAATTAATTTTTTCATGACTGTGGTATTTCCTAAATAAAAAATTCGTGTGTTTGCATGAACTTTAAAAGACATGAACAGAATCAAAGCAACGAAAATGAAATTTTTCAGAGGACAGCAGGATATACTCTTTTAGACCGAAAAAGGAATGAAGAAATTTTAGAACAATTAGAAGTAGAGTCAGTAGAAGAAAAAATCAACAGATACAAATTAAATTGGCTAGATCATGTAAGACGAATGGAAAATTCAAGAATTCCAAAAATTATGATGCGGTATAAACCTAGAGGACATCGTCGACCAGGAAGACCTTTTAGAAGACTGCTAGATCTACAGGTCTACAGAGGCCTAATTCGTGAAGGATGACGATGATGATGGTGATGATGCATGAACTTCAATTCTTCATGCACACATAGAAAAATAATCCAAGATTTTTCTTTAAGCCAGAGTGCTTTGTTTTTTACATTTTGAAAAATGGTACATTGTGCAGGTAAAATGTCCATATGATGGTAATATGGCCAGAAGAAAGAAAATTCATTATTTTGAAGAAAAAAAACATTTATTGGCGATTAATTAAGTTTGGTTTAAAAAAATATTGCCACAAATAATTTTTGACTAGGTTTATAAAACATTGCAATCTGAAAAAAATGACAAAGTTAACAAACCCAAAAATGAAAAATACAGGGTGTTTCCGAGGTGATGTTACAAACTTTCAGGGATGATAGCGAAGGGCACATGTATCAATTTGAGACAAGGAACCATGGTCCGGAAATGACTAAGTCGAAAGTTATAAGCAAAAATAGTTGTGTGGAAATGGAATTGTAATTTAGCAACACATGTCCTCCTTCCCTTAACCTTTGGAACAGTCGTGGAAAGATTGTATGGGCCGGATTTCTCCTACGTGGGTACTTGGCCCGATACAATCTGTGAGCTTGTCTACTGTTCCCATTAGCTCATTCGTATTCGAAAATCAGGTCTGCTTATTCCGCTCTCGTGTACTCCTCCATTTCACTAGGATTGATCGACTGGATACTGCAACTTGTACACGACATACACTGCTGTCTACAGACGTGCATATCAGGATCGACCATGTCCGTTACACATTACGCTATCTCAATTCCTTTAGTATAGTTTCCTGTCCCCATCCCTCAGACAGCGCACTGAATGGAATACTGTAAGTAGACAACGTAAACAACGTCAAATGAATAGAGTATGTGTAAGATGTACAGATAAATACACATAAATAAGGTGTACAGACGAATAAAATTATTTCACTTCCACAGAACTATTTTTGCTTGTAACTTTAGACTCAGTCGTTTCCGGACCAGGGTTCCTTATCTCAAATTGATACATGTGCCCTTCGCCATCATCCCTGAAAGTTTGTAACACCACCTCGGAAACATCCTGTATATATCAATGGGCATATGTGCGATAAATAAATAAGTCTTTTGTGAGTCCAACACATTCCTCATGTATGTACGTACACACCACAAAATTGCACATAGTCGTATATCCATGTGGCCATATTACCTGCATCCAGCAACTCTCGAAAAATCACTATTTTCCAGGTCAGTATGAATGGATTTTAAGTAAGCATTGGATGTCTGTAACGAGCATTGGACAAGTAATAAAATGTTATATAGAAACTATAATTGCCAACTGCTTGAAAGGAAATACAAGACAAACTTACAACAGCAATTATTTTATAACATCATCTTAATCCGTTGCCACAAATCAAATAAAGGCCTGTAGAAGTAGTTTTCCTATTATCCACCTATGTCGCCGATTATATACACTTCCTAACACGTGGTTCGACATACTGGCATTGACTTTCGGTTATCACATCAATTAGCTATAGAACAGTAATGTGGCTATATTGTCTGCATTAGCCATATTTGCATCTCATACCTTAGAAGGTTTCTTCCGAGTACATTGGTTTTTCCTGCTATTTCATTAGCATTCCACTTTTCCACATCATCATAGTCTTTGTACTTAAAAAGGATGGTAAATAAATAACTATAAATGTAATTTAACTGTTATTTGGCAAGATGGTCGGCAAGGGAGAAAAGATTAACTAAAAAGTGAACTTTCACGTCTTCTACGTGCCGGTATTCTGCATTTTATTAGGAAGATCAAATAGCATTAATTGAATAGAAATTTGTACAGAATGTTAAGTTTAGCTAACGTTTAGGATTTGAAGTTCGTGTTTTTCCAGTCATTTAAAATTAAATATCTGTGCCCAAATTTCTGTGTTGGAGTTTTTATGCATATAATTGATATTTCTTTATTCTTTGATGACGACCCATCTCCTATTTCATAAAATGAGACATCATCCAAAAAGACCTCCTCGAACTTAACAAAATTATAAGAGATTACAATTTTTAAATTCCCGTATCAAAAGTAATATCTTTAATAGCTTTCTTAGGAAAATGGTCAGTCAGGCAAAAATAATATTGAACAATCAGCTAATTAAACAAGTTAATACACTTAATTTTTTTCTGATGCCACATACATTACAGCGATGTTGATGTAAGTAATAAATTAGAAAGGTTTAACCATATATATAGCACTTATTAAAATAATATTAATAGGCAAAAAGAATGGATACACAAATAAAATGTTATAACACAAGGTCGTAAGAACTGACCTAAGTGGAAGTGAAAATTGTATATCATCTTAAATAAAGAAGAATAAATTACAGGTTGCAGAAATACGTTTTTTTAATCAATGATGTGTATAACAAGGAATGACATGATTCCAGATGAATAAATCAGAACGAGGTTACATGTTATCAATTTATAAGAAAGTACAGGGTGACTCAAAAGGTTTTTGTGAAATGCTAGGTGGTGAAAGATATGGCTATTTGGAATATAAAATATGAACAACTTTTTCTTAAAAAAGGCATGGTTTGAGAGATACAATATTTAAGTGTAATTACTTGAAACAATAATATAATGCGATTTCTGACACATGGGATTGCTATTACTTAATTAGGATTGCAATAACATCAGATAAACATTAAAAATAATATCAATAAACACTACTATTATTAGTTAGAAAATACCCGTTCGTACCACCAGTATTATACCAACATATTTATCGTAATACGCAACCTAGTCCACCGTTGTGGCTGAGGAGTTGGCGAATCTAACTCCGAACCCAGCGGGCCCGGGTTCGATTCTCGGTTGGGACGAGTTGCCTGGGTGAGGTTTTTTTTCGGGATTTTTCCCTCACTCCTATGGATGAATATCAGGTAACTTTATCAGGCGATTGGAACGCCACTCATCTTCGCCACTTCCTTTCATTCACCATCCCGTTACTTCTTCTGGTTTTCAGATCGCTCTATAGGCGGCCCTCTGAAGCTGCTGGCTCTCTCGACAGGCCTCCGTGGATTGCATTCATGCGATGGTAGATAGCTTCCGCAACGGAACCCGGGGCAGACCTTCTCGCGGGAGGACTTCCGCCTCGGACCGTTAAGGGAGCCTTGGGGGGGTTGCCGAAGCAGGAGTGGTACATGGACTCTGCTGGCTGTAGGGACCGGTCGTTAAGGGGGTCAAGTGGTTAGGTCGGTGCGCGTAAAGGATCGGTAGGCACGCAACTGATGAGTAGGGGGTGTGTACAATAGATCTCAGGTCGTAGTGCGTGGGATGTTCCCTCCCTCCTACCAAGAAAAAAATGCGCAACCTAACCTTTGTTTACAGTATTTTTTTCAAAGTGTCCTCAATCCAAAAACAAATCGGACATAGAACGTAATACCATTTCAACATGTAGAATCGATTCTATAGCAATTCTACAGCAGATAACAGAAAATTTTCACACGATTGACATCTTTTCGTATTTCTGTAGCGTCTACGCTATTTTCCAGTGCATTAATTCATTGCCTAGAATGCAAATTTAGGCAAGTATTAAATCGGGTTTATTTACTATTCAGAATAGCTACTCGCATTTTTAAGGTTAGTCACCTAACTTGTTTGTCTTCTTGTAGATTCGATCATCAAAGTGAGACCTTTGTTTACAAAACATAATCCCCTCGAAAGTCGTAACGTACGGACAGGTATAGAAAGGCTGCTACACACGATAATTGACATCGCATGTTAAAATATTTCAACTGTAATTCTGAGGACATAGAAGACCATGACTCAGATGGTCTGACATGTTTGCGAAAGAGGCGCGAAACAATGTTCGAGGAAAGCAAAGGACAGAGTATTATAGAAATAACAAGGAAAATGCGCTGTAAATAACAAACATCAGTGTTAAAAATATTGTCAATAGTAAACAAAGTGGTTGTGAAAATGCTAGTTGCAAACAGCAAACATCAGTGTTAAAATATTGTAAAGAGTAAACAGGGTTATTCATACGTCAGCATTTATATAGCTCGCGCAAGAAACGATTACCGAAAACGAATGGTGGCGTTGCTGTCTGTTTTGACGTTTGTATGTAGCTGAGAGGTATGTAGGCACGCCGAAGGGGAGAGGTGCGAGCCGATGGAAGTACTGTCTCTTCCAAGAAGATGAACAGATGAGGACATCGCTGTGGAAATAAAGAACGTAGCAAGAGAAAAATTCGAAGCTAAATATGTTTACGAATGAAATAATAATACCGTGCGATACAAGACACGTATTCACATGCAATGGAACAAACTAAAGTCGTAATGTAACTATCACAACGCAAGACTGATTCTATCGATGTCATTTCTCTCCCGACTGTACCCTTGAATATCATTCAAGTTATCTCGTGACCTTTCCTCTCGCCCGCTCTTCCTTATCGCAGTGTTTCATTCGCATTCCTTCCGTCGGTAATCCGTACTTGCGAGACCTATACCGACATGTCCGCTACTGGATAATAAAAATAGCGTCGTTATTTTATTCAGACGTACAATTTATTAAGGACTGCATTTTAACAACAGCAAAGAATGTAATGTCGCAACGAATCTTCGAAGTTCGAGACCATAAGCTTGTCGCTAAATAGTGTAGCTAATCGCGCACAAGAAATTTCCCTGGTCTTACTCGCACACGGCAATGAGATCGGTCACAGAACACTGAATGCAGATACGATTGAATTGTCGTCTGCTTTACACATCATCTGCCCCGAGTCTGTTACCGTGCTCTGTATAGGTTTGTGGTGGCATTGAGTTTGATTGATATCACTGTGTTACAGGATCAGCCCAGTGAATATTGCACAAGAAACGAACACATATAAAGGACAATCTCTGCGTCAAAATAACGCTGAGTTCAGTACACAGAACATTGCCAAACGCTCAAGGACGCCAGGTCTTCAAAAGAATGCAAATTGTTAAGTTCCTTATACAGGTGTTCGGATGAGTTTGCTACAAACTTTCGTAAGCGATATATGTCTGTTTTTAATGTTATTTAACAACGCTGTATCAACTAATAGGATGTCTAGCGTCGGTGGGATTGGTGGTAGTAGTATTTGGCGAGAAGAGTTCGAAGGCCGCCGTAGATTTATCTGAAATTCTTCTTAGAGTGGGGGAAAACCCCGGAGAAAACCGAACCAGGAAAACGGCCCAAGGAGACTTCGAATCCTCGCCACAGCGCAACCTTGGATAACGCGTTCTGCCCGTGAGGCAAATGGTGGGCACACGAACTATTGATGCGGAATAATTAAGTGTAAAAAATCAATTTTTAAAGAAGCCATAATAGCCAAATGCTTATATGGGATTGTTTTTCATTGGACCTTTAGGCAAAGATTATGAACAACCCAGCAGTTTAAAAGGAGATTTTGACATGATCTAATTCACAGTTTCCTTGTTAGAAACATTGAAATGAATATGGTCAAGGATACAGATATAAAGTCTTGACGATTACTCTGTCGTTTTAGATGTGCAGAAATAAATATGGGGAGGGAATAGTTTGTTACTTGATAAAATTAAGGATGCGGAGAGGTTGCATCACCAGAAGTTTCGTCTACAAATTTTTTGTCAACATAGTAATATTGCCAACATGCAAATATGGGCTACACTACTAAAGTATTTCCTCGTCAGCACTTTTTGGTCTACTATGACATTCAGGCAACAATATAATTTGTTAATATTATTCGAATTCTAATTAAAAATGATGGTTACAAATCTATTTCAATTTTCGGATAGAGAGGTGCGGCATTTCAGCAAAATTACAGTTTGGCAATATTGTTGATAGTTTCAATTACAAATCCATAGCTACAAATCTCGTTCAATTTTCGGACAGAGATGTGCAGCATTTAGACAACAATGTAGTTTGGCAGTATTGTCGATAGTTCCAATTACAAATCCATAGTTAAAAATATCGTTCAATTTTCGGATAGAGATATGCAGCATTTAGACAACAATGTTGTTTGGCAATATTTTCGATAGTTCCAATTACAAATCCATAGTTAAAAATATCGTTCAATTTTCGGATAGAGATATGCAGCATTTAGACAACAATGTTGTTTGGCAATATTTTCGATAGTTCCAATTACAAATCCATAGTTAAAAATATCGTTCAATTTTCGGACAGAGATGTGCAGCATTTAGACAACAATGTTGTTTGGCAATATTGTCGATAGTTCCAATTATAAATCCATAGTTAAAAATATCGTTCAATTTTCGGATAGAGATATGCAGCATTTAGACAACAATGTTGTTTGGCAATATTTTCGATAGTTCCAATTACAAATCCATAGTTAAAAATACCGTTCAATTTTCGGATAGAGAGGTGCAGCATTTAGGCAATAATATTGTCTAGCAATATTGTTGATAATTCCAATTAAAAATCCATAGCTCAAATCTCGTTCAATTTTCGGACAGAGATGTGCAGCATTTAGACAACAATGTAGTTTGACAATATTGTCGATAGTTCCAATTACAAATCCATAGTTAAAAATATCGTTTAATTTTCGGACAGAGATGTGCAGCATTTAGACAACAATGTAGTTTGGCAATATTGTCGATAGTTCCAATTACAAATCCATAGCAACAAATCTCTTTCAATTTTCGGATAGAGAAGTTCAGCATTTAGACGATTATATTGTTTGGCAATATTGTCGATAATGCCAACAACAAATCCATAGTTATAAATCTCTTCAATTTTCGAATGAAGATCATAAACGCAAACGTACTATTGCCGAAGAATGTGTTAACTAAAAATGTAGAGTTGCTGAAATTGGAATGTTGGTAAAAAATTGTTGACAAAATGTGATTGTTTACAAATATTGTTGCCGAAATTAAATTGCTGGTAAAAGAACTGTAGAAAATATAACTGTAGAGCAAAAACTTGTAAGTCATATGACTGTTGAAAAAATTGTTGCCAAATTGCTACTGAATAAAAAATGTTGACGAAATATGCTGAAAGCAAAATTAAGAGGTGCAACCATGTGATTGATAAGTATAATATGCTACAGCATCTTCTCCTGTCATGTTAACTTCCTTCATCACAAGATATTATATAAGCATGGGAGCCAAGTCTTCGCTTAGATGACTTGCAGAATTGATGTATTCCAATCAGTTTTAAAGAACGGTTTTAAAGCGTATGATCGAGCTAAATGCTTATGTTCAAACCACGAGATGCCAAAGAAGTGGATGTAACACAGAGGAAGTTTCATCCTCAATAACAGAGGATACAGGAAGTCTATTGTAGTTATTACAAAGGTAGATCGGAAAAAGTCCACGCCCCCAATATGCGCTACCTGCATTAGAACACTATATGACGTAGTACATGGTCACTGTAACTGGTAGAGTTACACAAAACTCAAAGCTTAAAATCAAGTTTCAGTACAGTTAGTAGTTACCTTTAAAAAGAGAGATACAAAACCACCTGTAGTGTTGTCACGTCTAGAAAAGAGCATTTGATTATGATTCGAAGTCAGTTAGTTAGTTAGTTAGTTAGTTAGTTAGTTAGTTAGTTAGTTAGGGACGAATGAGAGTGAAAATAGACTAAAATGAGAATTGGGACAGTGAGAAGAATGAGTTGTATGAGCTTCAAGGCCCTAGGCCACTTCTTTAAGTCCCTTGGTTCCCGTTTTACTGAAGAAACTTTAAATGTTTTTAAAGGCAGTCCAAAAATGAACCTAACCTATTAGGTAACACGTTAGAGGAAGGAGAGTCGAATAGCTTTATTTGAGGCAAAGTTTAACAGTCATTTCGCTGCAGATATTAGCTGTCACGAGTAAGTGGTGATCATCGCAATTCTCACAGGTACAGGATATCGAACCCTGAAACTGAGCGAGCTTTCGGTGTCTATCCTCAGCTCTACTGAAGCCTCGACGGCACATGAAACCCAAGACTGTGGTTTTGGAGACATGTAATTTAAAAACTGATGAAATTAACATTATGTCCATTTCAAAACAATAATAAAATGAATGGTAATAATTGAAAATGTATACGTCAAACAGAAATATATCTATCGAGGTCTGGTAATGCATATTTTGCAATTAATGCAACAATGATGTAGTTGTCATGGAGTTGTAACTAGATTAAAAAATAAACAAACTGTTAATTTTATTATATAAAGCTTGCATTCTTTGGTTAGCAGAAACAAAGCTTCGTCGGGAGTTCAACCTTCAAACACACGAATCCATTCCTGACTGTAGGAAAATAATGGCTTGGGATACAAAGTTCAAGCAAACAGAAAGTTTGTTGCCGAAATTCAATAAGCTTTCCAAGCATAAAGTTTCTGAAGAAGATGCTGAACGGATTCAAACCTTATTTATAAGAAGCCTAAGAAAATCGATTCACAAGCAAGTTTGCAACTCAGACTTTCTCACAGTACGATTCATAACGTTTTGAGTAAAAAGTTACTCTTGCGAATATACAACATCCAAATAATAACAGAGGATCATGGCCGAATATAAAGTTACAAAGCTGTCTTGACAAAACTTCACTTGTCACAAGGCAACTTCGTCTCTGCTAGGCAAAACGCACACAACATTTTCTCCTGGAGCGTCAACATGGCTATGGCTTCATAGAATTAACATAGTGTTTATTTTTCATTTCGAATCTACACTATCACATTTAAGCTGAGTCACAAAATAAGCCTACATATTTTAAATTCAAATCGAATATGTATTTCAGCAAGAGTACTGTATTAATGTGAGTTAAGAGAGAAAGAAAATATACTACAGGATTAATGCGAGAACTGTGATACGATGTCGCAGAACTATGAGGATCCGAGTGACCGCAAGAAGTAGCATAAGTAGCATCGATTTCCACGTCATCATATTTGTTAACGAAGAAAAAACGAAACGAACGACTATCACCACGTTTCTTAAAGAAGACAACTTAGCTTAAATATGCATTTTCATTGAATTCAAGCATCATGACCTGGAACGGTTCCCTTGTAAGATTCTTTACCTGAAGTCGGCCTCGGTTGTGTAGTCGGTATAGCGCTGGCCTTCTGTGCTCGAGATTGCGGGTTCGATCCCGGCCCAGGTCGATGGCATTTAAGTGTGCTTAAATGCGACAGGCTTATGTCAGCAGATTTACTGGCATGTAAAAGAACTCCTGCGGGACAAAATTCCGGCACACCGGCTACGCTGATATAACCTCTGCAATTGCGAGTGTCGTTAAATAAACAATTTATTCTTTACCTGAATGTTTCCTGAACTATAAGGTGAATGGTAAATTATCCCTTGGCGAATTTTCGGATTCATCTCGCCAAAATAATTACTAACTCAATATCAGCGTGCTTAAGTGACTGATTAAAAAGTTATTTACTGGATGTTTATGTTTGCAGAGGATTTGATCTTTCTTGTCATAAAGTTTTACATTTCTCTAAGAGAGTTGTTATTTCATTTAGAATGGACAGTGAATAAAGAAAAAAATATTCAATATGCGATGGAGAGCTTCTGCGAATAATGCGATTTCATCGATGAAAATTGTACAATTGGGAATCGTCTTCCGGCGATAGGCCCTAAAAGAAACACTGAGAAAAATGGCAATAAAAACTACAGAGCGATCCATAAAAACCTTTACAATTTTAATGACATAACTCTTGAACAAATGAAAGAAACGTGTGCAATATGTTCTGAATTACAGAGTAACTGTGGGAGATTCCTCAGAGTAAAATTGAAAATGTCTTCCACCTGCATCCATACACAACTGTACTCGTCGCACCATATTCCGTGACGTTCTCCGAGGTGTATCCTTGTAAATGTTGCTGATTTCATTCCTAATGGCCTCACGGAGTTCAGCATGTCACCGCGGTCTATTCTTGTATATTCTGTCCTTAATACAGCCCCATAAGAAGAAGTCCGGAGAGGTTAGGTCAGGTGATCTGGGAGGCCAAAGATTTTTATGAGATTATACGATTTCCGAAGAAGCTGGCTATAAGTTTCATGGAATCTTTAGACATATGACATGAGTAGCATGTCTCCTGGCTCAGCCGGCGCAATATTTTCTTTGGTGAGTTCACTGAAGTCCTCGAACATCATCAATACAATCTTTACTCATTGCAGGTCTTTTTTACCAATCTCGCTGAGGAGCGAGCCAGTTATCTCCAGTTTTCTTGCCAACGATAAAACTGTTGGCCTGGTTGTAACACTGCGCAAACCGAATTCTCTTCAAAAGAACGTTGTGTTTGAATTAAAGAATCTGTCTTCCAATACGTTTTCATGATAAAAACAAACTACCGAATTGAGAACTGCATGTTCGTGTTATGAATGCAAAAACTAGAGACTGCAAACTAATTACTATAGTCCCGTCGCTCTAATTTCCGGCAGCCAATCACGTTGCAGGTCAGCTACATTTAAACGTGTGCGTCTTGCGATTCGCTGATGAAGACGTTATGCATTTCCTAAGGCTGGATAAATACTTAATATAATCGTCCGCCATTTTGGCTCTTTCGTTGACGTTCGCAGGAAGTACACGAGGACATTACTTGCCGCTCAATTATTTGCTGAATTGCAGTGCGTTTGATTTATTATCATAGGAGTTACGACATGATAATGTTTAACGGTGTATCAAATAGATTCCTCGTCTGGTAGCTCGGCAATGAAAGAACAAAAATGGCGAACGATACTACCTACCTAGACTTTATAGAGCCTTGACTTCCTAAGACGTAAGCAAAGAGGAGGAGTCACACCGGGAATAACAGCGTCGCTAATATAACAGCCAACACTAGTCATAATAGTCAACAATGGATGGTAGGGATATCATTATAGATTCTCCCAGAGCCACCAGAATACAAATAGACATATACAGGGAACAAATGCAGAGAGAAGAAGGAAATAAGAAATAGTAATGAAATTGCAGATACAAATACAAAAACACAAATGCAAATAGAATGAGTAGTTCTGTCATACACTTAGTGACGGATATCATAGGTTTACCACATCTCGCATCGTGATATTCTTTCTGAAAATACTCGTGAACCCGGCATGTAAGCTCTTTATTTTCGGAACGAATATGGTCTCCTCGTCCACCAATTAAATAAGATACTAAAAATAAGCATAAGATAAAACTTACATATCAGATTGCCATTGTTCACAAGACCACGATTCATATCAAACTGCTTGAAATACCAGACTGGTTATGATTGTAGAATCTGTACGCAATGGGAAGTATAGAAACATCAGCGACTTTTTCTCAACTCTCACTATACCTGCATCAGAAACAGTAACGTGAGGGCTTTCCAGTAATATGGTCAAGTAGCCTATAAGACTATTGAGGTCAATACTCTCTATTTTTGAAAAGCACTACAACACTGATCCGGGCTTTCTAGACTTTATAAGGAGACAATAGAGATGTTTTCCAGGAAGAACTTGAAAATCCCAAACCATTCGCTCCACCAACACTCCGGGATTCTCAAGGACAAGTGAAATCTCCGAATTCTCTTTTCGAGTCATTGAATTCGTGGCGTCAATAAATTAGAGAAGCCAAAACAAATATGAGCCGTTCAGAGCAGAAGTGGTGTAAGTCGAAATTGGGTAATGAGGTTTAAAGTAAAAGTTCTGTAAAATACAGCGCAAAGTAGCAATTAATAAGTCCTTCGTGCTATTCACTGACTACTAATAGTTTAAATAAATTGAATATTAATTGTTACTTTGCGCTGTATTTTACATAATGTTTACTTTAACCCTCATTACTCATTTTTGACTTACACCACTTCTGCTCTCAACGGCTCATATAGTCGTTCCTAGCCTACCTTTACTCATTCTTTCGTATCCAGTGAAAGTATTTCGGTGTTGCCATGTGTACTGGTATATGTGTAAATTATTTTTAAGCTGGATTCTGACATCAATTTTACTGTCTACCTAATTTATCCTCTTCGCAACTTCATGGATTTTTCATCATACAAAACAATAGGCCCATTAACTGACAGGAAATATAGGAAAGTTGTGTTGTATTGTAACCAGTGTTTAGTCCAGCCAAGGTAAATAACTATTTTTTTCTCTTCATTAAAAAAAATAATTACCTAGTTCCTTGCTTTCAGGTAAGGATTTGATTATGTTGAAACACTGTTTAAGTATGTAGATTTACTGGATTTTATTTGGTAGCAAATTACATATACACAAAATAATTTATATCTAAAGATTTGTTTCTAAAGTTCACATTTTGGCAAAGTAGTCTTCATTTGTGCCGGTCTCTAGATATCAGTTTATAACTAGTAAGTCTTATAGCGTCTTTATACTCAATACGAGAGGCGATTGGCTAACTGTGGGGGCTCGGGGGTACATTTTGATGGCTCACATATTTTCCGAACGTTCAGAAGTTTTGGCGTTACTATATAGTCAACAATCTCACAACAAGCTACGAGAATCTTACATAACCATATTTTTATCTCTACTTACTCGTACACATACGGACCAACTTCTTCCACAATTGGATTCGATCCGTTCTGGACTTCGCTAGGATTCGTTACATTGAAAATGTACACTTTGAACTGCATGGCCATCGGAAGCTTTCGCCACCTCTCATACGCTGCCGTGTTATCCATCAAAAGTACATTCTGCGAAAGAAAAGACAAGAGAAATCGCTTAATAAATTTTACTTAGGAGACTAAACTGGCTCAAGATCGAAAGAGATTTGGAATGCGCTTCTTCCTTTACTTGTGAAACATACATTTCACGAAGTTCTGGAAGTTCGAAGTCTCTTCGAAGTAGGATTAGCAAATTTTAACGATTCGAACTATAAGGACAACCTGCTTACCCATTTTTCTCTCTTATTGTAATTAGTATAAGCATAATTGTGTAGATGAAAAAAATCTATTTTAGATTTCCATAGAAATACATGTTTTTCAGCATACCTGTTATGAAAGAAGCTGTTTTTTTTTGTGCGCCATATGTTTGTGTCCAGTGGTATATTCTATACGCTTAGAAGCAAACATTCTCATAGAGGCAGATTAAAAAGTTAAATTTTTTTTCTTCCACCATGTTAATAATGAAAAAGAAGTGCTTATGTAAATTTTGGCCACTCGACCTCAATTATGAGGGCCGTAAAAAGTAAGTTCGCCAGGAATCGTTAACAGAAAGAAAACACAATTTCGTTGGAAAAATTTACAGCAATTGTTGAGATATTTTTCAACATATTCCACACCGGAATTGAGACATTTGTCATATCATGTTATCGACAGAGAGGTGCAGACGGCAGCCAAACGCTGATTCCGATCCCAGGCGCCTGACTTCTACGACACAAGGATACAAAAATTGATCCCATGGTATGATAAATGTCTCAATTTCAGTGGGTGATATGTTGGCAAATAGCGCAACAATTGCTGTATCTGCTTCAATAAATCTTTCCATGCAATTGTGCTTTTTTCTGTAAACGCCCCAGGAAAAATCACATTCTGGACGGCTTCGTAATTGCGGTCGAGTGGCCAAAATTTGTATTAACTCTTCTTTTGACATTATTAATATGGTAGAAGAAACAAATTTAATTTTTTTATCTGCCCCCATCAGAAAGTTTGCTTGTTAGACGAATTTTATTTTATATGTGTCAATTCTACCGGAAATCATATGCATCACATACAATCACACTATTAATATATATATATATATATATATATATATATATAAGGTCTATATAGGGTGGAAGGTAAGGTAGTACATTAATTGACAGGAGCAATAGATCTCATTATTTAGAGTAAGTTTTGTCAAATAAAATAAATTACAGGTCTTACGCATAGTGACATAATTACAAGTGTTTCGAAAGCGCTGATGGCAATTGCAAGATGTCTCAACGCCGCATAAGTAGTACCCCACACTCCATGCGGTCAGCGACTTGGGGGTGGGTTAAGTTCAACTACTTTTCACCGTGTATCTTGCAGCAGGTGAAGGGAGGACGGCAGCAAACAAATGTACTGAGCTTCGGTGCAATATTTCGCGAGCTAATCTGGGGATAAATCTTCACAAAAAATAACTTACGTAAACTCCGGATAGGGACGTAACTGTTATTTCTTTAGTATGTGTAATTTAGTGTCAGAAAATGTAAATTAATAACCAGAATGAACAAAATAGCTTGTGTCCGGGCGCAGTTCAACAATGAATGCAGAATTATCAACTTACAATGCAATATACTAACAATTGAATACTAACTATGACGTAATAATTTTAATGTAAGCAAGAAATACGTACAGCAATAACAAGAAATAACGTGAAAATCAGGAAATTATGTCCAAATTAGTGAAAACAGTTAGCATGGAATTTTCAATTACAATTAATGAAAAAAGAAAACTGATGTACCTCTGTGAACAAGATGTAATTAACATTACAGTTTGTTGTTTTACGAATCACTCATTCTGGGCGTTAATAATGAAATAAAGAATAATAAACTCTGTAAACCACATTCCACTCACATCTTACAGGTACTGTTCAAAATGTCCACCATCAGTGTGCGTGCAGCTTTCACATCTTCTAGTCCAATTATAACGAACTCTAGCCAGTAGTCCTTCACTGTTCTGAATTTCTTCCGCGGCCTGGATCATGTCTAAGTACTCACGATTTGTGAACTCTGGCATCTCGTAGTTTTGAAATAAACTAAACTGTATCGCTGTACGTCCAACTGCACACTAATGCAATGTAAACATCACAACAGCTGATCAGTTGCGAGTATTACGCAAACTGTCTGCGTCCCGACAGCGATGCCAGATTCTTGACCTTCTGTACGTGACTCGACAATCAATGTTTCCAATGTTTCTTCAATCGATTAATTCAAAATCTGTGAATTTTCTAATTAAAATAAACGTAAACATAATAAACGTTCTCTTCGTTGTTATACAAGAAATTAAACGGTATTTTAAACAGTATTCGTAAAATTCATGATCGAAATGTCGGTGTAAAACTTTTATTTCTTCAAAAACCTCGCAAAAACGAGCAAAATGATATTAGACTTTTTTTTTTATTCGTTATATTTTAAGAAATCACATCCTAGAATTAATGTACTACCTTACCTTCCACCCTGTATTTACAAAACCTCTGAACGTATTACTTGGCGAGGCCAAATTAGTTCTAGAGAAGCCTAATTTGTCACCGATGATGATTATAACGATGGTGCAATTTATTCACTCAAGATTTGCAGTTTCAATTTAAACGTTGCGTGCGCTTCTACTAGTTTTGTATGAAAGGTAAGTTATATTCACTCGCGTACATTTGTGAATATGAAGTCATTATTTTCTTCCTGAATTCATACTGCCCCAACCGTGACTAATGCCTAATCGGCTCAAATTTGTAAAGGAAGTAATCAGAGTTTGATCGCCATTTCCCGAACGTTCAACAGCTGTCTACAGAGTGACACAAAGCTCCATTAGCCTAGATCAGCGTTTCTCAAACTATGGTCCGCGTACCACCTGTGGTCCTCGAGTTCTGTCCTTGTGGTCCTTCAAAAAAGACAGAAGAAAAAATAAAATTCAAACGAATTGCATATCACACTTTAGCTGAAAATCGCAGAGTTTGAAAGTGACACATGGCAATCGCCTTTCACTTTTTCTCCCAGTACTAATATTTTATGAAATTTCTTACCCTACCCGTCTACTCATTTTCCATTCTACTCTCAGCAACAAAAGAGGGATTTAAAGCACTATGAACGTAGCGTTTCTCGTCATCTTCTCCTGCATATCTGGCCCCGAGCCTGTAACCCAGTCAGGGATCACCCTAATTCATAACAGAGGAACCTTATCATGCTTTGATGACTTTCTTAATAGTTTTGTCGACACCCAATATGCACATTGAAATGGGCACGTACTGTACGTCGTACATCAATAACAGAACGTGCCAAATTGCATCTTTAATTGTTGAAAATCGGGCATGTTCCTGCATTAATTTTTTTATTTTATTTTTTTAATGACGATATAAGAAATTTTAGACTCCGCCTATTTTAAAATCCGACAGGTTTACTTTTTACAATTGCGTGTTTTGTCTCTAAGTGCCGTTTCAGTTTCGCGGGTTTCATAGATTCGTTCAAAGCACTTCGTAACAAACAACGCACCAAGGTTTTGGTTCACTCTCATTGCCACACCAAGTAAATCCAAGTTCCAAATAACTCTTGTCATATTTACGAAAGTATTTTTTCTTTGAATAGCTACCACTAGGATTAGATATTTCTTTAATGGCACTATAATTAATATATTTCTTCACACATAGCTTCTTAACTATTAGCACTGCCTAAATGAAACGTATCTTCATGTTCCTTTCTTTTCAAAGATTCGGATCGAAGCCAGTTTTCCATTAACAACATGGACCACTAATAGCGTAAGAAGGATTTCAAACGCCTAACTGCTAACAGGCAAGCGATGAATCAACAATGCACAGAATTTGTTATAAGTTACTTGTGATTGGCTACAAAATTATAATTACAAAAGTATTAATTAGATCGATTATTGATCAGATTTTTTGTATTCGACAGATAATGGAGAAAAAATGGGAGTATAAGGGTACAGTACATCAGTTATTCATAGATTTCAAAAAGGCTTATGACTCGGTTAAGAGAGAAGTATTATATGATATTCTTATTGAATTTGGTATTCCCAAGAAACTAGTTCGATTAATTAAAATGTGTCTCAGTGAAACATACAGCAGAGTCCGTATAGGTCAGTTTCTATCTGATGCTTTTCCAATTCACTGCGGGCTAAAGCAGGGAGATGCACTATCACCTTTACTTTTTAACTTCGCTCTAGAATATGCCATTAGGAAAGTTCAGGATAACAGGCAGGGTTTGGAATTGAACGGGTTACATCAGCTTCTTGTCTATGCGGATGACGTGAATATGTTAGGAGAAAATACACAAACGATTAGGAAAACACGGAAATTTTACTTGAAGCAAGTAGAGCGATCGGTTTGGAAGTAAATCCCGAAAAGACAAAGTATATGATTATGTCTCGTGACCAGAATATTGTACGAAATGGAAATATAAAAATTGGAGATTTATCCTTCAAAGAGGTGGAAAAATTCAAATATCTTGGAGCAACAGTAACAAATATAAATGACACTCGGGAGGAAATTAAACGCAGAATAAATATGGGAAATGCGTGTTATTATTCGGTTGAGAAGCTCTTATCATCCAGTCTGCTGTCGAAAAATCTGAAAGTTAGAATTTATAAAACAGTTATATTACCGGTTCTTCTGTATGGTTGTGAAACTTGGACTCTCACTCTGAGAGAGGAACATAGGTTCAGAGTGTTTGAGAATAAGGTGCTAAGGAAAATATTTGGGGCTAAGCGGGATGAAGTTACAGGAGAATGGAGAAAGTTACACAACACAGAACTGCACGCATTGTATTCTTCACCTGACATAATTAGGAACATTAAATCCAGACGTTTGAGATGGGCAGGGCATGTAGCACGTATGGGCGAATCCAGAAATGCATATAGAGTGTCAGTTGGGAGACCGGAGGGAAAAAGACCTTTAGGGAGGCCGAGACGTAGATGGGAGGATAATATTAAAATGGATTTGAGGGAGATGGGGTATGATGATAGAGACTGGATTAATCTTGCACAGGATAGGGACCGCTGGCGGGCTTATGTGAGGGCGGCAATGAACCTTCGGGTTCCTTAAAAGCCATTTGTAAGTAAGTATTATAATTAATTAATTCTATATTAAAATAAAAGTATACTGGTATTAAAATATGCAACAAAAATAATAAATTTGCTTTCGAAGGGAACAAAAGTAAGGTGGTCCGCGGAACTGTTCTTACTTAAAAAAGTGATCCCCACTTCAAAAAAAGTTTGAGAAACGCTGGCTTAGATACTACAGTCCTTCGCGATGGTTTATACGTAATCACTAATGATGAAACCTTTCCTTCCTTGGACATGAGGTTGCCTACGCTTCAACTATACAGTATGGGTGTTTCTGAACTCTGCACACCGGTCGATGTAAACAAGAGCAGGTTTCAGGCATACAATATATACTTCGGTGGCACATAAACATTGCGCACTACCTGTTCGGAACATTTGGAGAGAAATATAATCAATGTAAAGTTGTTACACTTGGTAGTCCTTTGTAGAGTGTACAGTAGTGGCAAAAACAACCGGACCGACCCTTGTAGCTGATTTCAGAGCCTTGTTCACTCCAGAGCACTATAGACTGGTGACTAAGACTTTCGTGGTTCGAATCCTGCCTGAGAAGGAAACTTTTTTTTGTTCCTTATTCAAATTTATTCCCAGTACTTTTCGATTGCAGGGATATTTTACTACTTGTACTTAACTTATTATTCCCAGAACATGAATTTTACCAGCAATCGAAAAGTATTGGGAATAAATTTGAATAAGGAAGAAAAAAGGTTCCTTCCCAGCAGGATTCGAACCACGAAAGTCTTAGTTACTAGTATATTGTGCTCTGGAGTGAACAAGACTCTGAAGTCAGCTACAAGGGTCGGTCCGGTTTTTTTGCCACTACTGTACAATTCAACTAAAGCCTACATATTAGAATTACTTAATATATAAAGTAATGACAATAACACTGCACTACAGATTAGAAATCGACTCACTCACTTACTACAGCACTGAACACGTAGCGCCACAGTTCAGTACTGTTGCTGTAACCAGACGGTACAGAAAACTATTCTAGCCCCTTCCCTCTGACGTCATGTACAATACTCGAGTCATATATACGCTGGTATTGTGTTTACGAAGAAATTGTTTCATCTCTAGTTTCATCACATGGCAAAAATGTATTATAAATCTGCCAATATTTAAACTTCAAAAACACAAAAATTTGCAGTAAAAATGTCATATAATGTTTACTATACGGCATTATAACGGAGATGTGACACACTTAGCTGGCATTATACTATCAAAGATCTTTGACAAAGAATATGATAACATATATTATTAAATATCTTTGATAAAAGGTAGGATTTTGAGTATATTACACCGTCTAAAATATTTTATGAAAGATAACCTGAAATTAAGAACCAAGAAACATCAGCCTCCATTTAAAGTGAAATATAATAAATATTTTTATCACAGATATGCAAAAATTAATGATAACAGTACTATACATGTTTAGCTACAACTAGTTCAAAATATTACAATATGGATATTGCTGAAAAAAGAAACAGAAAAGGAAACGCCTGTAGGTTAACCCTTAACTGGTATCATACGTCTGTGAGACGGAGTGTCGATTTTACTATGCACTTACTCAAGGTCAAACACAACGAGGGGCATGCGATTTTCAAAGCACACAACCAACACCCCAGCTGAATGGTACAGTACATAAACGGAGGAAGCAAAATAACCCTTGTAGGAGGAGGGATGGCAGTGGAAAAGTTTAAGCCGTCTCACAGACGTCATAATACCATTTAATGGTTAAACTGTGGATTGCAACACGTGACAAGAAAAATATTCATCACAACTTAATAAAAAAGAGCTGCAATGCGAGGACTTGAAAAGTTAGCCAACATAAATTATTTCAGAATGGATGAAAACAATTTTCTGCTTCTCCAGACTTGTGCATCTTGTACAGCAGTTATAGTCTCTGCTATTTCCATCTACACTTTTCATCTTTTATTTATAATTTTGTAGTCCGTGTCTTATGTTTTACATTTCATTTGCTTCATATTCTCATTATCAACATTTTAGTCGTAGTATCAGTCCAAGAATATTTATGTTTCGCCATATTGATTTCAAGCTAGGCTGATCTTTCATAAAATATGACAGGAAGCACTTACATTTCATAAAAGGTATTTTATAAAAGAAACTTTTATAAAAGAAAACCCATTATACTGTCATATATTTTATAAACATCTTTGGCATATTATATCTTTGATAGTGTAAGACCAGCCTTAGACGAATGGTCTTTTTTCTTACATGCTCAACTAGTGCACAAATCTCAAAATCAAACTATGTTATACAACTGGAATTTAGCGGACATCTTCGGTGTCCGAGTGGACAGATCTTTGTCCTGTCATACAGGCGTTTCGTATTCCAGTCCCGGCAAGCTCTGAGATTTTCAAAAATTCATAGTGACATTTGTGGCGGACATGGTCGCAGTTGCGGATTTTTCTGGGAGTTTTCCAATTTCGTTCAATTTTCATTCCGATATCATGTCAAAGCATTTCCTGAACACCGCTTGGTCTCGCATGGGAAGGGCTGGTTTAAGGACGAGTAGGGTTGCCTCTTCAAACTTGAATACGCGACAAACCTTAGTGAAGTCAGCCAGTCTGGGTTAGAAATGAGCCAAGCTCGAGCCTAATAAGTCCATAGGTCACTCGCTGAAATGTGCAAAGGGTAAGCGGTGCCGTCCCGTGTGCACCGTCGTGCAGCAGGAAGAGATAGAGAGCATACCCGCTAGCAGCTACGAGTGCATCATGGTGCACTGCGTTTTCCGTGGATAAGAGACACTAGCCTCAGGGTGCTCTGTGCTGACGACCCCTGCTATAGGTCATAGCGCTGCGTCATAGTAATCCCTTCTCAAATACAGATCGACAGAATAGCTACAAAAGAAAAAAAAAGCTGAAATTTTTGTAGATTTCCAGAAATTAAATTCATTAAAAGTACAGCAGACTATTATTATGATTTTAATGTAAGAATTTCAAGCAATTTTACAGAGTTTATTAATTTTAGAGCGATTTTTTAAAACTAAGATGAGGAAAATTCAACACAACTAATGACAGAAACACTATTATAAAAATATGGGAATAGTAAAGGGTATGTTGAAGATTATGTTACTAAAAAGTCTATCTCCTTACATAAGTTGTTCCTTTTTTTCGGTGTTTCCACACGTACTCATATGTACAAAGCATCTTTATTTTATTCCAGAGACTGTACAATACAATATAGCAACACGCCATGGAGGTTACAATGAAAAGTACAGAATAAAAAGTAAAACAAAAATGTAAAGACATATGAATACTATATGGTGAAAAATGGGTAGAACTGTGCAAAATTCTCTCCTGCATCGGGACTCGAACTCGGGTTTTCAGATTTACGTGCTAACGCTTTATCCACTAAGCCACACCGGGTTCTAGCTCCGATGCCGGATTGAATCCTTCTTAGTTTAAGTTCTACCTGTCTGTTCCCCTTTGGTGGCCTACCCTCATGTACTGTATCACATAATGTGACAGTGGCACAATGTCCAACACTATGTACAGAGGTGCACTCAGTGACTAAGTGGCCGGGGTCCGACGGAACAAAGAGCCGCCGTCTTGAATCACGAAGTGATTACTTACGCTTATCATATTACTACGTTGTACCGAAGTACATATGGTATTTGCATGTAGGGATTCTGCATTACAATATGGTGAAGAATGGGTAGAATTAAGAAAATTCTCTCCGACACCGGGACTCGAACCTGCACGGAAATATCATATATGCTTCGGTACAACATAGTAATATATAAATATTAGTAGTAAGCAATAGACTTACAAATGAAATATACAGAAATTACACATAAAAATATCAGAGAGCAATTATAATAAATAATAACATTTTATAATGTTAATACCACCAATAATAATAATAATAATAATAATAATAATAATAATAATAATAATAATAGTAACAATAATAACAATAATAATAGTAATGATAATATATTATGAAACAAGTTTATAATGTTATACTTTATGGCGTGAGTCAATTTTCAGGGAACGAGCGAAACACTTTCCTAATTTTGACGAATGCAATAATTGTATAACATTATAAACGTGTTTCATACATTATTTTTGTACGACACAATTATAAAACAATAATAATAAAGATATAACACTAGATTCGTAATTATGGGTAGTTTGATATTATGGTCTATGAAGAAAGGGGTTGCTATGACAACAATGATGTATTAAATGAGCCGTTCAGAGCAGAAGTGGTGTAAGTCAAGAATGGGTAATGAGGGTTAAAGTAAATATTCTGTCAAATACAGCGCAAAGTAGCGATTAATATTCAATTTATTTAAACTATTAGTAGTCAGTGGATAGCAAGAAGGCCATATTAATTGCTACTTTGCGCTGTATTTTACAGAATTTTTACTTTAAACCTCATTACCCAATTTTGACTTACACCACTTTTGCTCTGAACGGCTCAAATATTACAGCATGGCAAATCGTTTCATAATGTTAAATTTATGGCACAAGTTATGCCGTCATAATAGAAGTCATGGCGTTTTAGTTACTGTACCATGGTAATATTTTACGGCTCTGGTACAATAATGTGGCATTTATTCACCATTTTCACTAGTGATAATAGTGATTTATAGTATAAGAGGGTAAAATTAGATTTTATGCGCGAGTAGAAAATTTAGGGCCCGAGGCGAGGCCGAGGGTGATAATTTCCACCAAGCGCATAAAAATCTGTTTACTCTCATTTTCTATACAATAAATGTTATCCATTACTGGTATCTAAATTTCATTACTGGTAGGCTTATCTAAATTTAATCTTAAATTGTACGCCTTTTCTTTGCAATGTGTTGTTTGTGAAGAAGTTATAAATGATTGAATATATGGATTTTAGGCTATAGTTGCTATGGTGTTGGTTGTCATGGAAAAACTTTTAATTCAATGCTGTGAATAAAACGATTATATAGGTTGCTAAGGACTATGAATTAATAAAGACCAGTTAGATAACATTTTGGAAAATGCATTATATATCTTTCACGTGTTAAATTTTTATGTTACCTTGTTAACATGTTCCGACCTGTTATTGGTCATCTTCACAACTGGTTGGTGCCTTTTATTTTGTTTCCTGTGGGGGTGTGTTTGTGTAGTGTAATGTGGAGTCAAAGAGTGTGTGTTTGTGTGTGTTCTGAAATTGAGTTGTACGTTGGGAATTTCGTTTGGATGTGCTTTTATGTGTCTGTATATTTCGTATTGTTCTAGTGGGTTTAGTTTCTGACTTTTTGGTTGGATGTGTAGAATTTCCATGCCTGTGTTGATGTCTCTGTATGTGTGGTTAGCATTTATGATGTATTCTGCATATATGGAAGTGTTTTGTAATTCTGTTATGGCTGTGAAATTCTCAACACACAACTCAATTTCAGAACACACACACTCTTTGACTCCACATTACACTACACAAACACACCACCACAGGAAACAAAACAAAAGGCGCCAAGACCAGCAACGACTAGTTCTGAAGATGACCAATAACAGGTCGAAACATGTTAACAAGGTAACATAAAAATTTAACACGTGAAAGATATATAATACGTTTACCAA
Source organism: Periplaneta americana (assembly GCA_025594305.2). Taxonomy (NCBI): domain Eukaryota; kingdom Metazoa; phylum Arthropoda; class Insecta; order Blattodea; family Blattidae; genus Periplaneta; species Periplaneta americana. Next base: position 139,019,953 of record JAJSOF020000013.1, on the reverse strand, counting down.
AGTGATATAGTGTTAAAAGTTGTGTAATCAAAATGTATTACTTACTTACTTACAGGCTTTTAAGGAATCCGGAGGTTCATTGCCGCCCTAACATAAGCCCGCCATTGGTCCCTATCCTGAGCAAGATTAATCCAGTCTCTACCATCATATCCCACCTCCCTCAAATCCATTTTAATATTATCTTCCCATCTACGTCTCGGCCTCCCCAAAGGCCTTTTCCCCTCTGGCCTCCCAACTAACACTCTATATGCATTTCTGGATTCGCCCATACGTGCTACATGCCCTGCCCATCTCAAACGTCTCGATTTAATGTTCCTAATTATGTCAGGTAAAGAATACAATGCGTGCAGTTCTGCGTTGTGTAACTTCCTCCATTCTCCTGTAACTTCATCCCGCTTAGCCCCAAATATTTTCCTAAGAACCTTATTCTCATAAACCCTCAATCTCTGTTCCTCTGTCAAAGTGAGAGTCCAAGTTTCACAGCCATACAGAACAACCGGTGATATAACTGTTTTATAAATTCTAACTTTCAGATTTTTTGACAGCAGACTAGATGACAAAAGCTTCTCAACCGAATAATAACAGGCATTTCCCATATTTATTCTGTGTTTAATTTCCTCCCGAGTGTCATTTATATTTGTTACTGTTGCTCCAAAATATTTAAATTTTTCCACCTCTTCGAAGGATAAATCTCCAACTTTTATAGTTCCATTTCGTACAATATTCTGATCACGAGACATAATCATATACTTAGTCTTTTCGGGATTTACTTCCAACCCTATCCCTTTACTTGCTTCAAGTAGTATTTCCGCGTTTTCCCTATCGTTTGTGGATTTTCTCCTAACATATTCACGTCGTCCGCATAGATAAGAAGCTGATGTAACCCGTTGAATTCTAAACCCTCTATGTTATCCTGAACTTTCCTAATGGCATATTCTAGAGCGAAGTTAAAAAGTAAAGGTGATAGTGCATCTCCCTGCTTTAGCCCGCAGTGAATTGGAAAAGCATCAGATAGAAACTGGCCTTTACGGACTCTGCTGTAAGTTTCACTAAGACACATTTTAATTAATCGAACTAGTTTCTTGGGAATACCAAATTCAATAAGAATATTATATAAAACTTCTCTCTTAACCGAGTCATACGCGTTTTTGAAATCTATGAATAACTGATGTACTGTACCCTTATACTCCCATTTTTTCTCCAATATCTGTCGAATACAAAAAATCTGATCAATAGTCGATCTATTACGCCTGAAACCACACTGATGATCCCCAATAATTTCATCTCCATATGGAGTTAATCTTCTCAAAAGGATATTCGACAAAATTTTGTACGACGTCAACAAAAGTAATATTCCTCGAAAGTTACTATAGTTAGTCTTGTCCCCCTTCTTAAAAATAGGTACGATTATGGACTCCTTCCATTGTTCTGGTACAATTTCCTTTTCCCAAATTGTAAGTACAAGTTTATAAATTTCGTTATTTATAATGCACTTCCACCCTCTTGTATTAATTCTGCTGGAATTTGATCGATACCTGGAGACTTGTACTTTTTCAGATTTTCTATCGCAATTTCGACTTCAGAAAGTGTGGGTTTCAGTATAAATGGCTCAGCAGTTTGTATTTGAATTTCGTCCCGATCATTTCTACTTGGCCTATGTATATTTAGTAGTTACCCAAAATAATTTTTCCATCTGTTAAGGACTGAATGAGAATCTGCAAGCAAGTCACCATTCTCATCCTTGATCACGTTTACCCTTGCCTGATATCCGTTTTTAAATTCCTTTATGCCCTTATATAAATCTCTAATGTTTTTATTCTTACTATTTGTTTCTACCTCATTCAGTTTTTCCTTCAAGTAATCGCTCTTTTTATTCCTAAGTGTACGACTTGCTTCCCGTCTTTCATTGAAATAATTATCTCTATTCTCCTCAATTGGATCCTGTAAGAATTTCAATTTTGCCTGTTTCCTTCTATCTACTGCAATGGAACAATCTTCATCAAACCATGGTTTCTTTATAGATTATTATAGCTCATGATCAACTCCGGAGGACAATTTGTCACTGAGGAGGAAAATAATCACCCCAATCTGTAATACAACACTACGGCCAACACTGTAACATCCGAATGTGGAAATAACATGACACATGTTTCGAAAGAATTTAGAGCTATAAATTATTTTGCTCAAGTATAGTAGGTCTGCATTTCTTATCCATTGTTCGTGACGCTGTTAGAAATACTTCGCGCACACAATGGATTTCTATTTTGTAAACAAGGGTCTGCAACATTAGATAAGCCTTATCACCTGTTTCCAGAACGTGCTGATTACACAGCGCATTCACAAGGAATTCGACAAAGCATCTTAGTTACCAAGGCCATCTAAAACTATCAACTCCTGTTGCAGTGAGTAATTACGGTGTTACGAAACAATTTCTTCTAGGAAATATGGTTACTAATAACCCTCGTATTTCATCATAACAACGCTTTAGCGCTTTATTATGTAAGCTTCGCACAAAATGAAGCAGAAACGATAGGATCAATAAATTTTACAAGTAACGTCAGATACAAATTATTATGATGTACCGAACTACATCTATATATATAATTTGAACTGGTAATAGAAATTACGGGAAAACGGCTGAACGGATTTTAATAAATCACCCTCATTTTGAAGTTTGGAACCCAAAGTTTTTCAGAAAAATAGTAGTTTTCAGTGAAATGTCAATTTTCCTACATCATTTTCCTATTTTCTAAAATTTCTGTCGTCAGTTTTGAGAAATAATGGCTTTTCAGAATAAAACAAAATACACACTACAATAAACAATAGGCTATTACACGAAGGCCATGACCTGAAGGATTGCTGACATATTTAGAGTTCAAATTCAATTGGTTATTAAAAACTTCAAGACTTACTAAAAATAATTTACAAATCTGATTCTGCGATGTTTAATTTTCTGAGTACAGCTGTGTATTGGATATTAAAATCTACAAAACTCTAGGTGATTTGATGGCATTATTACCATTAGAAATGAAATATTATTATAGTTAATGCCATGATAATATATAAAACTATAAAACTTGCGTATTGTTATTAAAAATCAAATATTTTTATAGTTATTAATAAGTGGGGTTGGGTCTTTTTCCATATACTTAATGGCGGTGTGGTGTAGATACTTACATGCGTTATTCTCTTCAGTATTGGCTCGAGAGAGCGCAAAAATTACAGTTCCTAAGGAAAGACGGTATTACTTACTGATAAAATAAGAGGCCTACAAAATTTCGTAGTCTCCCGATCGTTTCAGCAAGATTCCTTAGCACGATAAAATGATTTTACCCTCTACATTTCAAGCTCTACATGCAGCAGCTATACCAAGATGCTATGCACATTGTTCGAAAGCATGGCAAACCTGACTTTTTAACTTTCACCTACAATCCACAATGATCTGAAATAGCCTTTGCTTTAATCCCACATGAAAAACCCACTCATCGCCCTGACACTGTTACTTGAGTTTTCGCTTTGAAGCTCAAAAACTGAAGGTGGATAGGTTCACGAAAAAGTATTTGGTATAAAAAAACAATTCAGAGAGAGTATGTTTCATTATTATGGAAACAAATAACTTTCAAAATGTTTGTATTTTCCATTAAAAATAAATCTGAATAATTTTTTATTTCAACGTCTAATGAAGTTAGTTTGCAGCGTTTGCTGCACAAGCCACTAGTCTGATATATTTCCGTGCAGGAATTCTGCGTTATTATTATGATGAACGATGGGAGGAGCGGAGAAAAATTCTCTTCAGCACCGGGACTCTAACCAGGGTTTTCAGCTCTACGTGCTCACGCTCTATCCACTAAGCCACACCGGATTCCAGTTCCGATGCCAGATTGAATCCCTCTCAGTTTAAGTTCCACCTCTCAGTTTCCCTTTTTGTGGCCAACCCTCATGCACTGTGTCACAGATGTGTGACAGTGGCACAGTGTCCAATACACTAGTACAGAGGTGCACTCATTACGAGTGACTACAGTCTATACAAAACTAGAAAGGTATTGACAGTTCAGCGGCTTCAAGGCGTCACTATGGTAACCGCTCCAACCAGCCAACCACAGTCCATGGCGACAGGTCGGCGTTGCCGACTCTTTCATAGCGAGCAGGTGGTAGTCAGCTGTTTTGTTCTGTAGAGTTTAATCTTCGGTACTGTGTCACAGAAATTGTTGGTCCTGTCGTGGCTATTGTTTTCGTAGGTAGTTCCGTGATATGTGTATTTATATTACCGACTACTTTAAAAAAGATGCAAATTTCGCTAAGAGAAGCGGAATCTTCCACTGCAGTGTTTTTCCTCTGAACACAACCGTAAAGAATTTAGGTTTCATATCTCCAGTAGTCGGGAAAAAGGGTTTAAGTCATTACTTTTTGTGATATAAGATTTCCTTAATTAAATCCGTTTCCTAAAAAACATCCATTTAGCGATGTGATTGCGAATGGATTAATTTATTATCCACCTTGTAGGATCGTCACAAATAGGATCACTATTACCTTTGGCCCTATTTAGGTCATCGATATACGAAATAGGCCTAATTGATTTTGCGTCGTTATTACTGATAATATCTCAGACGACTAGATCAGATAAACCACACGCTTCACTATTTTCTGTATTGTTCGCTACATTATGACACTTAGAGATGGGTAAAAAATAACACAACAGTTATTTTGGAACTATTCCGTCTCGGAACTGTTGCAAAAATGAACAGTAGGTCGGAACCTCCTGTTCCGAAATAACACTGTTCCGACTCCGAGCTGCTCACTTGTCCAGCTGTGGCGGGCCCGCAGTGCTGCGTTGCGCAAGGCATGTTCCGACTCCGAGACAACAGAGAACAGTCGGAACCCGTTCCGTTGAACCGTGACAGCTTCGGCTACACTGTTCTCGTCGTTCTTTATGTTGTACTTGGGACTTCGTTGGAACAAGTTGGAACTTGGAACTCTCACGTGGATGGATGGGGAAAGCATGGAAATTGAAATCCTTTGAGTGTGGTCATTAGCAATAACACTAATAATGACACAGAACGACGTGCGATGCGAAGTTTAAATCATTACTACAGTGGTACAGATGCGTTTCTAACTTTTTACTAAGCAAGTGTGGGAGTTTCAGGTTTCACTGCTGCTAATATATAAATTTATAGATATATATTTTTATTAATTATGAAATTATAATGTAATTACTACAACTAAGCATTGTGAAAAGTAAGAATAAAAATTAATGATTTTAGTTTTTTTTTTTTTTTTTACTACGTAACAGAGAGAACAAAAATTACATGCTACATGTTTTAAATGTCATGTTAAATTTTTGAGTTGATTACCGTGTCTTTATGACTTTATGTACCAAAACTAGTGTTGCATTCTGACCTTGTATTCAACAGCTGTTTATCTACTAAACATGAAGGTTCTGTCCGTATACAGTAGCGTGCAAATTAATCCGAACACGACATATTTTTACATTTTCTCTTATTGTTGGCCTCACAGCTGCTCATACCGCTTTAATTGACATCTGTAGTACGTGTAATTCCATTGTTGAAGGTCTGTCGTTATTATTTTTTTTACAATATGTGGCATTTTGCCTGTCGTTTTGTACTTATAAGCATTTCAGTTGTGTTGAAGACTTAATACTGCAATCCTGTGTACATTCTGTCGTCTTCACAAATGGATACAACTCCACGAAAACGGTCTAAAATTATAACATTAGCAGAGCATTCTTCTATGACACAGAGGCAAATTGCTGCAGAATGTCACATCGGTTTGGCTACTGTTAATTCGATCATAAAACGACATAGGGAGACTGGATCCATCACACCCCAGAAAAAAGGAAACTGTGGCCGGAAAAGGAAGACTTCACCTGCAGATGATCGTTTAATTGTCAGGAAAAGTAAATTAGATTTTTTTTTTTTTTTAGATTTATTTATTTAACCTGGTAGAGATAAGGCCGTCAGACCTTCTCTGCCCCTCTACCAGGGGATTACAACTATAACATGAACAATAAGATTACAATTAATATTAAATTTACAATTACAATTAGAATAAAAATTAAAGTACGACAAGAATACCTGATTAATGAAAGCTAGACATTTTATCATAGAAGTTAAGAACAAAGAATATTTTTGTATTTACTAAATTACAAATTAAACCTACAATAACAAAATTCTATAGTGATGAAATTACCGGATATTGAGATATTTTGTGATAGATTAAAAGAACTATTTACAAGAAACCATGTCTGAACGAGTCTCAATTACTGACCAAGTGCCTAGTAAGTTTGCGTTTGAATTGAATTTTATTTCGACAGTCCCTGATGCTAGCAGGTAACGAATTCCAGAGTCTTGGCAGGGCTATTGTGAAAGAGGATGAGTATGAGGAGGTGCGATGGGATGGTATTGTTAGTATTGTTTCATGGCGAGAGCGTGTGTTCAGATTGTGGTGGGAAGAAAGGTAAGTGAAGCGAGACGACAGGTACGAAGGAATAGAAGAGTTCAAGATTTCGAAGAGAAAGAGAAGTGAATGTAAATTTCTTTTCTTATCTAGTTTAAGCCAACCTATTGCTTCCAGGGATGGGGTAATATGATCATATTTACGAACATTGCTTACAAAACGTACACACAAATTATGAGCACGTTGAAGTTTCATTTTGTTGTCGCTGGAAAGGTCAGTCAGTAAAATGTCAGCATAGTCAAAATGGGGAAATACAAGGGTCTGCACAAGGGACTTTTTTAAGCAAGAGGGAAGATGAACATTTATCCTTTTTAGCACATGAATAATAGAATATACTTTTCTGCAGGTTTCTGTGATTTGCATGTCCCAGTTGAGATTATTATCCATGTGAATGCCAAGATTTTTACCGAAGAACTGAAAGGGATATGCACTGTACTTACTTTAACGGGGGAAATGTCGAGGTGCTTTACAGCGTCGGTTTGCCGTTTGTGTCCTAATATGATTGCTTGTGTCTTTCCAGGATTGATATTAAGATGGAATTTCTTTGTCCATGTCACAATCGAGTCAATGTCTTTGTTCAATTTATCTATAGCGTCATTTATTCGATCTAAGCGGGAAGAGATGTAGCATTGAAGGTCGTCAGCATACAAGTGATAGTTACAATGCCTTACATGAGATGTAATATCACTGACATATATCGTGAACAACAATGGTCCGAGTACCGAACCCTGTGGTATACCTGATGTTATGTTAAACCAGGAAGAGCTTCGATTCCCGGATACAACACATTGTTGTCTTTCCCGTAAGTAGGATTCGAACCAACTCACAGCAGTCTCTGACAAATGCAGATTTCTCAATTTATGGGTGAGCAGGTCGAAATTTACAGAGTTGAAAGCTTTGCTAAGGTCAAGAAGTGTTAGTATTGTTACTTTATTAGAGTCGATTGCTTCACGAATGTCTTCTGTCACTTTAAGTAGAGCAGTGCTTGTGTTGTGTCCAGCTCTGAAACCTGACTGATACTTGTCGAATAGTTTGTGTTCGTTCATGTAGTTAGTAATTTGTCTGTGTACGATTCTTTCCAGTGCTTTTGACATGGCTGGCAGGATACTGATTGGTCTATAGTCGTTCGGGTCGGTGGGAACTTTGACTTTTGGAAGAGGAAGAACGAAAGCTTGCTTCCATATTTTAGGGAAAGTTGAAGTGATTAAGGAACTATTGAATATGTGTGCAATTGTAGGTATTACTATGTCTTGTATTTTCTGTATGAGTAATATGCTAATGTTGTCTGGCCCTTGAGCTTTCGTCTTGATGCGTCGGATGGCTTTCATTACGTCAATAGGAGTGACGTCAGTAAAATAGAATTTGTCTCGAGTTGGGGGAGCTGAGTCAGGCAAAACTGTGTCTTGTTTCGTTGTGTTGTTTAAGGTCGGGTCCTTTACAAAGTGTTCGTTCAATCGGTCAAGTGGGATGGGTATGTCTGCTTGTTCACTAGCCCTTCCAAGTCCAATGACCTTCAGATTTTTCCATAACTCGGAAGGGGTTGTGTTGGGCTCTATAAGTTTGTAGGAGTATTTGAGTTTAGCGTTTCTTATTAGTTGAGTCGTTCTGTTTCTTAGGTGTTTATATAAGTTAAAATATTCGTCGTTTTTGTTGCGGGTGTATTTTCTATAAGCTAAGTCGCGTTCGGACATCAGGCTACGTATTTCAGTCGTCATCCAAGGGGCTGGGTTTCTTCTGGTACGTTTGGTCTTTAATGGTGCGTGTTTGTCATAAAGTTGAAGTATTAACGTATTGAATAAGTCTACTTTCTCGTCTACAGTTCGTAATGTCCAGATCATGTGCCATGGAAGTTGCGCAGCGTCTTCTTTCAGTGCAATATCATCTATTCTTTTGATATCCCTGTAAGTAATTACTCGAGGAGTCGATTTAGGACACTGCAGATTAAACGATAGATAAATGATATCATGCCCTGATAGTCCTGGTGCAGGCAACTGTCCATGCGTCAGTATTTTGTCGGCATTGTTAGTAATTATCAAGTCCAGTAATGTGTCTGTACCTTCCGTATGATGTGTGGGAGCTAGGGGTAGGATTACCATATCAAGGCACTGAAAGAATGATTTAAGTATTTTAGTCGTACTAAACTAGACTAACTGCTGTCGACTTAACCCGCGAGTTAATGGCTACCACTGGGGCGAATATTCACGTCACAACAGTGCGGCGTAGGCTTTTGGAAGCTGGACGAAGGGCTCGTAAGCCTATTAAGAAGCAACTGCTAACCCCTGTTATGTGCAAAAAACGCTTAATGTAGGGAAAAATTACATTAACACTGGACAGTGAATGACTGGAAGAATGTACTTTTTTCCGATGAGTCTCATTTCGAGGTCCACAGCCACCGTGTTTCTTACATACGGAAAGGATCCGAAAAAGTAACAGCAGCTCATCTGCAACAAGCACCCAAATACCCCCCTAAAGTAATGTTTGAGGTTGTTTCACACATGAAGGGCCTGGAGCATTAATACCTATCAAGTGAATGATGAATTCTGACAAATATATTCACTTATTGGAAACCAGAATTGTACCCCAGCTGCAAAAAATCATTTCCGCATGGCAGAGATGTGTTCCAACAAGACCTGGCACCATGCCATATGTCTCGAAAAACTGCAGAATTCTTCAACAAGAAGAATATTCATCTACTTCCCTGGCCAGGCAACTCACCCGACATCAACCCCATTGAGAACTTGTGGTCAATTTGCAAAAGAAGAATGCTAAAAATGTATTGTTCTACAAAGGAGTAGATGATTTCTGCCGTCATTGGTGTATGGTTTCGCGATGAAGAAATGAAGAATATTTGTGGGAAATTAGTGGAATCCATGCCAAATCGTCTCAGAGCTGTTATTAGGAAACAAGGGAGGCCACATAGATTATTGAGGTATGTCTTAGATCCTTTTTTTATCCCATATTAATGTTTTTGTATAAGTAATTACGTTGTTCGGATTAATTTGCACGCTACTGTACACAGCAAGTTTCCAAAACCGATTCGAATGTGCATTGGAATGTCATCCCCATAACGTATTTTAAGAGGAGTCCGAGCGATGAGTGCCACAAGTTCCAACGCGCTGCTCGGGGAAGAGGGAAGGTACTCTACCGCTCTCTTGAACGACTCCTCAAAAGGAGCCAGAGTCGCGTCAATGAACGATCCCGACTCATCTCTACTTCTAACTGTTATTTCAGAACTGTTATTTGGAACATAGTATTTTTCCGGAACCGGAACAGTCGGAACTGTTCCGGGAAAAGAACAACTTCGCCCATCACTAAATTGACACTCAGATTTATGTGGCCCGACACTTTTCCACGAGACATTATTAGCTGATGTAAGGTAATCCATGGAGCTAAAAACTGTATCTTTCCTTTAGAACTTCAAATAATTTATAGCATGAAATCTTTATTATGGTTTATACTACATATCGTTTGCATACTGTAACATATTCATATTCATTATTTTATTACTTTTATAATAATAGTAATAATAATAATTACTGCAGTGAAACTTGTGTAATTCGAACGTTTTTAATTCGAATTATTCTTCATTTCGAAGTTTTCCTTTGTCCCCTTGAATTTCCTATGGAAACAGTGCATAAATATCGTCTTTTATTCGAACATAATTTTGTTTAATTCGAAGAAAAAAAATCCAGAATGGACATGAGTTTTACAGTGAAATGTGGCAAAGGCGGAACGAGCCAGTACTGTAACAAATTGACCTGACCATAGGGGTTGGAGGCTGGAACCGGGAATGCATTGTATCTCCTTTTCGGAGAAAGTGGTCCCAGTGCGGGTTGACAACCCTTGGAGTGTCATTCACCTCGAAAGTACAGTTACCGTACTCAGTTGAAACGGTCACTGTGCATTGCTTTTCACAAACCCCGAAACCCCGATCTTTCACTTCCGAGAGCTAAGAAGATTCATTCAGGGACATCAAAATGTGCATGGTTCTCTGTTTGATGCATTAAATAAACTGGAGTACTTTACAGTAACCCAGCAAATCAATAAAAAGAAGCAGACTAAAATCACATCCTACTTAACAAAGGCCTAGTAAGGTACGTTTTTTAACTACTGTATGTGTTGTGCATAAATGTTTACTAATTACTGTACCGTACTGTATTTATGTAATAGGCCTATCATTATACAGCACTATATTTTCTTGTATTATAATACCCTGTTGTCTTGAAATGTTATAGTAATACATAGTACATACAGTACACCTGTAGTTTGCCTTCTGCAGTACCATTTTTTTAATTCTTGTATTATAATACCCTGTTGTCTTGAAATGTTATAGTAATACATAGTACATACAGTACACCTGTAGTTTGCCTTCTGCAGTACAATTTTTTTAATTCTTGTATTATAATACCCTGTTGTCTTGAAATGTTATAGTAATACATAGTACATACAGTACACCTGTAGTTTGCCTTCTGCAGTACCATTTTTTTAATTCTTGTATTATAATACCCTGTTGTCTTGAAATGTTATAGTAATACATAGTACATACAGTACACCTGTAGTTTGCCTTCTGCAGTACCATTTTTTTAATTCGAATTTTTCCATAATTCGAATTTTTTCTTATGCCCTTCAGATTCGAATTACACAAGTTTCACTGTATTATTATTATTATTATTATTATTATTATTATTATTATTATTATTATTATTATTATTATTATTATTATTTGTCTAGGCAAAGAATCTGATACAAATTTATGAGTTTGTGTCAGCTGCTCGATTCCGACACGGAAGGCAGGAGCGCAATCAGTCACACAGCACTACGGCACAACTTCACAACGCCGCACAGTGGTTCCAAATACAAATCTAGCAGGACAAAATTAATAACTCTCCTCGTTTCTAACAGATTTTCATAAAATGTTGTATACAGGTTACAATTGGCATTTTGCATTTGCGTGTAAACTCTGATTACGATTGGATAAAATAAACCACCCTTTCACAGGGGTTGAATTTTAAAGAATTATAATAATTTTACAAAACTGATTTTCGCAGGGATTGGAACGAAATCACAAATGTATTACATACTTTCTATTTAATTTTAATGTGTGAAAGATGCTAGAAATACACAACAGTCGTAGATATTAAGTCAAATATCATTTAATTTTTTTAATAAAATAGCCTACATATTAAAACAATTTTAACAAAACCTCTAACTCTGGTTAAATAAACCTAAATTTGAAATATTTACAGATATTTGAGAGAGTTATAACTCTATTAATTTTCAAACATAATCATCATCATCATCATCATCATCACCGTCATCACCATCGTGATCCTGGAGCAGTCTCAGTAGGTCTACAACAGAAGATACACTTTTGCTACTCTTTTGGCGTTAGTTACTGCTTACCATCGGGCCAGAGGAAATTCCATCAAATCCATCGTCATATCGGCTCTACAAAATTTGCTCGCGTCATAAGCTTATTCCCTGAAATTCTTGTAATCTTTAGGCCTATATCGAACTTCTTGGGGTTCCTCGGACAACATCCCAACAAAAGTACGGCTTCCTTTATCAACTGCGCACCACGGATAAGTATTTTATGCACACTTTGCGGCATACAATACCACTTATATTTCTGGATGTATAATTCTACAGTGCCCAAACAGTATTTTTTCAAACTCTCGTCAGTGGTCGGCAAAGATTACGTCATATAAAATGCAGCCCGCAATACACAGCAAACGGGAATGTACGAGAGGAGGATATCCAGATTGCTTAACGTTGAATGAACAAGTGTTGGCTAAGGGGAGGGAAATCATGCCTTACCCCTCCGCCCTGCTTGTAGGCTATATTAAGAGGTTGATTCGCGAGTTACGAAATGACGACCACTGGTTTTAAAGATGGTTTCAAATCACCGAATTAAGCCTTCATCTACGCCAGTAGCTTCTGATGCCAAACCTGAAGAACCTCCGCGCGCTAATCCCGTCATTAGTCGTACCAAATTCTGGTTTGGGAATGTCGACAAGAAGTCCCATTTCTTTACGTAAGCGATCTTGTTTTCTTTTTTTCATTCATTTTCGTGGCCCTTTCTGAGTAAAAACTTAACACTTGCTTTACCATTTCTGCTGCATCAGGCCTACATGTTGGTCTTAAATCCATTTCTGCGATAAGAGCAATTTCATCAACCAAGTGTGTTTCCACCAAAGGCTTCAGCGTCCTCTTCTGACATTTCTCAGCACATTCATGAAACGGCTTTTGTGGACTATCTTTGTTTTTTCGTTGCTAGACACAGTCTAATTTTTTAAAAAGTCATTTTAACACTTAACCAATCCTTGTATTTCCTTAAGAAAATGTTATAATACATAGAGGCAATTAGTCCATTGCTCTTTAAGTTTCATTCAGAATTCAGCACTTTTTTCTGCACTAATTTACGATCATGTCCCTCAGAATCTCCTAAACCATTTTAATTAATACATACTCAAACACATAGGCTAATCTTCTTAAAATATTATTTTCTTTTCACGAAATGTCAACTAGTTCTCTTCTTAGAATTCCGTCCATCATCACTAAAATATAAATAAAAGGAGAAGGTGGTTGAAGTTTGTTATAAAACCTTTATAATTACATACCTAAATGACTAATGTAAATGCTGAACCTGCTTTGACAATGGCCTTTTGTGGCCTTTGCTTTTGCGGGCCTGCTACAGGACACTTCTCTGTGTATTAATGAGTATTATAACTAAATAACACAATGTTAAAGTTCGAAAATGCACTAAAAATGTAGGGAAATACCTGTAGTTTTATTCATAGAAACTCGAAGGAGATTGGCAATATATTATATCTTCACACATCGAAGTTCCAAAGGTAACTTGCCGGGCGATGCTAACGAGAAGAGTATGTCTGTGCTGAACACTTGACTTCTACCTGCTCCTGCGCAGACCAGAATAATTTTTATGGAAAACTGAATACGAATCGTAGATACATGACTATTTAGGATTATAGAACTGCAGTATTTATATTGTTTTGAAGATCAAACATTTATACCTTTTGTCCAATCAGATTTGAGTTTGGAACCACTGTGCGTAGCTCTCTTCCCACGTGAGAGAGAGAGAGAGAGAGAGAGAGCTGTCAATACCTTTCTAGTTTTGTATAGACTGTAAGTGTCCCGGTGCCGGAGAGAATTTTTCTCCGCTCCACCGATCCTTCATCATATGATAACGCAGAATACCTGCACGGAAATATCATATGTACTTCGGGACATCGTAATAATATGATATGCGTAAAAATAATGGCTTAGTGATTTAACACGGCGCTCATTTCGTCGGATCCCGGCCACTATAAAATGTTAAAATCTTATTTTTTCCTATTTTTCAAGGTTAAAATATCTTTTAACGTCATGCCATGTTGAGTTGGTACATAGGCCCTTCTGCTACTCTTTTTTTACAAAAGACTTGTAAATTTTGTAATGAACATGGTATGAATCATCTTCAGACCTGTTTATCACCAAACAGAAATAATATGATGCACAAAATATCCTAAATAAATGTCTACATTTACATTTAAAATGTTTTTTTCTTTGCTTTCCAAAAACCTAGTACTGTGCACTTAGATCCTTATGAAACTAAACGCTTCATTGATTTTACAGTACAAAGATGAACACTAAAATGAAGTATACTAATTAACACACAGAACACACAGATCCCTTGCACGAGCGTATATTTCAACAGAATATATATATACACAGGTGAATACATTTCTAACTAAGGTATAGCACTTCTTTGTCTTGACATTGTTTGTAGTAATGGCTTGTCTAAGCTCTACCACTGTTTCTCTTCTTTTGCTTTCTATTGGTTGTTAACCATTTTCCTAAACATATCCGTCCACTTGCGCCTAGATTATGCTTCACTTTCTTTCCGATGTACTAATCCCACATAGTAGCTATAGGCCCTACGCATCCATTTTCTTTGGTCAAATGCTGGGTAACTTTCGGTGTTGGACCCAGGACTCATTTCACGGGCATTATCATCTTCATCTCATTCAGACGCTAAATAATCTAAGACGTTGATAAAGTGTCGTAAAATAACCTACTAAAACAATTCTTTGGCGAAGTCTCACAACATGTCTTCCTGACTTCCGTTTCGTCAATATGGTTCCCTCCATGATGTCTATAGTGTTAGAATTCAGGGATGGGCAGAAAACAATTTGAGCCGAATCAGTAGTGAACGCAACCCGGATAACATTCAGTTCATTAACCGCAAAATTGAAGGAAAGGGTGAAGTTCTGACGAATAATAATAATAATAATAATAATAATAATAATAATAATAATAATAATAATAATCTTTATTGTCATTGAATGAAAAACTTCACTATAGACATTGTCAAATGTTACAATCTTACTGCAATACATTTCATAGATATACAAAATAAAAATTTAATTATAAAAACAATGTAGATATTTATCAAATTACATAATATAAAGTTAAAAGTACTATATTTACTAGATAAAAGACAGTATCAAGTACTAATTGTCATATGTTTAATAACTAATTAAGAATACTACAAACAGAGGCTAATAATAAACTTTAAAAATGCAACATAAGGTAGTGCAATTTGCTCTGTTCATTAATACATTGAAATTTAAATGTAAATTGATTTACCACTAGGTTTCATTTAAAATCTCATTATTTAAAAAATTAAGAAACAACAACCATAACATTTAAAACTTTTAAAACTGCATTGCTTAAAAATGTATGTCAATTTCAAAGGACTCATTTATTGAGTAAAGTGGGTTTTTAATTAACCAACTGTACAATTTTGTTTTATAAATTTGAACAGGAAGAAGTTGAATGTTTATAGGAGCTTATTAAATAATTTGATTCCAATCAATTTATAGTATTTTTGTCACACTAAGTCTACAAAGTGGATAATCTAATAATTGCCTATTCCTCGTTGTATGATTGTGTACCTCACTTCTCATATTAAAATCTTGCAAATGTTCTTCCATAAACACTAGAACATCATATATGTACAGATTTATGACGGTCTGAATACCTGTCTGTATGAACAGAGGTCTACAGTGTGTTCTAATTTTTGAAGCTGTGAGTATTCTAATAACTTTCTTTTGAATTAATAAAATGTCTGTAATATCACTGGAATTTCCCCACAAAATAAGTCCATATCTGAATACACTTTGAAAAAGGCAAAGTATGCATTTCGAACATATTCAAAACTAACTAACTACATAAGGAACACACACCTCATTCAAATGAAAGGGACATAAAGATCTAATCCTCTGCCAGAAATCGAACACGCGTCTGCTAGAATCGCTGTATCCGAGAATTAGGCAATGTGACAGGTTCTTTTCCAGTATGTGCAATTGTAACTTATTTTTGCCCATAACAAACATATAATTTAATGGCCAGTCTGTAGTGATATGAGTAACACAGGATGGTTACGACGGCAGCAATCTGATTTAACATTCCTGTACTTCCACAGCATGCTGCAAGGTATTAATGCTTACTCACGTCACATGTTGTTCAATATTTCAATAAACACGACCCTGATTCTATGCCTACATTCATAATATTTATGTATATAGAGAACAATAATTCATTACAGACAGTACGAATTCTAGTCAGTGTTCACATTTTAATTCCCCACGCTACACTCCACGAGTTCCGGCCCACAGGAAGTCGGCACTACTTTTCATCTTACTCTACTCCTCGCCTTCCTCTTACTGCATTTCTAGCGCTCAGATTCGCATGTAAATATCAGCATTACCCCTCTTACTTCACTCGTAGAATTCCAACTTACAATTATTATAAACGTTCTTCTTGTTATTACATTCATCACGCTCGGAGTTGTAAGCAACTACGACATTCTTCCTCTTACTGCACTCCTAGCGACGCGATTTACAAGCGACTATCAACATTTTCTTTCTTACTGCACTTCTAGCGTTCCAACTTAAAAGCAACTATCAACATTCTGTTACTGCAATCCTAGAGATCAGACTTACAAGCAATTATCAACATTCTTCCTCTTACTGCACTCCCACCGTTCAGATTTACAAGCAATTATCAACATTCTTCCTCTCACTGCACTCCAAGAGTTTAGACTTACAAGCAATTATCAACATTCTTCTACTTACTTCACTCCTAGAGTTCAGACTAACAAGCAATTATCAACATTCTTCCACTCGCTACACTCCTATAGTTCAGACTTACAAACAATTATCAACATTCTTCTACTTACTTCACTCCTAGAGTTCAGACTAACAAGCAATTATCAACATTCTTCCACTCGCTACACTCCTATAGTTCATACTTACAAACAATTATCAACATTCTTCTACTTACTTCACTCCTAGAGTTCAGACTAACAAGCAATTATCAACATTCTTCCACTCGCTACACTTCTATAGTTCAGACTTACAAGTAATTATCGATATTCTTTCACTTACTTCACTCCTAGCGTTCAGACTAACAAGCAATTATCAACATTCTTCCTCTCACTGCACTACTGGAGTTCAGACTTATAAGAAATTATCAACATTCTTCCACTTACTGCACTCCTAGAGTTCATACTTACAAGCAATTATCAACATTCTTCCACTTACTTCACTCCTAGCGTTCAGATTTACAAGCAATTATCAACATTCTTCCTCTCACTACACTCCTAGAGTTCAGACTTACAAGCAATTATCAACATTCTTCCACTTACTTCACTCCTAGCGTTCAGATTTACAAGCAATTATCAACATTCTTCCTCTCACTACACTCCTAGAGTTCAGACTTACAAGCAATTATCAACATTCTTCCACTTACTTCACCCCTAGCGTTCAGACTTACAAGCAATTATCAACATTCTTCCTCTTACTGCACTCCTAGCGTTCAGACTTACAAGCAATTATCAACATTCTTCCTCTTACTTTACTCCTAGCGTTCAGACTTACAAGCAATTATCAACATTCTTCCTCTTACTGCACTCCTAGCGTTCAGACTTAGAAGCAATTATCAACATTCTTCCTCTTACTTTACTCCTAGCGTTCAGACTTACAAGCAATTATCAACATTCTTCCTCTTACTGCACTCCTAGCGTTCAGACTTACAAGCAATTATCAACATTCTTCCTCTTACTTCACTCCTAGCGTTCAGACTTACAAGCAATTATCAACATTCTTCCTCTTACTTTACTCCTAGCGTTCAGACTTACAAGCAATTATCAACATTCTTCCTCTTACTTCACTCCTAGCGTTCAGACTTACAAGCAATTATCAACATTCTTCCTCTTACTGCACTCCTAGCGTTCAGACTTACAAGCAATTATCAACATTCTTCCACTTACTGCAATCCTAGCGTTCAGACTTACAAGAAATGTTCAATATTCTTCTCTTGCTGCACTCCTGCTCAGACTTACAAGCAATTATCACCATTCTTACACTCACTTCACTCCTAGCGTTCCGACTAACAATCAACTCTAAGTATTCCTCTTATTGCACCGACTTACAACTGTCAACATTATAATTGTTATGTTAGAAATAGAACACTCGTCGCGTTCGGACTTGTAAGCAACTAACAATGTACTTCCTGTTTTCCATTCGTTGCGTCCAGACTTAAAAGCAGCTGTCAATATTTTCCGTCCCGCACGCAACCCCCTAGGTTAATGGGCCACTTTCATGACAATATTGACGGCTAAATGTTAAGCCCATGAAAGTACTTTTGTGATCGGTGATGACAGAGATACTCCGCACCACAAATACAACTAATTAGTAGCAGTTTAAACATATTTCATGGTACGTAGCTCAACTAACTGACATGAGTAATCTAAATTAAAGTGCAAAGTCTTATATAACTTCAATTTGGAATGAGAGTATAATTTATTACGTCAGAAGACACATTGTGCGTTATGTAATGCTACGAGATTTCTCGGTGTTAATCAATTCTACATTAAAATCCGGTCACAAAGGACATCCTCGGAGACACGCACCACTTTTCGTCGCACACTGTTTATTATTAGGAACCCTCAACAGACAAATTTACGATATCATTATATCTTTCAACTCATCACAAAATTATCAAACATGTCACTTGATTTTAAGTCGTTAAATATGGAAATAGCATAGCGGACAAACGCCTAATGTGATACATAAGGAGCGGATTCATATGTAATTAAATATTCTTTTTGCGTGTGATAAAACACAATTAACAAAGTTAAAAATTCCGAACATGAAGTTTCAAGTTTAAAAGCCGAATTTTATTTCACATAAAAACACATATTTTCACAAAAAATTATGTAAATACATATTTTCAGAAAATCTATTATAAACACATAAATCTTGGAGTTTTTTTAATTAAATATTTTTTACAAGAACTTTTAAATATTTTAAAACCAAATCAATTATATCACTCAGAAGTACGTTATCTTTTTTAAGAATTCTTGGTTGCTTCGTGTTTCTAAGCGCTGTGTGGTGTATCCGTGATCCATTTTCGTAATAATATCGCCTGAAGTTCTGAGAACTGCTAGGCAGCATATCAGTGTTTTTATTAGAGAATAAATTAACATGGACAAGGAGGAGAGATCTTGTAACACATAATTAGGAATGTTTATTGTGGCTGAAGATGATTTCATTCCACGCTTTGTTTGTGAAACACAACAGATAAGAGTTCGGGTATAAATATTATTTAATTTAAACAAATCCTCGCCTCTCGCTCATGCCTATCAAGTAAGGCAATACATCTTGTTGTGATTCCCTGTTATCGGGCTTCGTCAATCGATATCCTTCAAGATATACTGAAAGATGGTTATTTAAAAAACGATTTGGCTTTTCTATTAGCAAATTTAAGCTTTCTGTGTGACACCATAAAAAAACTCGGAACATCCAAAAACCTGTTGTCTGAAACAGGGAGGTGCGTGCCATGGAAATTAAACTAGACTCGCTACCAGGTTCAGAAGCACAATTACTAAGGGACAAATTCCAGAATGTGTTTGAGAAAAACAGTGGATATAAAGAATGTGTAAAGTTGCTGAAGTATTGGAAGATGTGCCTGTAGGTGAAATTTACGGTGTATATGTTTATGACATTTCTCTCTTTAAATATCCACGTCTGACGTCCTATGATGTGGAAAGATCGTTTTCACAGTATAAGTCGTTGTTCAGAGATAATCGGCATGCATTTGTGATGGAGAATTTGGAGATGATCTTTGTTGTTCAATGCAATTCTCGGCCAACTACTAGCACTCAAGTGTGGTTGGTGAGTACCTAGTAACATTTTTTTTTTCAAGCTAAGTAAGGTATTTTTGCCATAAAAAAATATATTTTTTTATATTTCTAGCAAATATTTTCGTACTTTTTAGCACATAAAAAATAAATATATTTAAATTTTTTAAACACTAAAATCCGCTCCCTAGTGATACAATATGCGATCTCGCCTCTGGCGTGTTACTAAGGGAGGACCATTGAACGTCTTTAAGGAAGGAACTAAACCTTATGAGTTCCCCTTCCCATTGGTACTATCTTCATGTACCTCAAACTCATAGAACGTAAATTACACGTGTTGGAAACCGGAAAGGTCTTTTGTAGGAGCCCTGTATTTTTCATGCTTTTTCAACTTCAGTAAGATAGATACTTAAATTTTTAAGACTCGATTAAAATACAATTAATGAACAGAACACCTTTCATTTCTGAAACTTAAATTCGCAATTGAGAAATTTAAATTTGACACATCTATTAGAGTAAATATTTCTTTGTATTCCAGTTTTATCAACCAACTTATCTTAATTGTAATACGTAACTACTTCTCGAGGTCACATTAACATTCCCTCCAGTCATTATCTAAGCAAAAACAAAAGCATTGTTAGAAAGTTTTCCTGAGGAAGAAACAAGTAATGTCACACATACACACTAATGAATGTAGAAGTTACAAATGTACGGTTTGAATGTGACATACGCTTTTCATAACAAGCGTTATAATTAAAAATAGCAAAATGTGTTTAATGATGGAAGTACTTAGGTCCGTAGATTTTTATCAGTCAGAAGACATGTGGTTACTAATATTTTAAAGTTCAAGGCATTATTTGTCGCACTACATCCGCAATATTTGTTGTTCTTACTTCAAAATCGATGATATATCATTCTGAGTTTTATTAGTTTTTATAATACTCGTATAGTACGCTTTGCATACATCTATATAAAGTGAGCTGAATTTTCCAGTTCTCATGAAAGAAATGTAAGATGAAATTTATGACTGCTAAATAATAAATATCCTCTGATGCAATGTTTGTTTCAACCTGACAAGAAAAATGAACGAAAGAGATGAATGCAGAAAGCAAAAACTGTAATTTACAGCTGTTTATTGATCAGTTACAGGTAGGCCTAATTACGACAGTAACATCTTTCTTCTTGCCATTCCGTAATCAGTCATTCAGTCAGTCAGCTGTTTCTCGCCAAAGGGACCGGTGACCGATTACCTTCACGTCCTTGGAGAATTTTTTGCAGTCCGGTTTCCTTCCAGGACTTCGACATTCTTTGCCACTCTCACTCTATACTGTACTGAAGTCATAATCGTTAATTCATACTTTTGTATAACCTCTAAAATTATTGAAAATACTTACTTACTTACTTAATGGCTTTTACGGAACCCGGAGGTTCATTGCCGCCCTCACATAAGCCCGCCATTGGTCCCTATCCTGAGCAAAATTAATCCATTCTCTATCATCACATCCCACCTCCCTCAAATCCATTTTAATATTATCTTCCCATCTACGTCTCGGCCTCCCTAAAGGTCTTTTTCCCTCCGACTTCCCAACTAACACTCTATATGCATTTCTGTATTCGCCCATACGTGCTACATGCCCTGCCCATCTCAAACGTCTGGATTTAATGTTCCTAATTATGTCAGGTGAAGAATACAATGCTTGCAGTTCTGCGTTGTGTAACTTTCTCCATTCTCCTGTAACTTCATCCCTCTTAGCCCCAAATATTTTCCTAAGCACCTTATTCTCAAACACCCTTAATCTCTGTTCCTCTCTCGAAGTGAGAGTCCAAGTTTCACAACCATAAAGAACAACCGGTAATATAACTGTTTTATAAATTCTAACTTTCAGATTTTTCGACAGCAGACTGGATGATAAAAGTTTCTCAACCGAATAATAACAAGCATTTCCCATATTTATTCTGTGTTTAATTTCCTCCCGAGTGTCATTTATATTTGTTACTGTTGCTCCCAGATATTTTAACTTCTCCACCTCTTCAAAAGATAAATTTCCAATTTTTATATTTCCATTTCGTACAATATTCTCGTCACGAGACATAATCATATACTTTGTCTTTTCGGGATTTACTTCCAAACCTATCTCTTTACTTGCTTCCATTAAAATACCCGTGTTTTCTGTAATCGTCTGTGGATTTTCTCCTAACATATTCACGTCATCCGCATACACAAGCAGCTGATGTAACCCGTTCAATTCCAAACCCTCTCTGTTACCCTGGACTTTCCTAATGGCATACTCTAGAGCAAAGTTAAAAAGTAAAGGTGATAGTGCATCTCCTTGGTTTAGCCCACAGTGAATTGGAAACGCATCTGACAGAAACTGACCTATACGAACTC
Organism: Periplaneta americana; assembly: GCA_025594305.2. Taxonomy (NCBI): domain Eukaryota; kingdom Metazoa; phylum Arthropoda; class Insecta; order Blattodea; family Blattidae; genus Periplaneta; species Periplaneta americana. The sequence goes on along the minus strand of JAJSOF020000013.1, from coordinate 138,997,883 downwards.
CGCTGTACGTTTCAATTATTGAAAATAGATTTAATAATTAGGAATTACGCTGCTAACTTTTATAAAGTCGTACTCAGTTGCCTAGTGATTTTTGTGCTATTTTCGTTCCAAGGTACTGTACGTTGGTTCGAATTCCAAAAATGGCTATGAAATTTTGGATACAATCCAAAGTAGCCCTACGTCTTTTCTTGGAATATAGGCTGTAAAAGGTATATCGGTGGTGTTCGGATACAGGTGTATGTCATTTTTTGTGCAAATGGAGTTTTGTTCCCCAGGGGAATACACAAGTTGAAGTCTACAAGTGGGCGTGCAAAACACAAAAGAATACTAGTATTGAATACAGTTGTAACTATCCTATTCTAAATGAATCTCCTCAAGTTAAATATCTCGGAATAATAATTAATCGACCAACATTTACGTAGGAATAAACATGTTCTTTTTCTGTGCAATAGATTAAGAAAAATTATTCACTATTTTGTCATCCTACGAAATTACTTGACTGTCCATACTTTACGACTGATTTACCTCTCATTAGTACAAGCTATATTACAATACGGCATTATAGAATGGGGTAGTGCTTATACTGCGTGTTCAGTTCAAAGTGTGTCGTGGCTCGCTGTCTGCCGTCATGTGGCTAGCCGATGAGCCTAGAGAATTCATTCTTCCTACACTTCCATCAAGGCGTATTACCTATGTGCCAGAGAAGTTGCCTGGCAAGTACGGCGTTCATTCTGAAGAGTACTTACCGATACGTACGGTAACGTCGGTAATGGCAGGAATGTGAACTGTTTGGAAACATGTACTGAGATGAGTTTTTTTCTTACTGTCGGAAAATGGGGAGAGGGTTAAGACGATTACTTACGTATTTGTTGACATTAACGTCGATGATCAACATGGACACGGATCATTTGATTTGTGTTGTGGAATGTTGCCGTACGCAACCGATGATAACAAATACCCTGCGTACGACTTGCCCGCGCAAAACACAGTTCGAAAGAGGTTGTGGTAGCACACAGACCGTAGAGGCCGCCATCTGTTGCTATGACGTTCAAGTTATACCGTACACGTTCTCAAGTTCAGATTGAACGCCTTGATTAATAGGCAACTTCTCTGACATAAAAGCTGAAACTCGCTTCAAATCGCTGACTCACAACAGTTACGTAATGACACACTTTGAAATGAACACCCAGTAGTACCTCCCTCATGCCAATAATTCTGCTACAGAAAATAATAATAAAAATATGCCTTAATAAACCTCTTGATTATCCTTCAGAGCTCCTGTATTCAGAATTTAAAGTATTTGACTTCCATCAAATTTATAATAATGTATTGCTGAATTTCGTACATAAAAACCAAAATATATTTAATTTACATTCACATAAATATAAAACCAAAAGTTCAGACGACATATGCTTGACAGTACCTAAATGTACTACAAATGTAGCACATAATCACAGTACTCGTAGCGACTTCGGTCCAAGGCTTTATAACATGATAATAGATAAATTCCCAAACATACAATTTGCTAATGCTCCTTATTTTAAAAAATCTATTAAAAAATTGTTGCTAACAGAGAAAATTTAAAGTTCAATTATTGTGATATGTGTTTTTTCTTTTCCTTTTTCTCTTTTATTACTTTTTACTCTGTTAGTCAATAAAATGTCTTAACATTAACTTATGTGTAATGATCCCTGAGCACGAGTATGTAACTTACTCTTTCTGGGGCTGGGGTGCTAGAGAGTTCTTATATAAAAATCAATATGTATCTTTGTTCTTGCAATAAAGTATTATTATTATTATTATTATTATTATTATTATTATTATTATTATCATCATCATTATTATTATTATTATTATTATTATTATTATTATTATTTGATATTGTATTTCACTTGTGTAAAAATTATTTGCAATAATATTCATTTAATTGAAAACTCATTTTTATGACTTATCTCCCTTCATCCAAACACCACTGATATACATCCTTCTTTAAACGACTAATAACTAATAATGAAAAGCAGCAAAAATCCTTAAGAACCTTTTTTTCCTATTTTCTGTTGTTTTCTCATAATAATATGAGTTGGTATTTTGAGCCCGATGAGCTGGCCTTGTAGTCTACAATGCCGACCGATATTTACAGCTTTACTGACTTGATCACCTTAAGGGGAGAGAATGGTATTTTTGATGAAAAATGACTAAATTAAAAAAAAAATCTTTAAAATACTCTGTGATATGTGTGGATCGCCATTTTTAAACTTCCTGCATTATGGATTTTTAAATCACTCGCCCACTTTGATTGTTGTTTCCGGTAAATTAAATTTTCAAAAAATGTTTCTTCTTTAAAATACCCTTTGATATATGTGGAATGCATTGCATAACATTTTGTCGGTATTTGTGCCCTTATCGGATGTTGAGAAGTCATTTTTAAACTTCCTGCGCTATGAATTTTTAAATCACACGCCCGCTTTTATCGGTTTCCAGTAACTTCATTTTTTTTTTACTACATTGCCAGACAAAAATGGATATAATTTCTGAACTATTAAAGATACATGCATGAAATTTAGAACACATTTTCTTTAGACTACTAGGAAACTTTTCTCTGTAACCGAATTTTGTTAATTGATTTCATTTTAAAAATACGTCCGTTTGTTTGCAAGAAAGGAAATCATAAAATTGTTACTAAATTTTAATTGTTTATCTTACAAACGTAGGGACTAATATCAAAATTCTGTTACAGACAGTTTGTAGAACATACTTTTGCAAATACATTGCAAAAACTGTTTGAATATATCTTTAAAAACGGGTTAGATATATCGGTTTTAGTACAATTTTGCATTGGGTATATTTTTTTCAAATTTGGGCCCCCAAATAATTTTTTTTTTCAAAATATTTTTATTTGGTTGAGTTGCCACAGCTATGAGCTCTCTACATACAAAAAAATAATAATTTACACGAAATAGGAAAAAAGATTTTAAAAATATCATCCTCTCCCCTTAATCTAGCTTCGTATATGCAACCCTAAGTTTCCATCTCAAAATATTCAGTAGTGCATCCTCTATTTCCTAACTAATTTTTGCATGCTTTTACTGTATTACCAGGCATAGTGGACCCCATTCCAAACTCCATACCTATCAAAAATGTCTTAGATATAGCAGGACTCGAACCCGGTATCTCCCGGCTCATAATCAGGCAAGATAACGACTAACCCAAGGAAGTGACCGATACCACGAAATTATCTTTGTAAATGTTCCTCTTACTTGCAGGTTTTCAAGGTCTATGCTTGCTTTAGCATTCTCAGGAAAACCGCAAAAAACACACAAACTAAAAGTATTCTCTTGATTCAGACATGCTGTTGAAGATGTTTAAAGACAGCGGATCTTTCACTCTGATGTTACGTAAATGTTGAGATTTACAGAAGAGGTTAAAAACAGTGAAATATAACATCAGTTATATACAAATTGTTATCATCTCCAAAGCAGCACACACTTAATATTAAACTTAGGATTACAGTATTAACACCTGTTTTCAAATATAGTATGTAATAGAGAGATAGGGCCATATTCATAGACATTCTTAGTGCGGGCTTCCGGTGGATGATCAACGAACTAACGTTTTTCGTATTCATAAACCAGTGTTAGCGATATGATATGATATGATATGATATGATATGATATGATATGATATGATATGATATGATATGATATGATATGATATGATATGATATGCTTAGAACAAAAAGCAGGTAAGTGACGAAAACCTAGTTTTGAGGAAATTACAGTTAAGGTTCTGCATGCAATGGAATATTACACGCTAGTTTGGTGAAATGATGCCCATATAGCAGCACTGCACAGTGTGATCACTTACCTGATTTTATTCCAAAGAAACATCCTTTTGGGCTATCACAACACGCACTTATCTGCTTTTTGTTCTAAGCCCCTCATATGATATGATATGATGTGATGTGATGTGATGTGATGTGATGTGATGTGATGTGATGTGATGTGATGTGATGTGATGTGATGTGATGTGATGTGATGTGATGTGATGTGATGTGATGTGATGTGATGTGATGTGATGTGATGTGATGTGATGTGATGTGATGTGATGTGATGTGATGTGATGTGATGTGATGTGATGTGATGTGATGTGATGTGATGTGATGTGATGTGATGTGATGTGATGTGATGTGATGTGATGTGATGTGATGTGATATGATATGATATGATATGATATGATATGATATGATATGATATGATATGATATGATATGCTATGATATGATATGATATGATATGATATGATATGATTAGAACAAAAAGCAGGTAAGTGACGAAAACCTAGTTTTGAGGAAATTACAGTTAAGGTTCTACATGCAATGGAATATTATACACTAGTTTGGTGAAATGATGCCCATATAGCAGCACTGCACAGTGTGATCACTTACCTGATTTTATTCCAAAGAAACATCCTTTTGGGCTATCACAACACGCACTTATCTGCTTTTTGTTCTAAGCCCCTCATATGATATGATATGATATATGATATGATATGATATGATATGATATGATATGATATGATATGATATGATATGATATGATATGATATGATATATGATATGATATGATGTGATATGATATGATATGATATTATATTATATATGTGATATGATATGATATGATATGATATGATATGATATGATATGATATGATATGATATGATATGATATGATATGATATGATATGATATGATATGATATGATATGATATGATATGATATGATATGATATGATATCCTTAGAACAAAAAGCAGGTAAGTGACGAAAACCTAGTTTTGAGGAAATTACAGTTAAGGTTCTACATGCAATGGAATATTATACACTAGTTTGGTGAAATGATGCCCATATAGCAGCATTGCACAGTGTGATCACTTACCTGATTTTATTCCAAAGAAACATCCTTTTGGGCTATCACAACACGCACTTACCTGCTTTTTGTTCTAAGCCCCTCATATGATATGATATGATATGATATGATATGATATGATATGATATGATATGATATGATATGATATGATATATGTGATATGATATATGGTATATGATATGATATTATATATATGATATGATATGATATGATATGATATGATATGATATGATATGATATGATATGATATGATATGATATGATATGATATGGTATGATATGAATCCTGTACAAGTAATCAGTCCTGTACAAGTAATCAGTCGATAGCCGGGGCTAGTTTAGCACGCTCGTAGCGCGGGCTAGCGAAATGTCTATGCATAGCACCCTAAAACTCTTTGTAAGACCTAGAGTTCTATTATGTAGGCACTTAAAACGTTAAAAATAGACAGAAAAAAAGGCATTAAAACATCCGAAATAGGAACTCAAAATAGGTAGTAAAATGCGAAATAATATTAAAAAGTATATATTCTTTAGTTTGTTATTTTACGACGCTTTCTCAGCTGCTGTGCTTCTCTAGTGTCTGAATGAGATGAAGATGATAATGCCAGAAAAATGAGCCCAGGGTCTAGCGGCGGTTACCCAGCATTAGTTCTGAATGGGTTGAGGGAAAACCCGGAAAAGACCTCAATCGGGTAACTGGTCCCAACCAGGATTTCAACTCGAGTCCGCTGATTCCACGGTAAGACGTGCTAACCGTTACTCCACAAAGGTGGACAAAAATATATTATATTAATTGGCATTATTATAAATTATAAATATATCCACTTATTTTGCTGTGCTGCATTTCTAACATGAGCAACTGTGTGTTATGTTATTTTAAATGTCGCTTCTTTCCAAATTTTACTCGTGAAAAATAAGGTCAATCTATCAGGTTATATACTAATCTAATTCGTAATGGATTTCCTGACAACAAACAACGTCGCGAATAAAAAAATGTTCAATTCCCTTGTTACATTTTACTTAACTGAATTTGTTAAGCGATAAAAGACATGAAACTCCTACATACGAAGTAAAATCATGAAATGCGCAACTCAGTTTTTCTAATTTAATATTATGTGAAAAACTATAAATAATTTAAACTTGATCAGAAAGGTGTGTTGATGGGGACAAACAAAAAAGTTATTTTTTTTCTTCCACCACGTTAATAATGTCAAAAGCAGTGCTTATACAAATGTTGGCCACTCGACCGCAATTACGAAGGCCGTAAAAAATTAGTTGGCCAGGAGCCGTTAACAGAAAGAAAACACAATTTCATTGGAAAAATTTATTGAAACAGACACAACAATTGTTGAGCTATTTTTCAACATTGAGACATTTGTCATATCATGGGATCGACAGAGAGGTTCACATGGCTGTGAAACGCTGGTTCCGATCCCAGGCGGCTGATTTCTACGACACAAGGATACAAAAATTGATCCCATGGTATGGCAAATGTCTCAGTTCCATTGAGGGATATGTTGATAAATAGCTCAAAAATTGCGCTATCTGTGTCGATAAATCTTTCCTTGCAATTGTGTTTTTTTCTGTAAACAACCCCAGGGAAAATCAGTTTCTGGACGGCCTCGTAATTGCGGTCGAGTAGCCAAAATTTGTATAAACAGTTCTTTTCAGATTATTAACATGGTGGAAGAAAAAAATTAACATTTTTATCTGCCCCACCAAAATGTTTGCTTGTCAGCGTTCAGGACACCAATTTTTTTTTTTACGAGAGTGGCATAGAAAAACTTGTCTCACGGTTAGACAAATGCCTCAGTTACCATAGAGACTATGCAGAAAAATAAAATGTTGAGTGAAGAACATAGTGCATAGTGTGTTACGTACAAACTATTACATAATATTGAGAAATATATTTTAGGACGACCTTGTACTAGCACTAGCACAAAACCTTTCACTCCAAATTATTGTTTATCTACATTATGAACAACACAGTTGGTATACTAATGCTGTAGTCATCGATTTTTGTGTTTAAGTACGTAAAGTTGTAAACATAGCGATCAATTAAAATATTTTTCAAACCCCGCAACACAGAGTTTTTGTGTGCTTCCCTGCTATTTGGTGTTGAGATGTAATTTATAATGCACAGTTGATTCTCTTTACATACGCTTAATGTGTATATGAAGTAGTTAGAAAAACAGGTCAAAACAAATTTATACGAGTTCGCAAATAACTTGCATCGCTTCTACGTGTTCTTTCAACTGGTTTCATTGTTCGGGTCCACGTCAGGCATTTACTATCCTGTTTCTTGTACCATTTTAAACAATGATAAATGTACGTTGTACAGGAGTTGACACAAGAATAAAATTAATTCCCGCATCCAAGACGGTTTTAGTTAAAATGAGTTTTGAATTAATTTTGTGCGTATCGTAATGAAACATGTCGAAGCTATTCTGAGAATAACCACGTCTATGTCTCAAGCCCAAGGGCGCTGGTCTTCCACCCAGGAGGCCTGAGTTCGCTCTCCGGCTAGGACGTAATGGAACTTGTGATTAGAGTTGCAAGGTTATAAGTTTTTCCAGTGTTCTTACTTTTCTGGATGCTAATGTGGCCTTATTATATTTCATAATTCATTTTTGGTTTACCGATAAGTCAGTTACAAGATTTGATATATATATTTATTTATTTACATTTTCAAACATATGACATCATTCTTATTACAAATTAACATTTCCCAAACAATATTGTCGAAAATGGCCATAAAGTCATTTAAATATGCGCTCCTGCCTTGTATGTCTTAAAATGCAGGTAGTACGCTATTGATGATAGGAAGGAAAGAGTTCGGTCGACACCGTGGATCGTGTCCCGGTGTAGCTCAGATGGAAAGAGCGCTCAGCGCGCAGAGCTGAGAGGTCCGAGTTCGATTCCCGGTGTCGGAACTAATTTTTCTCAAATTAATATATATCTTCAGTATGGGAGTATAAGGGTACAGTGCATCAGTTATTCATAGATTTCAAAAAGGCATATGACTCGGTTAAGAGAGAAGTTTTATATGATATTCTTACTGAATTTAGTATTCCCAAGAAACTAGTTCGATTAATTAAAATGTGTTTCAGTGAAACGTACAGCAGAGTCCGTATAAGTCAATTTCTATCAGATGCGTTTCCAATTCACTGTGGGCTAAAGCAAGGAGATGCACTATCAACTTTACTTTTTAACTTTGCTCTAGAGTATGCCATTAGGAAAGTCCAGGATAACAAAGAGGGTTTGGAATTGAACGGGTTACATCAGCTGCGTGTCTATGCGGATGACGTGAATATATTAGGAGAAAATCCACAAACGATTACGGAAAACTTGGGAATTTTACTTGAAGCACGTAAAGAGATATAGGTTTGGAAGTAGATCCCGAAGAGACAAAGTATATGATTATGTCTCGTGACGAGAATATTGTACGAAATGGAAATATAAAAATTGGAAATTTATCTTTTGAAGAGGTGGAAAAATTCAAATATCTTGGAGCAACAGTAACAAATATAAATAATACTCGGGAGGAAATTAAACACAGAATAGATATGGGAAATGCCTCTTATTATTCGGTTGAGAAGCTTTTATCATCCAGCCTGCTGTCAAAAAATCTGAAAGTTAGAATTTATAAAACAGTTATATTACCGGTTGTTCTGTATGGTTGTGAAACTTGGACTCTCACTTTGAGAGAGAAACATAGGTTAAGGGTGTTTGAGAATAAGATGCTTAGGAAAATATTTGGAGTTAAGAGGGATGAAGTTACAGGAGAATGGAGAAAGTTACACAACGCAGAACTGCACGCATTGTATTCTTTACCTGACATAATAAGGAACATTAAATCCAGACGTTTGAGATGGGCAGGGCATGTAGCACGTATGGGTGAATCCAGAAATGCATATAGAGTGTTAGTTGGGAGGCCGGAGGGAAAAAGACCTTTGGGGAGGCCGAGACGTAGATGGGAAGATAATATTAAAATTGATTTGAGGGAGGTGGGATATGATGATAGAGACTGGATTAATCTTGCTCAGGATAGGGACCAAAGGCGGGCTTATGTGAGGGCGGCAATGAAGCTCCGGGTACCTTAAAAGCCAGTAAGTAAGTATGTATTCAATGAGAACGGCGAGACCTCATATACGAATATATATGCATATATATATTAGAAATGTTAGTAAAAACAAAATGATGTCCCGGTATAATTTCTTGTGAAACTTGAACGTCTTACGTTCGTTGGAGCATAATGTTGAACTGCACCTTGCCTAGATCTGCATTGCCAGTGTGGATGGGCGAGCCTATAATTTGTACCCAGTTAATTCTGGGGTTCCAAGACACGGCTGACGTCCACGACGAGCATGCTGACTGTCAAGGTCGTCGCACCTCAAGGATGTTACGCGACGTGAAGCCCCAGGGTATAATTTGAAATGGAAAATAGAGAATTATTGAGAAATATCTTATACAGCTGAAATTGATAGTAAACACGGTAATAACAATTAGGATTAAGCGACTTTCCAAATGGGGAACAAGTCATGTGGGACGATAATCCTTTTACGTGTTATTTCCTATCATTGTTATTATCTGGAGTAGGCCTAAAACAAACATCATAATACAGTGTTCAAGACAATAGTTCTCTCACAATTCACCGCGATTGTCTTCATTAAAGTAATTTATTTCTACTTCCATATTGTTTCGTTTTTAATGGTGTAGATATAAATGTGATAGTTTACGTGTGGCATTGAAAGATAAAAACATCTTCGTGACAGTGTGACGTAGGCCTACGTAAAATGTTCGTGTCATAATCGACGTTTTTCATTATCTATCCTATGAAAGTACCCCAGCTATTGTTCTCTCTCCTATTTAATTTCGGTATCAAATCTTGTTTCCTTTTTCAGAACATCGACATATTTTCTTTTTTCGATACCTCGGAAAATTTTCCCTTGAAATTATTCAAGTCAACTTCTTCACAGGAACCTATACCTGAAAGCCAGATTTGCGTAATATACGTCACTGTTCGTTAACAGAAAACCATAATTCAAGTCACACAGAGTTTGTGTGCACTCATTGTTGGGTTCTGACGTCTTGAGGTCATTTAATTTAGTGTTTTCTAGTAAAAATACATTGGAAAAGAAACAAATTTTTTAATGCAAATTTAAAAATCTATAAATTTAGTACTAAGTCAGCTGTGATGCTAGCTGAAGACCAATCTTTAGATTATGACCTCAGATTTAAGGAAAAAATAATAAATGGCTCATGCAACAGGCTCATGTTAGTAGATTTATTGGCATGTACAAGAACTCCTTGCGGGGAAAAATTCTGGCACACTGGCGACGTTGATAGAACCTCCGAAGTTGCGAGCAGTAGCAAAATTCGGTTACGAAAGCCAGCTATAACGGCTAGATGGATCATCGTTCTAACCACACGATACCTCCATTCTGGTTGGATGATCGTTCACCTCTGCTTCTCATGCGGACTTGAGATCAGCAGTCGTCTGGTCGGTCTGGGCTCTTATAGGGCTGTAGCGCCACGAATTAGTATTATTATTATTATTATTATTATTATTATTATTATTATTACTATTATCATCATCATTATTATTATTATTAAGACGAATAGCAAGTAATCTACAGTGAATCCTGAGCCTCATCTCGTCAAATATCATCTGGCTATCACAAACTTTATCCACGCTAAATAACCTAGTAGCTGATACTGCGTCGTTAAATAACCAACTAAAAAAACTTGCTAAGGATTTTGTCATTGTCAAAAATCGCTCCGAGATTTTAACCAGGAAACAAGAGATCCAGTGACAGGAGTAGTAACTATCATTAGACAATCATGGTTTTATGTAATTGTCTGTGAAGGTTTTTTAGTAGGTTATTTTACGACGCTTTATCAACATTTTAGGTTATTTAGCGTCTGAATCTGATGAAGGTGATAATGTCGGTAAAATGAGTCTGGGGTCCAGCACCGATAGTTACCCAGCATTTGCTCATATTGGGTTGAGGGAAAACCCCGGAAAAACCTCAACCAGGTAACTTGCCCCGACCGGGAATCGAACCCGGATCACCTGGTTTCGCGGCCAGACGCGCTAACCGTTACTCCACAGAACTGTCTGTGAATATAAGGTTCAAAATCTCTTCGCTGTACTGTACATACGGATACATACTAGCTCTAAGCGTCAAGACCGTGTTCAATAGTATAGTTCACAATATTCGTCTAAATGACAGAAAAATAACAGATTTTGTTAGTAAATCACAATGTTGGAGTTTCATTTACGTAACAAGTATGCTGGAACAAGAAGGATAGGTGTGGTCAGTCAGGAGTTGTATAAGAAGAAGGAAATATCAACTCATTTCCTCGTAATGTTATTTTAAGAATTGAGTAACCTTCCTGAAACCCAATACTCTCCTAATTCTCGACATGATGTCAAAACTAAATATAACACGAGCGAAATTTTAGGTTTCATATTCACAAAAAGACTTTCATGTATTTCACAATGTGTGGGAACTTAACACTATCAATGTTTCGGAAATACATCAGCTAGGCCTGAAGGGTTATGTCTTACATTATCTAAAACAAGTGGACGTGGAATCCACCGAATTCTTCCTATATAATATATGTTTTTATTTTATTGGGTTATTTTACGACGCTGTATCAACATCTAGGTTATTTAGCGTCTGAATGAGATGAAGGTGATAATGCCGGTGAAATGAATCCGGGGACCAGCACCGAAAGTTACCCAGCATTTGCTCGTATTGGGTTGAGGGAAAACCCTGAAAAAACCTCAACCAGGTAACTTGCCCCGACCGGGATTCGAACCCGGGCCACCGGTTTCGCAGTCAGACGCGCTGACCATTACTCCACAGATGTGGACCCTATATAATATAAACAGGGTGAACGGTAAGTAATATCATTAATTTCAGGGTTAATTTGGTGATATTATTATTTGAGATATTTCAAACAAAACCGTTTAATACAATATTGTGCTCGTTTTTGCTTCCTTCACAACAGCCGTGGCGAAAATGTGATTGTGCGCCGAGCCACTGTGTAACCTGCAACGTGCATAGCACCTTTGGAGGGAGGCAAGCACCCGGACTGTCTTACTTATTAACGGATTTTTATTTTCCTTACGTCAAGCACTTAAATATAATTTTATACAGTACAAGGCTACAAACTAATGTGTAGTATGTGCAACGAAGAAAGAAATTGATAAGAAAACATAGGACACATTATTATAACCTAAAATTAACTGTCTTCAGAATGTCTCTGCGACAGAGTTTCAAAATCAGGAATTATGTCACTTACTGCCAGTCGTAGTTGATCACGAAGGTATTTGTCTGTCAGTCGTGATCTAAATTTGGTTTTTACTATTTTCAATGTTGAAAATAATTTGTCACAAACCTAAGTTGTAGCGAACATGGCTTCAACAGAGCAAGCGAAAGAACGAACCTTCGGATATTTATTTTTTGGCAAAAAAATTTGAAAATTCAACCTTTGTCAAGTCCTTACATCTAGCTTTCATTTAACATCATATTGTAAACCTGCGAGTTTCAATTGAAGATTTAACCGCATTATTCGTACATCTGCTGAAAAAGGATCGTCGTACAGAGATGATGATAATAATAATAATAATAACAATAATAATAATAATAATAATAATAATAATAATAATAACACTTAACCTTTTAATGTTTCATGAGTGACATGTAGTATAATGTCGTTTTATGTTACACAACCGTTTTCCTCGTAATACTTGTGAACAAATCACACATGTAATATTCTCATCATAGTGGCAGCAAAAAAATACGTCCTCCCATCCTACATGAAACTTTCGTTTTTGTAAGGTGCATGGTTTTGAGAGAGACATTGCGACGATATGCCACTCGCAGGTTGGAGACAAATAAAAATGGAACGGAGTTTGACTCCAGTGAGTGAGGATGAGGGTTGGGGGAGGTGGGAAGCAAGAGAAATGCATAGCTATCATTGCGAGCCACAATGTGCTCGCGAGTCACATTTTCGCCACGGCTGCTTTACGAGATAAAAAAACGTTTACATTAAATATTTCATAGCCCTAGTGTGTTTCGGGAAAGTCATTGATTTAATTCCCAATATGTTCAGTCAGTTTAAGACAGCAGTGGATTATGATAATAAATGATTGAAAGAATTTTAGATTTGTCCTTTAAATGTACAGAAATTTGATCGTAACAAACGTAACTTTTCGTTCTATAAAGGAATTTTACAATGTTACATTCTATTCGGATTATATTTCTGCACATTTAAAGGACAAAACTAAAATTCTTTCAATCACTTATTATCATAATACGCTCCTGTCAAACTAACTGAACATATTGGGAATTAAACCAATGTATCTCCCATAAACACACTATTGAAATGTTTCAGATAAAATAATTCGTTTGAAATATCTCAAAGAATAACCCCCTGAAATTAATGGACATTACCAGGCTTCGAAACTTCGGACCCAATAGAGTAGTTGAGTGGGAAATCCGCATAACGGCGTACTGAGTATAGTGGTAAAGCATACAGCGGGTGGGGGTACTGTAGAATGAATGCCAACAAATACGCAAAGGAAAACGCTCTGGATTTGAAGGTTCTGACAAATAATTTGATTTTCATACAAACTGTGTGTGAAACTATTACACGGTTAGAGAAGTCAAAGCAAGAGATGCCGGAAGCCCTCAAATTAGTTGAGGAAATGACACAAAGAATTAATGAGACACCAAGCACACCGGTTACTGAACGTGTAAAACAGAAGTGGAAATCAATTTTATGTAAAAATAACGGATATGGAGCATTGTGTAACATAAACAGTAAATTAGTGGACATAGAGTCACCCTAGAATAAAGGACTGTGTCTTAGAGACTGCAATGATGTTAGGTTTTTTCGTTTTGCTCCTATCACGTCATGCGACGTAGAGCGCAGCTTTCTACAGTACAAACTTTGGCAGATAACCGAAAAAGATTTACGTTTCAGACACTGAGAATGTATCTTGTAGTAGATACATTACAATTCGGTACTGTAACTCCACTTCCTAAAGACGACCAATAGGATAAATGAAAAAATAAAAATTGCTACATGCTTATTTCCACCATTAACACTGTGTATAATTAAACACAAATGCTTATAAAAGACAGGAGAATAAATGCTTTTCACATTCTTTTGAAATTGCCATTGTGTAATGTATATTTTCTTTCAGAATGTGTGTATTTCCCCATACTACCGTACTCTACTCTAAATAGCAACGTTGTTACCTCAACACATCTCTATCTACCTGCAGCGAGTCAACAAACTATAGTGCATGCACAGTAAACTTATTGTATCGGGTCCAAAGTCTCGAAGCCTGGACATTACTTATGGTTTTTTCTGTATAGTTCCGTGGCAATATGAGTGATCTCAATTTAGAAGGCTAGCCAAGACTCTGACTGTATGATGTGTTGAAGGGTGGGTATTTTAGCCACGGGGGAAGGTAATATGCATGCCTAGATTAGAGAGTGGTTGAAGTTGGGATATGTTTACCACCCTCATTCTGAATATGAAAATGCTCTTATTGCATCAATTTAAGCCAACCTTCTATTGTCGACCAGCATTTGATTACCTACCGATAAAAGGAATACGGGCCTCTTATCATTTTACTTTCGCATAATACACGTCAAAACCTTCAATATGCTAGCAGTACATTAGCTTCAGTCATAATGGGGGCATTCTACGTATTACCTTCGAATAAGTGGTCTTATCAAACTCATTGTTCAGATACGAGTGTGTTCTATATCAGCTGTTTCGCTACAGCGATTCATTAATGTTCGCGAGGCCAAATATATTCAAATGGAAAGTGAAATTGTTAAAAACCTGTTTTAAACGTCGTTTTCACAATAATATTTTTTTTAGATTAAAACATATCATAGGTAAAGTACTGGTTAAGTTTTTATATTATGAAAAATATACTGTAAGTTAAAATGTCTTTCTCGCAGTAAACGATACAAAATTTTGTTTAGCTTCAAGAAAATAACCTTTCGACATTGTACATTGTTAGCACTTGTAGTTTAAAGCGGAGATAATGTTTTAATATGGTAGAAAACCAGTGAATTTAAAAATTTGGTTTAAAATACACTTCGATATGTGAAAAATATATTAGGCCTACATAACATTTAAGGCGCATTTAAGCTATGGTTCCGCTATGGCAATCATCGCCGAGCAAACGTCAACTGGGCAGTTAACTTCACATCGAACATCGTCGTCTTTTCTATTGAAAATATTAAGCCATCAGAAAATTAGATACCTAGCACTAAGTTTGGTGGCAATAATTCTGCTGAATCATTTAGCGTTGCAGACAAGTTTAGAGCGTATTTCTCTAGTAAAGGAGATACACTGTTGTACTTATGCCACCTTAAACAGAGACGTATGGTATATATAATTTGAACTGGTAATAGAAATTACGGGAAAACGGCTGGACGGATTTTAATAAATGACCCCTCATTTTGAAGCTTGGAACTCAAAGTTTTTCGGAAAAATAGTAGTTTTCAGTGAAATGTCAATTTTTAAACATAATTTTCCTATTTTCCAAAATCCATCTGTCGTCATTTTTTAGAACTAGCTAATAGCATTCACGGCCGACTTGATATTCCCTTCGCTTTTTTGTAAAGGAGAAGCGAAGCGAGCATCAAGTCGGCCGCGTTGCATTTCAGAATAAAATAAAACACATACTATAGTAAACAATATTACACGAAGGCCATGATCTGCAAGAATGCTGACATATTTAGAGCTCAAATTAAATTGGTTATTAAAAACTTAACTTACTAAAAATAATTTACAGGTTCGATTCTGTGGTGTGTAATTTTCTGGGTACAGCTGTGTATTGGATATTAAAAACTACAAAACTTGAGGTGGTTTGATGACATTATTACCATTAGAAATGAAATATTATTGTAGTTAATTCCATGATGTGACTATTTTTCATTAATTATACATATTAATTCTACATTGATGATATGAAAGTGAAACGTTTTGGGGTTATATTATAAGTAGGTGTAGAGAATAACTTAAAGTAGATTTTGATTTCTATATTTTACTGAGTGGCGGCTATATAGTATTTATAGTATATGTTACTGAAAGCTATAAAATATTTTTATAGTTATTAATCAAGTTGGGTTGGGTCTTTTTCATATATTTAATGGCGGTGTGGTGTAGATATTTATATGCGTGGTTCTCTTCAGTATTGGCTCGAGAGAGAGTATCTTTCATTATTATGGAAGCAAATAACTTTCAGAATATCTGGTATTCTTCATTGAAAATAAATCTGAAAAATGTTTATTTGAACGTCTAATGAACTTAGTTTGCAGCATTTGCTGCACAAGCCACTAGTTTAAATTATATTTCGAGTGAGCTATCTTTGTCAAAATTAATTACATTGTTCGTTATAAACAATTATAGTCATTACAATATGCAAGCTATTGTTCAAGCTATTCAACTTAAAACTAGTGCTAAGGACCGTTTTTACCAACATGTTACTAATGTAAAATTAACTAATTGTAATTTAACTTAAATACGGAAGTTAAATCGTATTTAATTCGTTTGCATTTCACCAAACTAATACAGATTTAAAATAAAGTAAATTAATTTAATTCCCAGTAAAGTCATCATGGCCTTCGGAATCATAGTGAAATCGTAATTCCGAAGACCATTGCCTTGCTAATATAAGCAGTGACCTATATAGTGAGTTAATTTCTTATATTACTACAAGAAAATTTCGTAATAAACAGAGGTAACCTCAAAATATATTAAAATCATCGAAAACAAAAAAGCGGAGAGGTAGACTTTATAAGAAAAGATGAAAGGTTGGAAATAAGTAGAAGGAGATTTCAATGCAGGAAAACCTCATCCCAATGCCTTCAGCAATATTGAAGACAAACTCGGAGTAATATGAAAGTAGATGTAAGGAAATATCATACAACAAGCAAAATGGAAAGAATCAATTTGCGCTATTCTAATGCCTTTAACCTAAGATTAGGCCTGCAATAGTACATTATGCAACGAGCCTATAATGAAGGTAATTAAGAAGTGAGTATGGATATTTATGAAACGAGCGCAAGCGAGTTTCATAATTTTCATACGAGCTTCTTAATTACCATTATAGGCGAGTTTCATACGACTTTTTATGCTCGACCATATTTCTAACTTGATATTATTAATTTTATTTGTATTTGACATTGAGCAATGTTCCGTATGTTGTGAGATGTGCGCAGACGCGAAAGTATTAATTTTTTCCGAGGAACAGATGTCCACATTGACCTTGCTAGGCCATAAGAACCTACAGAGATAACATTGAAATTAAATTAGACATTGAAAAACGAGATGACAAATTGAATTTATTTGAATATTATTTACAATTAACGCTAATTATTATAGTAACAGAACATAACCTTCTGCGACAGTATTGGATTTCCAGCCTCCGTTACTTTTCGCTAATTCTCTTTCGATTGCATATCCGAGAATAATCGATACTTGCGGTTTTATAACGGTAGAAGGCTGACCTGTCATTGGCTGAACAGTTGTAACCTGTGTCGTTATTGGCTGAAAGACCTGACCTTTAATGAGTAGGTGTACTTTAATGACATGCATTAAAGTTCTGCTACCAGGTGTATAATTACTACATTTCGGCATGGTCGAGCATAAAATATATTATTCATATTCATTCATAGAGTGTTTTATATAAAAAAGAAATATGTATCTTTCTTCTGGCAATAAAGTATTATTATTATTATTATTATTATTATTATTATTATTATTATTATTATTATTATTATTATATTACTTTAGTTGCCGTATTTTAGGCGACCGAATGTTGATTAAACGTTTCTTCAATAAATGTATCATTTAAATAATATTATGATGTACGTACTTAATAACCAATAGGAAATTCTAAATCTCCTTCTGTAGACATACTGTTCAAAATATACAGTGCCTAGGCTATGTCTTGCTTAGCCTAAACCACATTTGTAAGTCTTTTTCGTCCATTGTATTAAAATAATCTTCTTTTTCGGAACTAATAAAATTATCCTCGCCCGTCTTGGTGAGAAATCATAATTTTCAAATATCAAGTCCATCATTGTCCTAGCCCTGATGAAAATTAATTCAGGATTAATTATTGAAATTATCAAATATTGACCAATTAACTTAAATATAGTTTAATAAGAGTTTAAAGTCCAATTTGTGTTGGTGAAATGCATTGTCCATTTAAGTGTCAATTAGGAAGACTTTAAGTAACAATTAAAGTTAAATAAGCTTGGTGAAATAGGCCCTGAGACACACTTCATTAGAATTTTTAAATAATCTCAAGTAATTGGTTACATTAATCGTCGTTATTAAAGGTTAAAATTTCGGGGAAGATATTCTCTTGACACCATATATATATATATATATATATATATATATATATATATATATATATATATATACACATATAAAGGGACATCACTTTATTTTTACCAACATTTTTAACATTAACCTGGCTATACTCGGAAACACTGTTACCCCCTTCCATTACAGGAGTTTGGTGTTACTAGTGCAATATGTAAACAAATCATTTTGCTAGCTATAGGAGGAGAGTAAAGTAGTGTATCCACTTATGTTACAGGGAAATGCGATATTACGATTTTCAGTTTGTTTATTACTTTTACGGTATTTTATCAAAATACAGTAGAGTAGTAACAGTTTTTTTTTCAAAAACTCAACTCTTCAGGCGGTTTTATTCATTATATAATGGCTACTTTATTCTGCATATTACCGTACTTTCGGTAACTATAATTTCATTTCTGCTCAGTCTACACAGATAAAGTTATTCAGTCATGCTACACACAGTACCTGTGCGAAATAAGCAGGGCCAGTGTTTATGGAGATCGCGAAAATCACGACATAATAGATATACAATATATTTTTACTAATCTTTACGAATTAAGTGATTCTGATTAATAATATGCGGATAAAATAATCACGACAAATCGCGAAATAGAGTTCTAATAGCGAAATATGAACACATTCGCGCATTATTATTGTGTCGTTTTATAGCGAATTCCATATTCTGAGTTCTTTTTTCGGACTATTTTTTCTTTTGAATTTGTTATAATATCGAAGTAGGCTACATTTCATGGTATTCCAGGTGTTCTGATTACATTAGTGAACAAAAAAGACGGAGAATTAATATTTCGCTAATAATTTGAAAGTGTTAATTTGAGGGCTGCAAGTTTTTTTCGTGTTTAATGCTTGTGTGTTAAATACAAGTCTCAATCCAACAATTATTATCTATTGGCCATACCGCACCTTTACCAGAATCCAACGAATCGTTGATATTAATTATTTGTAAAGTAATATTCATACTGAGTTAATACTCCAATTTCAAAATAATTGTATTTTTCAAAATTTCCATTAATAGCCGCCAAGAGTACAAATCAGTCTCCAACAATCTCCGCCGACACCAGTATTAAAAAACACAAATGATAAAGTTAATCTCCATAAATACCTGCCCCTGGAAATAAGCTTCAATATTATAGGCTCTTTCTTCTATAGAAAACGCAACCATATTTCTGAAACACGCTATACTCTGGACTGTTTACTTCACTGCTAGCAGACTTCGAATATAACAGCGGCCGTAAGTTTGTGTGGCTGACGGGAGCAGAAACATTAGTGAAAGGGGTGGGAGTCAAGTACATTCAGAAACGCAGGTACAATAAAAATGCAAGTAAAAATAAAGTGATGTCCCTGTGTGTGTATGTATATGTATATATATATATATATATATATATATATGTCCCTGCTGTAGCAATACTAAATTCAGTTAAAAAACACTGTCTTTAGAAATATGTTATGTGTTAATCATTCTTTCTCTATTGTATTGGAATATACATAGAAATAACCCATGTTGAAATACAGATACTTTACCAATCTTGCCTAGAATTTCACGAACTTCCTTTCACAACATTTATTTTTTATGGGTATCTCTGTATTTTTTGGAACTCATATCTTACAGGGCGGGATGATTGGAAACAAGATTAATTAAAGTTTCATAATTACTTACTTACTTACTTACAAATGGCTTTTAAGGAACCCCGAAGGTTCATTGCCGCCCTCTCATAAGCCCGCCAGCGGTCCCTATCCTGTGCAAGATTAATCCAGTCTCTATCATCATACCCCACCTCCCTCAAATCCATTTTAATATTATCCTCCCATCTACGTCTCGGCCTCCCTAAAGGTCTTTTTCCCTCCGGTCTCCCAACTAACACTCGCCCATACGTGCTACATGCCCTGCCCATCTTAAACGTCTGGATTTAATGTTCCTAATTATGTCAGGTGAAGAATACAATGCGTGTAGTTCTGTGTTGTGTAACTTTCTCCATTCTCCTGTAACTTCATCCCGCTTAGCCCCAAATATTTTCCTAAGCACCTTATTCTCAAACACCCTTAACCTATGTTCCTCTCTCAGAGTGATAGTCCAAATTTCACAACCATACAGAACAACCGGTAATATAACTGTTTTATAAATTCCAGATTTTTGGAGAGCAGACTGGATGATAAAAGCTTCTCAACCGAATAATAACACGCATTTCCCATATTTATTCTGCGTTTAATTTCCTCCCGAGTGTCATTTATATTTGTTACTTATTTGTGAGAAATTGTTAAATTCACGATGTTTTGCAGCCATATTGTGTTATCCTTATTCGTTTGTTTTCTAAATGAACGACGATCATCGCTGTCAATTTGAAGGCAAGTCAATCCAGAACGATGAACGCCGTCGCAGATCGCTGCAGCCCGCGCTCAAAGTCGTGAATAAACCAGCTCCATTTATTTACACGTAGAGCTAATCGAGCGGCGTTGTTCGCTTGGCGTTAATCGCCATAGCAGCGGAACCATAGCGTTATACCCTTGTCAGCTACTGCTAAAGCTCTAGTTTACATGGTTTCATAGGGGAAGGACGGTTTAATATGGCGAGAAACTATTGGATTAATTTATTCGTTTATTAACTTTTTAAATCACACAAGGCTATTAACCCGGTCCAACGTATATAGGGGGCAAGATGCTGAAACTATATACAGTTGGATAATTCTTGACAGATGCGTTCTCGTCGCGGGGATGAACACTAAATTTACTGACTAAGTGCTGTCGAGGACCCAGCCTCTCGGGGTATAACGAGAGCCCCTGCCCAGGGAAACGGGTGAAGACCTCAACGGTTGGATCGGCGAAATCTCGGCGAGACAAGCGGATGAGGCAACCCTGCTTGTTGGGGGTAGTGCACAAGCAGGCTAGGAGAAACGCCTTAAGGTGGCAACCCCACCATTCTCCTTACCCTGCGTGGCGCCGGTAACGCAACCAGGGAACATTTTAATTACTCTAAAAACTAAAGAAAACGAAGTGCGAAAGGATGGTCGAAGAGATTCAGAAGTACCAGAATACGTGGTATAACCATATCAAGAGAACGTCTCCCGAGGCAAGCATACTTTTATAATATAATAATATTAAATTGGGCTAACCGTCTATACTTATCTCGTTTATATTTGGATTAAACGTTAACGTTTTCGGCACTTATGTGCCATTTTCAAATGTATGAAATTGCCTTATTACATGATCAAATAGATACACCTTATGGTATGTACCCTTGATGAACTACCATCGTTTACAAATAATATATAAATTAAATTGAAACACTTACTAATAATTAAAATCTATACTAATTTGCATCTACAATAAAAGTCCCATTGTTTTATGTGATAACAACTTCAAGATAACCATGTTGATACATAAAACAATGGGACTTTTATTGTAGATGCAAATTAGTATAGATTTTAATTATTAGTAAGTGTTCCAATTTAATTTATATATTATTTGTAAACGAAGGTAGTTCATCAAGGGTACATACCATATATTTCACACACTTAAGGTGTATCTATTTGATCATGTAATAAGGCAATTTCATGCATTTGAAAATGGCACATAAGTGCCGAAAACGTTAATGTTTAATCCAAATATAAACGAGATAAGTACAGACGGTTAGCCCAATTTAATATTATTATATTACAACTTACTTATCGGAGAATTATACAAAATGAAAATACTTTTATAAGCCTGCCGGCAGACGAGACGTTGGCCGTCCAAGGAAGAGATGGACGGAACAAATATTCCTTTAGTTTCGGAACGGGACAAAAACCCAATCCTTGAAAGGAAGAAGAAGAAGAAGATTAACTTTTAAATAAATTATTTACTTATTTTATTTATTTACTTTTTTTTACTTTTAAAATAATCCTTAATAAGTGAAAAATATTGCAAAAAATTAATGAGCATTTATGTTCTTATTAGCTGTTGTGATATCAATTGAAGGTTCTGGTGCAATGGGTTTTAAGTGATACTGTTGACATTAAAGTTTGATGGCAATTCCCGTATTCTTTTTTTATTATTATTATTCTCGCGTTTGTCTCCTTTTTGGAGGATTTCTTGCATCATCTGTTGTTCCAAAATTTTTTCACAGTCCTTTTTCACATAAGATGTCGTTTGTATCTCACTGACGGTTTCTAATACAGTGAAACTTCCCTTAACGGACACTTCCCAATAGCGGATTCCTCTCATTAGCGGACATTTTAAAATTCCTCTGCAAAATAACATTGGCCCTTATGATAAAATCCTTCCAAATAGCGGACATTCTCAATAACGGACGCGGACACTGAAATGTATCTCCCAACAACAATTAAAACTTCCAAATAACGGACAGCGTGAAAGAATAAAAAGAAAAAGACGGTTGTAAATTAAACTGAATTCTAACGGAATTCTTTGCAACAATCATTATCGTGCGTTTGAATGTTCTTGTACTTTACTGAAGTTAAGCAGCACAGTTGTTAGTTGTGATAAGTTACTGTACGTGAGCAGTCCGTACTTTCTTAGTTTGTCAAGTTGAGTGTTCCGAAGTACAGTCACATTAAAAATGTCACAAAAACATAAACTGTTGTCACTAAAAGAGAAAGTGGATATTGTAAAGCATAGTGAGAAGGAGAAATTAAGTGTTCGTGAGCTGGCCACAAAGTTTAATGTGGGAAAAACTCAGGTTACTGATAATTGAAAAATGAGTTCTATTCAGTCAATACTTAACATAAAACACAATAAAACATGTTATAATAACATTTACACAGATTTAAAAACAAACGTTTTCGCCAAGATGCCAATCAAAATTGGCGAAAACGTTTGTTTTTAAATCTGTGTAAATGTTATTATAACATGTTTTATTGTGTTTTATGTTCAGTATTGACTGAATAGAACTCATTTTTCAATTAACATTGAACTTAACGGAACCAATATCCCTTTGAAATCAGGTTACTGATGTTTATTTCATTTACAAAACATTTACTGGTACCATTTCTC
The DNA here is from genome assembly GCA_025594305.2 of Periplaneta americana. Lineage (NCBI taxonomy): Eukaryota > Metazoa > Arthropoda > Insecta > Blattodea > Blattidae > Periplaneta > Periplaneta americana. The sequence continues at coordinate 138,974,543 of JAJSOF020000013.1, read as the reverse complement.
TCTGGATGAATACTGTAAGCAATCTCACAGTCTCACTGTCTACTATACTGTACTGTAAAATATAGTGTTGAATATGTATGAGAAATTTTAATTATTGTATACATACTAATTATTTTCTAATTAATTGTGAAGCTTGGGCACGCCAAGATGGAGTATGTTACTGGCCACTGAACGAATATTGCAGACTGTTCTGCTTCCTGACAGTACGATCTACTTCCACTAGATGGATCCCCGACACGAGTAGCTGGGTTGCCAATATATGCAAACGAAATTATACTAAACGTGAAGAATGTTGCTACAGGTGGAAGGTTAGGTTAGGTTTTATTAGGTGTGTAGTATTATTACTATGTTGGCGACACTGAAACCCACAATGAAATTAACGAAATATGGCTGCATTCTTCATTCACAGACGACAATTTTCGTATATAAGTAAAGTACCTACTTAGGGCGGGTTGGGTGGGACCACAGCTCTCCAAGTGATCACATCTATTTGTACTAATGAATACTTTCATTTTATTGTTTATTTCAGCGATTTTGAAAAAGGGAAAAAGTGGCGTTCCTGTAATTCACAATTACCATTTTCTAAATAGCAGACACTTCTCAATAACGGACATTAAATTTTTCCCCGGAGGTGTCCGCTATTGGGAAGTTTCACTGTAATTGATAAATGTTAGGAAGTGAGTGATGGGACATACCGTTGAGCTTTTAATAAAAGTTTTCACAAGCATTCGTTGTTCGAGTAAGTCGAAATAGTCGTCTACTTCTTCAGGTGTAAGGGAAGCAATTCCGAAGAACATCCTCAAGAATTTGGAAATGTCACCCTTGCAACTTACGCTACCTTTACTAACGCTTTTGCAAGACAGCAAAACTTACGACAAACGTTAACAAATGATTACTGAAGCACTCGGGTAGTAAGGAAATAAGGGAAAGGTCGCCGTCTCTCGCTCGTTTACGCAATTTGTGTGTTTGTGTTCAACATTGGGATGTCAAAAAATGCGCCTACATTAGGTCCTTCCGCAACTGGTATAGGGCCCTTTGATTGGTCGCTAATTACTCATAACGGGTACCCAAACCGGGGGAGGGGAAAGCTGGAGTTTGAAGTTCTGTTATAAACCCTGACGAAAAAGAAGTAAAAGAAATAAAGAAATACAAAATATCAGAATAAATGCTTCAAAGACATCCTTTCTATTTAAGGCAAGTGAATGATATAATTTGAAATTTTTTCCTAATTCACGCACATTTTTTACGTTCCCTATTCCAGAGAACACTTCCCTAATAGCCTAAAGCATGTACGTATTCCAAATATTCCAAATACCATGCATGCAGCATTAATTGTGCCAAAGATAAATACTGTAACTTTTTATATTGTAACAGGTCTCGATTTCCTGTCATTTACTTACCCTCTCATTTAATCCACTCTAACCTTGTCACAAACCTCGGTCCTGCCACTTAGTTATTCCCTTACATAACCTACTCTAACCTTGTCATTTACATCTATCTCCTGTAACTTACTTAGCAACTTACCTAACCCATTTAGCCTTGTTGCAGACCTCGATCTCCTATAACTTAGATACGTAGTATATCTTCTTACCTAACCCGCTCTAATTTTGTCACAGTTCTCGATCTGCTATCCCCTTCTCTAACCTACATTAACCTTGGTTATTAGAGGAGAAAAATTCGCTCCGACGCCGGGGATCGAACCCGAGTCCTTAGTTCTACGTACCAAGGTCTCTAACCACTGAGCTACGACGAAGTTCAATCCACAGCACCGGATCGAACTTCGGCGTAGCTCAGTGGTTAGAGCGCTTGGTACGCAGTCGGAGTGAATTTTTCTCCTCTAATAATTAACCCATTGTTAACATAACAGATATATTCTGCTGTAGGACCAAGAAAAACAATTCGTAAATTAATTAAAATTGAAAATAATAAAGCATGGAATAAAACGGTAATTATGTAGTAAGCAACGGCCGGGCAATCTTACCGTGATATAGGTCCTGGATAGCACAATCATTACCAAATATTATATTTTAATTACAGTGTACATTTTCAACGTTTTGTTATGATCGATGTATTGTCAGCCTCTTATAGGATAGAATGAGCTTTGAACTTCTATTGCGGGAAGATGGCTGTCTGGTCGATACTTCCAGCATAATTTTATTACCAAAAACATTTGTATTCCCAAACGTGAGTTGACTTAATATCCACGACGTTTCTGACTTGTTAACACATTCCATTCTCATATTTTGTGACATGACGTTTCTGAAATATCTACAGATTCCATTCTCAGGATCATGTTTTGAGAGACCTAAACAGTGCCGGATTTAGGCCTAAGCAACCTAGATAGTTGCCTAGTTCGGCAATTTCCAGGGGGGGGGCGGCATTTTTTCTCTCTCTTTCTCTTCTTTTTTATTTTCATTTTACAATGAAATTTGTTTTTAAAACACTTCTATGTAAATCTTTTCTGAAGTTTGTTCTTGTACACCTTATGGAAGTCAGATATTGTTTTGTTATCGCATTCTCGTAGTCGTGGCGAGAGTAAAAGAAAAGTGTCCAGCTGCATAGTTATATTGTAATGCCAGTATCACTTTATTATACTCGTATTATCAACTGTTTGTATGAACAAGAATGCATTGTTGAAAATCAAATTGGATGTGTGTTTATAATATTATCGCATGAATAGTAATCAGAACTCTGTTACATTTTCAATATAATATATCGTCAACAATATTATTTTAATAAATTTTCAGCATGTGCACTATATAATTCGATATGAAAGGTTTATTCTGCTAAGAGTTGGAGTTTATTTTTCAATTTACTTTATACTTCCTATCGAAGTAAGAAATACTCGTAATAATTATACCACCAACAAAACCAATGCTTAAAAATAAACCACAGCTTGCCTGTCACAAATCAATCTTATTTCAACAATTAATAAGTTTGAATATATTTCTTTGCATCGAGTCTGATGTGCTTCGTCAGATCGACATCATGAACGTTTTCTCTGTGAAGAAAGTGCGAAGAAAATATTTATAATTCACTAGTAAGTTGCATGTATTTTGATTCCTGTAATTTGTTTCTTGAATTGTAACATTTCATTTAAAACTAATTTAAACTAAACATGACCTGTATAATAGCTGCTCATGAACTGTTTGTGAGAGTTAGGGGGCGGCAAATTTTAGCACTACCTAGGGACGGCACTATACCTAAATCCAGGGTTGCCATACGAACGACTATAGTAGTACGCATACGACTATTTTGACTAATTGTATGAGGTATGACCGCTCTGTATGTTGTACGCAATTTTATACGACTATTTCACTGAACGGAAAAATAATTGAGAACTTATAATGTTGCTTTATAATTGAAATAAAATTGATGGTTAATTCGTCCTTTTTAGCCAAGTTTTCTTCGTTTGCTATGTCCTGGACTAATATGAAAGAAACATGTTTTTAAGGGGGAGAGAATGCTTTGAAAATCGACCTGGTAGCTATACTTGTCATGCAAGTCATAATTTTTCATCTTGAGCTTTAGGTTTCACGTATACGGCGGGGTTATAACAAAGTAATACGAATATTATGGATTTTATTAATTTGTTCTCCAGAATAATCTCTGTAATTATCAACTGACGATTAATATTTTAGGAGAAAAATTTAGATCCGGCGCCGGGGATCGAACCCGGCGCCTTGGTTCTACGTACCAAGTTTGAGGAGAAAATTTTCGATCCGGCGCCGGGGATCATAGCTAGCAGTGCATCATAACTGCGGAATCCCGGCCAAATAAGTCACTCAACTGAGTGCGCTCCTAGTAGGCCTATAATGGCAGTTGGCACGAGACATATAGTCAACATATAAGCCTAACTTGGAGTCAGGCCACAAATGGAAACACTGAAGGAGGAAGGTTCGATCCGGTGCTGTGGTTTGAATTCGGCGTAGCTCAGTGGTCAGAGCGCTTGGTACGTAGAACCAAGTCGCCGGGTTCGATCCCCAACGCCAGATCGAAATTTTTCTCTTCCAATATTAAAAGTAATACGAGTTTAATTTTATTAACTTCCTTGTTTGTTCGACAAATAGGTTATATATAGGTTTATTTTGCGATTATCTATCAATTGCGTAATGACATGAAGGTGATAGGGCCAGCGAAATGACTCCAGCGTCGAAAATTACCCAGCATTTGCTCTTAATGGGTTGAGGGAAAACCTGTTAACAACCTCAATCAGATACGTAACTCATCTCATTCAGGATTTGAACGCCGGCCCACTCGTTTCACAGTCAGACATCCTAACCATTACTACACAGCTGTGAACTAGAAATACATTAGGAAGATGAGAAATGTACGACAATTTTATGCTGAAGTACAATTATCATAAGTCAGCAGTGGCGGCTCGTGGGTATTGAATTAAGGGGGCTGCATACAAAAATAAACCAAGCAACTTACTTTATTTAAAGATTAGTTCCATGCGCCTTATCTTGTAAATTGTGTTTAAATGAGACAGGCTCATGTTAGTAGATTTACTGGCATTTAAAAGAATCCTGCGGACAAAATTCCGGGCGACGCTGATATAACCCCTGCTGTTGCGAGTGTCGTTAAATAAACCGTAATTTAATTTTTTATATGTAGATTTGAACCTTAGAAATATCTAACTGGCGATGTTGTAGTTGGTTGTATAATATATATACATGATATGCCTACATCAATAAATGAAAAAAATAACTGAGCCAGAAATTGAATTCAGGATATTCAAGAGTACGCACCAGGGCGCTTGTCTCATTTATTGTGATGTTAGATGTTTTAGATTCCATTATGGTTTGAAAACCTTCTAGCAATGGCTCCTTCTTCCCATGAACAACATTTACTGTTCTTATTTTAAATCCATCTTGTTGCCCCAGCTGATGGAATTGTCTTTGAAACACATTAATCTAATACAGACGGTATGGAGATCGAGAGAAGAATGCAGGGATACTGGATAAATTATCAAAAAATATGCGAGCTTTGTATGCTATTTTGTTTAGCGGCTCTTTCCATTATGAGATTCAACTGATGGGCACTTAATTCCACATTTCTCCTGAATTGTTAAGGTACTGAACTGAATAGACTGTAAATATTGCACAGAATTAAACATTGTTGCACTTGTTATACTCACAACATTAAAGAAAATGTATTTAAAACTGCGCGCTACTGACAAACTGCTGCAAATTTTGCAGCGCCTGGAAACTCTGGATTCACGGCGAGGGGCAGCAGGGGGAGGGGTAAAACTAACGCGCAAAGCATCCGAGACGAGACTGGCAGCTCCAGGGGAGGAAGTGGCTTCACCCTATAGTCCTTGTCTCTGGTTTCGCTCTGGCAGCACCAGGGGAGGAAGTGACTTCAGTAACGATTGCGTGCATGTCATTGAGAGCGAAATGTTTTTAAAAATTCGAGCCGCTAAATAGAGACTGTATAATAAATGTTTTTCACAACATAAAACGAGACAAGAGCCACAAATGTCTGGGGGTGCTGCAGCTCCGCAGCCCCTCTTCGAAAGCCGCCCCTGTAAGTCAGTACGACGGTTTCGATTCATTTATCTGGCAACCCTACCTAAATCCGGCCCTGGACCTAAAGGGTTAGTGAACGCGATGGTGAAACCTGCAAGTAGCTCTGAAACGTCGAGAATGTTAAATATCAACATACGTTACGGTACGGTACATAAATCACGTTATCTTCTTCTGAACACAATTATTACTAAATAAAGAATTTTAAAAAGTGAAATCATCGAATGAGTGATGGAACTCACATTTTTAACCTCACTGATGATGATGGCGGGAAAGCCGAACCAGCCCAAGCCGATACCCGTTAAGAACACGACGAACCCGGCGACTCCGGAGCCCGCGATGATGGCGTTAACGTGCCTCATGCTGTGATCGCCGCTCAACTGTCAACAACACTCCGCTATGCCGCTCTGCTCGCTCGCGTGCATGCAAAACAAACGCTGCCATGACAACACATGGATGTTGCTGCTTTGTTGTTGTTACTGCAACGCACTCGTGCGACGCCGGGAGAAAGCTTCTTGAAGGACCTTTCATTTCGGGGCAACCTCCGACATCCTCATGATGGTTCGGATACAATACAATATGAATAAGAAAAAATTGTCTCCTTTCATATCAAGTTGAGTATAAGGAACCCGAATCACGCAAGTGAAGTGGGTGGGCATTGGATACACACACACACACACACACTCTCTAGATGGGCATGTCACAATACAATGAAGTGACTGAAAGTTTTAACAATTACGCATAGAACTGACGTTAAAGAAAGCAACAGTCCGAAGACAACAACAATAATAATAATAATAATAATAATAATAATAATAATAATCTTCTTCTTCTTCTTCTTCTTCTTCTTCTTCTTCTTCTTCTTCTATCACATATTAAGCCTGGTGGTCTGTTACGGTCTCACTCAATCGTTTCAGTGGACGGCCCAAAGATCTTGGTATGCTTGGCATGGTATCCTTATTCTCAGGCATCCTGAGTAGGCCTATAGGGGCCTATAAGATTTCCATTCCTGTATAAAATTTTGAATTTTCTCTAAAATTGGATGAATATTTAATTCTTTCAAGATATCCTAATTTTTTTTTCTTGTCTAATCTAGTATAGCCAGCAATAATAATAATAATAATAATAATAATAATAATAATAATAATAATAATAATAATAATAATAAAGGTAAGGTAAGGTAAAGGTATCCCCGTAAGATGCCATGAAGGCACTTGGGGGCATGGAGGTAGAACCCCATGCTTTCCATGACCTCAGCACTAGAATGAGGTGGTGTGGTCGGTACAACGCTCTGACCGCCTTTTACCCTCGGGAAAGACCCGGTAGTCAATTTTATAGGAGGCTGTGTGAAAGTTTGGCAACGAGAAAAAATCCTGTCAACACCTGGGATCGAACCCCGGACCTTCCAGTCCGTAGCCAGCTGCTCTACCAACTGAGCTACTCGGCAGCCCAATAATAATAATAATAATAATAATAATAATAATAATAATAATAATAATAATAATAATAATAATAATAATAATAACGAATACGGAAGCTACTGGCGTAGCTCCGTCGGCTGAGGCGCTTTCCTGCCAATCTGAAGTTGCGCTCGGGCGCGGGTTCGATTCCCGCCCGGGCTGATTACTTGGTTGGGTTTTTCCGAGGTTTCCCCAACGTAACGGCAGGTAATCTATGGTAGATCCTTGGCTTCATCTCGACAAATACCATCTCGTTATTACCAATCCCATCGACGCTAAATGACCTAGTAGTGCAGCAGCGTCGTTAAATAACCAACCAAAAACAATAAATAAGGTAATAATATTGTGAATATATCACAGAACAATTGAAAGTCTCCACACCTCTGCGTAAAAAACATGTTAAAGAAATCAACAGACAAAGAGACAATAATAATAATAATAATAATAATAATAATAATAATAATAATAATAATAGTAATAATAATAATAATAATAATATTGTGAATATATCACAGAACAATTGAAAGTCTCCACACCTCTGCGTAAAAAACATGTTAAAGAAATCAACAGACAAAGAGACAATAATAATAATAATAATAATAATAATAATAATAATAATAATAATATTGTGCATATATCACAGAACAATTGAAAGTCTCCACACCTCTGCGTAAAAAACATGTTAAAGAAATCAACAGACAAAGAGACAATAATAATAATAATAATAATAATAATAATAATAATAATAATAATAATATGGACGTAGCGCTAGGAGTACATCTTTTCCCTGCAGAATAACCTCTGCTATTGAATGCGTGTTCGAAAATACTAGCACTGCCACCACTACCACCATCACCACTATTACTGCTATTACTTCTCTGTTGCTACTACTATACTCTTCTTTAAGAGTAGAGTACTGTAGCCATGGGAACATTGATACGCCTCCACTGTTTTCCCCTCAGCCTTCCTAGTATGATTTTGATACTAGATAAATCCCAATAAAATAGTCGTAGTGTGAAGAGAAAAATTATGAAAAATAAGGACTATCTGAAGAAGCAACGAACGCAGTGTATTAATTTACCTCAGTCAAAAAAAAAAAAAAAGTCGTTGACTGCTGATATTCGTTTATTATACACAAGAAAGCATTTCCATTTCAACTTTTAAATAATAGATGTAGTAGTTACTTTTGCCACCGATTTATCTTTGCCCTCGGTGCATAATGGAAGGTGAAATGCTATATATAGTACCGCAAGATGATGATAGTAATGATTATGATTATGATTATGATATGATAATAATGATGATAATTATGATAATAATGATGAAAATGATAATGATGACGATGATGATAATTATGATGACGATAAAGAGTAATTTTATTATTTATTAGAGTGGATATATGTCGGTTTTTTTTTTAAAGGTAAACATGTTAATTCTTCGGGAATTAAAATTCATGCTTCAGCGATTAGCACATTTTTCTGGTAGCCTTTCGTCCCGAATACTTCCGGTAACAGCAGCTATTCAATTTTATTTTACAGGAAACTGAGATGATTCCAGAGCCATGACCAGATAAAAAAAAAGTGATGGAAGCCAAGCCAGATGGATAGGTTTACTATGTTGCATATCTTTACGTAGAACTAAGTGTGAGTGCAATCACCTGTCGACAGGTGCATAGCTTGACTATGCTGCATAGGCTATCTTTATGCAGAGCTACGTGTGGGTGCAATCACCTGTCGACAGGTGCATAGCTTGACTATGCTGCATATCTCTACGTAGAAGAGTTGACGAAAAGCATGACGAACAAGGAATGTAAGAAGTACAAGTGGAATACAAGGAGTACAAGGGTAATAGAAGGGAAAGGCAAGGAGAACAATGGGAAGAGAAGAATAACAAGAGGAATACAAAGATAGCAAGGGGAATATAAGGAGACCGACACAAATAGCAAAGACAACATAAGAAAAACATGTCCGCCGAGTTAGCTCTGTGGCAGCGTGTCTGCCTCCAGACTAGCCGGCCCGGGTTCGATTCCCGGCGGAATCAGAAATTGTCATGTAAAATTTCTACCTCGGGACTAGGAGAGATGGTGGTGCACAACTTCTAATCACTAGATTGTGCACCAATATGCCTGGGTTAAATCCCAAATCTCGTCAGTGCATATGAAGAGAAGGCATATGTCACTGTTGATAGTGATTCGTCCGTCGGACGGGGACGTTAAGTCTGGCGGTCCCCTTGGTGCTATTCGACAGGAGTAGGCTACGCGCCGGCACCGAGTTTTCCCTTCTCCCTTCTCCATCTTCATCATCATCGCTCATTCCAGACACTACACTTACACGAACATTCACCCTAGTACACGACATAACTCTCCACAGATACACATTATTTACAGTGGGACCCGCCGAAGTGGTGTACAACTAGAAAATGAGTCACAGTTCTGCCATCTATCCGCAGTATGCGGAACCCGAATCACGCAAGTGAAGTGGGTGGGCATTGGATACATACATACATACATACACACACACACACACACACACACACACACAGAAGAAGAACATGGACAATACTAGGAGAACAAGGGAGGGTTGCATTTTTATGTAAAAGTTTTGTAAATTTATGGGAGTTTGATTTGGTAATTTTGATTTATTATTGGTAAAATTTGTGCCAGCATCCGCGGTTATACAATGAATATAAGTGAATCGTTTTTGGTTAAAGTAGTTCAGAGTTTTGTTAGAGGTTATTTTATTGTTTTTGTGTGAAATCTTAATATTTATTATGACTTTTGTTGTACAATGGGTGATCAAATTATTAGGGACACTTGGTTCTGAAGGAACGGCTTCTTTCACAAGTCCGTGAATGATTTCCAGATGGTGATTTTGTGTTCATGCACGACTCTGCATCCTGTCACAAGGCAAATAAGGTGATCAAATTCCTGTCTGACAACAAAATTAGGGTTCTGGATTGGCCTGGTAACTCTCCGGACCTTAATCCGATTGAAAATATTTGAGAGCTAATGAAGGGGTAAGTTCATTCAGAAATTACTACAAATAAACAATCTTTAATAGAAAAACTTATCATGGCCAAGAAATTAAAAACAATTGTATCCAATGCATTTCTAGTATGCCAAAGAGAGTTAAAACTGTAATTGCTGCAAAGGGATGTGTGACAAAATATTAGTTTTCTTGTTTATTTCATTCCATATTCATTACTACATAATTAAATATGTAATATTGTTTATAAAACACTATTTAGAGCAATAAAGCTTTTCCAGTTGAGAGAATCCAAATTACTTATGTTTTATGTGTATTTGAAGATGAAATTCCTACTTTTACCAAATGTCCCTAATAATTTGATCACCCACTGTATTTGAGGCTATAAATTCCCAAGTTACACCCCATACCCAATGAGAAGAAAGACATAGTTATACGCTGAAACCTCATCCATACTTGAGTCGAACTCAAGACCATTGATTGCGTAGTTTCTACACATTATTCACAGAAGTAAGTTGGGTTTATATTGTATTGCATTATGTTGTATGGCACTTGGAGGGGGGTACCACGATCCGGCTCTACGATCTAGAAGATCTATTATGCTTACCCTCCTGCAAGGCTCATTCCCACTGTCAGACCATCGCCAGCTGCTATATACTCTATATACTATATACTACTGTATATAGCAGCCGGCGATGGTCTGACTAAACCAAGGTATGCTGCGTATTCAGCTTTCAAGCAGGTATCCCCACTCGTTTCTAGACTAACCCCCTCCGTGCATCGCTAGCCGGCGTTCGGGGAACGAAAGCGATAGTGGAATGGAGATCGGATGAAATAATGTTGATGCCTAACGTGAGGAAATGGTAGAACCTCTAGAAAAACTCCATCTGCGACATTATCTGTCACAAAATGTCACAATGAATTTTCTCAAATGAAAATTTCCAGGCGTGACCGGGATTCGAATGCGGACCACCTGCGTGGCAGATGAAGTTCTGACCACTAAGCCACCCCAGTGAACAAGTTAGGTTTTTCTCTACAATTTACCGGGAAAGACGCCGGGTCCTTTATACTACTCTCTAAAGATCGATTTTCTGCTGTCTTCCTTCAATTACGTCGTCCTTAATTTGCTAATTTGCTTCAAAGATTTTATCACAACAACGGAGAAAAAACCGGAGTGAATTGTTAATGATGTGAATTATTGACGAGTTCATTTAATTAGGGACCCAGTTTCCTTCGCAGCTGATACGAGGTGTTTGTGTTGAGCTATCAGGGAATCAAGGTAGGGCAGAGTGGGCAGAAACATATTCCCTGTGGGGAAAGTTACCTTGTTCGAGATGGGAGAGATGAAGATATCTTTCGATATTTTGATAAAGTTAACGCCTCTTTGTTATGAATAATTTCCACAGGTACAATAAACAACTTGAAGGGGGTTCCATCAGGCTGTGTTCAAGAAGCAATTACTCTCTAAAAAAAAACAACAGAACTGCTACTGCGTAGATCGTAACATTAAACGAATCAGAATGCGTCGATTAATGAATTTAAAATATATATGGCCATAATATAATATAATATAATAAAAATGTGTCTCAATGAAACGTACAGCACAATCCGTATAGGTCAGTTTCTGTCGGATGCTTTTCCAATTCACTGCAGGCTAAAGCAAGGAGATGCACTATCACCTTTACTTTTTAACTATGCTCTAGAGTATGCCATTAGGAACGTACAAGAAAACTAAGAGGGTTTCGAATTGAACGGGTTACATCAGCTCCTTGTTTATATGGATGACGTGAATAGATTAGGTGAAAATCCACAAACTATTAGGAAAAACACTGAATTTTACTTGAAACAAGTAATAAGACAGGTTCGGAAGTAAATCCTGGAAAGACAAAGTATATGATTATGTCTCGTGACCAGAATATTGTACGAAATGGAAATATGAAAATTATTCTTTGAGCAACAATAACAAATATAAATGACCTCAGAGAGGAAATTAAACGCAGAATAAATATGACAAATACCTGTTATCATTCGCTTGAGAAGTTTTGTCATCCAGGCTGCTCTCAAAACAGCTGAAATTTAGAATTTATAAAACAGTTATACTACCGGTTGTTTTGTATGGTTGTGAAAATTAGACTTTCACTTTGAGAGAGGAACAGATGTTAAGGGCGTTCGAAAATAATGTAACTAGGAAAATATTTGGGGCTTAGAGGGATGAAGACACAGGCTAATGGAAAAAGTTACACAACGCATAAAAGCACGCATTGTATTCTTCACCTAATATTGAATCCAGACGTTTGAGATGGACAGGACATGTAGCACTTATGGCTGAATCGAGAAATGCATATACAGTGCTAGTTGGAAGACATGAGGGGAAAAAACCCTTTGGGGGCACCGAGACGTAGATGGGAGGATAATATTGAAATAGATTTGAGTGAGACGGGATATGATGCTGGGGACTGGATTAATCTTGCTCAGCATAGGAACTGACAGCGGGCTTATGTGTGGGCGGCAGTGAACCTCTGGGTTCTCTGAAAGCCATTTGTAAGTAAGTTATGATGTTATGACTTATTTAACGACGCTCGCAACTGCAGAGGTTATATCAGCGTCGCCGGATGTGCCGGAATTTTGTCCCGCAGGAGTTCTTTTACATGCCAGTAAATCTACTAACATGAGCCTGTCGCATTTAAGCACACTTAAATGCCATCGACCTGGCCCGGGACCGAACCCGCAACCTTGGGCATAGAAGGCCAGCGCTATACCAACTCGCCAACCAGGTGGACTGTAAGTAAGTGTAATGTAATATAATATAATATAATATAATATAATATAATATAATATAATATAATATAATATAATATAATATAATATACTACTACTACTACTACTACTACTACTACTACTACTACTACTACTACTACTACTACTACGACTACTACTACTTACTGGCTTTTAAGGAACCCGGAGGTTCATTGCCGCCCTCACGTAAGTCCGCCATCGGTCCCTATCCTGAGCAAGATTAATACAGTCTCTATCATCATATCCCACCTCCCTCAAATCCATTTTAATATTATCCTCCCATCTACGTCTCGGCCTCCCCAAAGGTCTTTTTCCTTCCGACCTCCCAACTAACACTCTATATGTATTTCTGGATTCGCCCATACGTGCTACATGTCCTGCCCATCTCAAACGTCTGGATTTAATGTTCCTAATTATGTCAGGTGAAGATTACAATACGCGCAGTTCTGCGTTGTATAACTTTCTCCATTCTCCTGTAACTTTATCTTTCTTAGCCCCAAATATTTTCCTAAGCACCTTATTCTCAAACACCCTTAACCTCTATTCCTCTCTCAAAATGGGAATCCAAGTTTCACAACCATACAGAACAACCGGTAACGTAACTGTTTTATAATTTCTAACTTTCAACTTTTTGAGAGCAGACTGGTTGATAAAAGTTTTTCTACCGAATAATAACACGCATTTCCCATACTATAATATATAATATGATATAATATAATATAATAAGTATAATATAATATAATATAATATAATATAAAATGTTTCAGGCAGAAATAAGATCATCTACATGACCTTACTTTCAATTGAATGTAGAGCAAATTGCAGCGATATTAACACTCAGGAAATGTGACAAACGAGATAATATACGTTGCTCGTCAGTATTAAGCTTGCATGTTTGCAGGGTATAACAGCTTCAACCGACCATCTCCATTATCATAATTTCTTTAATGGCGCTTAGTTATTGACCGCGAGTGTTAGGGATATCTCCTCTGGCCTCCGTGTTCGTCAACCAACTGCCCTCGCTCTTTGGCTCCTTGACCTGTAGGATTCCATTCCTATATGGGGTTATGGATTTTCTCCATGATCTACGGTAATCCTTCCGTCCGTACTGTGGTCCTGAGCCTTGTTCAGTCTATTACAGAAATGTGCATCTGGGGAATTATGTTGGGGTAGACCCAGAACGTACGGGCTATTCCATCTCAAATCGACCGAAATATAGAGAAAACTGACCTTGCAATTCTTAAATACAATGACACTTTTTCTGTCCGTTGACAACTGTGATACAATGCTTTGTGCAAAGTTTGAGGCATCAGAACTTCATAGTGTTTAAATTAAAAATATTTAAATTTATCGTATTTTCATAAAATCAGCAAATTTAAACTGCTGTGGGTCAGAAACCCTTTCACCCAATGATAAAAATCATGGTTTATTTTGATGCTGAGAAATTAAAGTTTATATTGACATGTAAACAGTTTTTCTTACTTTTTTATGGAAATGGAGAAATTTAGATTTTTCTTCATTAAGACGCCTTTGCCCACAAAAAATATTTTTAAAATATAGCCTATTGTTAGATTCCGCATTGAAAGTACAAATAAACACATATCTTTAACTGGTGCACCGTTGATAAGAAAATATTGAAAATATCAAATAAAGAAAATAAATAGTACGCGCGTGAAGTAACCAGCTGACTGTGAGGCGGGAGCTAGCCGAGACAAGCAAGGCCAGGAGACAAACATGTGATGTTTCGTCTAGTAGCGCATAGCTGGGCTAGCTTTATCACACGTTTTCATAAACACAGGAGTAAAATGATGCCCAACGCTCGCTTATCTTCAGCTCTCGGCCAGTGCGTGCGCCGTTCAAGTCCAGGCGTGTGAAAATAATTTATTTAATACCCTCGAAACTTATTGCCGAGCCACTAAGCAAACAATGCCGAATCCCTCTTAATAATGCAAGGTTTTTCCTCAATATTTTTTACATTTTTACAAATTGGTAAAAAGCCTAAAAGTAAGTAAAATCAGATTATCTGCCTCTCCGTATACAATAAAAATAAGGATTACTTCTTAACATAAGCTACCAAATGTCAGCTTCAAAATGACCTCCTGCACAATGTTCTGCAGTAAATGGTTCCAGAGTTCTGAGCGCTGAAAGAGGCTTGTTTTTCTAAAATACACTAAATTTGTCGCTCAATAGTACGAAAACCGTTTGACTTTCGATAATATATTTTTGAAAATGCACTCTCCTCAGCACCTTCTATAAATAGGGAAAAAATTAGAGTATTAAAAAAATGCGAGGTTTTTTACTGATCGATTTCATATGAAACAGCCCGTGCGTAGGACTGATATCATCACTGTTATTAATGGTGATTTTCTCCAATGGTGCTAACCTTAACTTCTGCTACCCTATATGACTCCATAGCCTGTAATAGTGATTAACTTTGCATTCAACATAGATATTAAGTCCTAACACACAGAAACCCCAAAGTCTTCTGGACACAATTACAATGAAAGACTAACATATACCTTCAGCCAACTACTTAATAAAATTTTCAAGTACTCAGCAATGACAACCAAGTATAATGAGATTCCACTAAACCTACACCTTTTAATTTCTCATTAAGAAAAAAAATTCTAAGCTACAGCGGCACGTCACTCACAGTTATGTTAGTTTGAATATTTTATATTTTGTTTCGGTTTACAAATGCAGATCAATGACAGGAGAAGTAATTGAATGGCTGCCTAGAATAACTTTGTAAGTCAGTTTTTACAGTTTGTCAGGACATTAAAAATTTGTAACAGTTATATTACCGGTTGTTCTGTATGGTTGTGAAACTTGGACTCTCACTTTGAGAGAGGAACAGAGATTAACGGTATCTGAGAATAAGGTTCTGAGGAAAATATTTGGGGCTAAGAGGGATGAAGTTGCAGGAGAATGGAGAAAGTTACACAACGCAGAGCTGCACGCATTGTATTCTTCACCTGACATAATTAGGAACATTAAATCCAGACGTTTGAGATGGGCAGGAAGGATATGTAGCACGTATGGGCGAATCCAGAAATGCATATAGAGTGTTAGTTGGGAGGCCAGATGGAAAAAGACCTTTGGGGAGGCCGAGACGTAGATGGGAGGATAATATTAAAATGGATTTGAGGGAAGTGGGATATGATGGTAGAGACTGGATTAATCTTGCTCAGGATAGGGACCAGTGGCGGGCTTATGTGAGGGCGGCAATGAACCTCCGGGTTCCTTAAAAGCCAGTAAGTAAGTAAGTATTCACACCATTTACATATATATGTATTGTCTTCATCTTCCAAATAACACAACTTTTTGAACATTTACAGTAGAAAAACGTTGTATGTCAATCCAGAAGAACAACGTTGTAAAACAAAGAAACTTAAGTACTGTCCATATTTCCTGGTAGATTCTTTATAGTTCTTACATTTGAGTACATTAAATAATATTAACATTAATATTAATATAATAATAATAATAATAATAATAATAATAATAATAATAATAATAATAATAGACAAATTTATATTATAAGAACTTGAAACAAATTACACAACTTAGATTATTTGTTTAGGCATTCAATATCAATATTACACAGACAAAAATCTTTTTTTCTTTATTCTGTTATTGTCTCATAGCAGAATTCAGAGTAACCATGATCTTATTACATTTAACTATTCTCCTTTAGCACTGTATAGGCCTACATTGACTTACAACCTTATTCTACTCACCGGTCCAGGTCGTTTCACAGCTGGTTTAATGTCACTTTTCTTCAAAGTATATTCTTTCCCTGATTCTTTAGTGTCTTACCTACATTGTCCTTCCATTGCATGATATTTATCTTATGTTTTCTTTTTCTATTTACGTTTTTTATGAGACCATGTGACACGCAGTAATTATGATTGTCCGCCAGTTTATTTGCGTTACAACGTTATTCAACTCAGCAACACAATTAAAATACTACAGTTCTCGAAGTAATGTCAATATCAGCAAGACAATGGCAGCACATGATGCACATGATGCGATACAACATTTTCCAGCCGAAAACTCAGTTTGGCCAAAAACGGGCTTACAACGTTATTCTAGGCAGCCATTCAATTATTGAAGGGCATATGATTATTTTCCCTTCATATGAAGCGATATTCCAAAATTAATCCCAGCTCACGATAAAATTTTTCGCTTTTGCTTTACCTGCACTCTAAGCGTTCCGTACGTGTCTATTATAATCTTAATATTGCAGAACTCGCGATTACAATTCAAACTAGTGGTCGCACAGGTCTGTACCTGCTCTCGATGCCGAGATATTACTGAGAGAGGCCGCGCAGCATGGCCAATTTTATACGCAACTTAGGCGCCCTCACACTCCGTAGCGAGAGGAGTTGACGTCATCAGGTGTGGTCACACAAGTTACATTGGTTCATGCCTAACCAATAATAAAATTAGAATTCTGATGTGGCTCATATTGTTACAGTAAATATTTGGAATACTGTCATGTTTTGTTTCATAATTGATCCCAGGACCGGGATCTGTACTCAGTGTGGGGGAAGACGTGTAAAAAAGTACTGTAGTATGATCCTGAAAAAAATATACAGGGTGTACCACGAGGTTTTCCCCAGGTTTATGGAGGTGATTCCTGATGTTATTTGGAACAAAAAATGTAAATACATTAATGTGGTGACATTCATAATTGAGGACCGTTTTCACAAAACTGAACAAACGCCACTTCAAAAATTTTACAGGAAACGGGTTTTTTTAGTTTATTCTCAGGCTTTTGGTATTGTAATTCTGAAAAAAAATAGACACTGTTCCTCTTTCAGAGATGCATTAATTGATATAAAGTGCAACTATCATTGTTATCTTATTTATTTAGAAAAAATATGACAAAATTTAAGAATTTCACAAAACTCAGCATATCCACTTTTTTAAATGCACATACCTTAAAATGTTTAATTATTTTTCATTCCCAGGTAGTAAAATCCTCGTCAAAATCATTAATACGTATTTTAAAATAATGTTTGAGTACTGCTGAATTAAAAAAACAGTTAATTGAACACATTGAAACCTAATTTCAAGCCTTTTTTTTTCTTTTTTCAAAATTTGTTATTGATTACAGGAACTCTTTATTTGCATGAATTGAATATTTTTAATTGTGCAATACAGTACAAAAATCACTGAAAATCAAAATCGTGCAGAATAATCTCAGTGTAATCGTTCATTATAATCCATTCTATTGTCAGAATATTTGGCACATTCCCTTTAAAACTTTGTCATAAAATACCTTGCTCTCTTCCGAATTATCATTATGGAAGTAACTCATTAACTTCCACACATCATTAGCTTTGCTTTTGCTGAGATGGTTCACGAGTGGAAGGTCAGGTGCTTTAGACATTACAGAAGCACTTGTAATTTTTGGTTTAAACACTTGAACTTCTATTGGTGTAGAAAAATATATTTTGTAAATAACACTTTACATGATTCTTACAAGTTTACAAGGAGTTACAACAGATTTTCGAAACACGCCATTGGGTATGTAGCGCTAGACATGTTTGCCCAGGACTAACGATGTGCGGGGGAAGATTTAACGTTTCACATTCCAAGGTATGGAGAATTCTTCATGAGAACGGACTGTATCCTTTTCATGTGCAAAAAGTGCACCATTTAGAACCACATGATCATGCCAACCGTTTGCCTGCCAGATCCCCAGATTTAACACCCTAGATTACTACTTCTGGGTGGATGAAAGACATCGTGTACCAGATTAGGGTGCAAACACGAGAAGAATTGATTCAACGCATTCTCGATGCCGCAACGACAATAAGGAACGAATATGTGAAGTTACGAAATGCTACACGCGCGGTTCACACCCGTGCGAATCTTTGCCTGCAGATGCAGGGAGGACATTTTGAACACTTGCTTTAAATCCACTCTACATGCAAGAGACTGGTACAAATGAAGCGCTTGTTTGTATTCTAGCTATGATTTCCATTTTTGTCAATGCCATCCTCAAATAAAAAGTTTTTTTCTGATTTTTTCAAAGTGCTGTAACTCCTTAATTATGAATGTTACCCCATTACTGTATTTACATTTTTTGTTCCAAATAACACCAGGAATCACCTCCATAAACCGGGGGAAAACTTCGTGATACACCCTGTATATAACCTTGCTAAACTCTGCAATCCCATATTTGACAGACTAAGGCAGTTTTCGCCATATCATATAATACAAACAGTGACCAATAAAGCGTAGCACACAGTGATAAAGAACACTCAATTTTTTTTCTTTTTTGGACTAAGGTTTTTTTGCTAAAAACTCTTCAATTATTGTTTGTACACATCAGAAGTCTGTTTACTGTAATATGTAGCTAATTTGCGATGTATGCAATTTTCGACAAGATGAGAACTCCTGTGATATTATCTATGAGAATGATGCACTTCAAATACTTCTATAATTTCAGTAATTGAGGGGTTAGCTGGAAGAAGGGCGTAATTCGAATTACGGCGTTTATCCGTAAAATGGCTGTATGCGTTCTTTGGCGGCGTTTCTACCAACCACTAAAATATTATGCCTCTAATCCCAATAGACTGCAATAGAGAGGTATTATTGAATTTCGTCCGTCTTCCATCTCACTACTGTGGTTCAAAGAGTGGTGAAGGTAACTGCAAGGGTGTTGGTGTTGTCTGACGAATGTTCTGATCTATCCTATCTTTCGCCTGTAGGAAGCGAATATAACATTTCTGATGTTAAAAATGTCAGTGAAAATGAATTACAAACGGAAAGATAGAAAACGGAAACGGTTTAACAAACTATGAAAGAATAATCCAGCAAGCGACGACGAAATTAAAGCAAAGCTTACACTAGCAGGTCAGGAAAAATGGTGAAAGAAATACAGTATTACTATTTATTTTTGTCAATGGAGAATGAATATAAGGTACTAATAATATAGATGTATCTAGTGCTATAAAATGTTAGATCCAGGCTAGCAGTCATCATTTAGGAACGACCATATTTCTAACACGTTAGCAGCAAAATATTTAAGCCAGTTGCTGCCAGAAGAAATATGAGATGTCTACAGAGGAATAAGCCATTTTCCATTGAGGATTTTGGGAAACTGGAATCAAGAACCAACAGGATACATTTCTTATGGGATATTTGGAGAGAAGGAGAATTAAACAACGTCAAACAACTGTAAAACCACAGCACCGAGAATGTTCTTGAGTATAGTACAGTATCTTGACTGAGAATAATTTTTATGCAAGTCCTTTATTCTGTCATTGTTTAAAATATCTAAGAAACCGAGCGATAACTGTACAAAATATAGTGAAACTAGGTGATACTGTAATGACAGATATGAGAGGCAAACACTCCAATAGACCACACAAGACTCTAGATGTTTATATTAGATTATTAGATCACTTAAAGTTGTATAGTGTTTGTAAGCCTATATTCTAGGTACTTTCAGTTAAAATGTAACGTGAAATAAATAGGATTAATTATGTTCAATATTCTGATAAAAATTTAGTAAACGAACATATTATATATTGTGACAGCTACACCGGGGTTCGAACGCGTGTCCGTTGGTCGCTTAGGTGTGGCGACAAGGGGAGCGTCTGGATGCTGAGAGGGTAGAGGGGCGGTGTACTACTGCGACGCGCGAGGGGAGGTTGCGCGCGCATCTGGTGCTTGCAGAGAATGGAAGGAAGCAAACTGCTACGTGCGGAGTGAAGGGGGACGGACCCTCCCGAATCGTCCAGAAGTCCGTCGAAGTGGAAATCCAGATTATTCGAGAGTGGAATCTTTGGCGAACGCTCCAGAAACTATAGTTTGGTTATAAAAGAGAAGACGCAAGTGAACGTCAGTCAGTCAGTCAGTCAGTCAGTAAGCCAGTCTTGTGTAGCAGTGAAGCCAGCTTCGAGACCAGAGCGCGACTTGAGTTGTGTCCGTAACTGTGGAGCCTGAAGCCCGGAGTTCGAGTGCAGTGGACCGCAGTTGGGGGACCTGAGTTCGAAGTTCAGCGGATCGTCTCTGAAGGTCTGGGGTTCGAGATTCTGTGAACGCGAGTGACTGAGCTAGAAGAACTAGCCAAGACAAACGAGCTGTGAACTGAGAACTGACAGTTCTGTGTTGTAAATAGTGCTTTGTGAATATTAGTGAAGATTAACAGTTCATTGTTGTTCGTAATAGTCCAAGTAAATTGTCATTGTCGTCAGTGGAGTGCACTAACGAATACTGTGTTACTGTGTGGAGAGCAAATCCCATTGTTGACGGGAGTGAAATTAAATTGTAGAAAGTGAAGAGTTATTGTTGAGATAATAAAATTACATTGTTGTCTAGTATAAAACGTTACAATATATATTATTTTGTAGAACATACATTGTAATTATCTTTATTACTGTAGTATAGATCTATATGTAGCCTTTCCTATAGAAATATAGAAAAGTTAACAGTATTGCAATATTTTCAACCCTCTTCTATGGAATAATGGCGTAATTTAAAAAAATTGAATGCTTCGTTCTCGTACAATATTTAAACATTAACATTGTAATCACAAGAGAACGTATTACCGTACAATACATATGAATAGTGAGAGACGCAGAGTGCAGATAGTTTTTGTTGATTATCTCAAAACTATGTTTTCTGAGTTACGCCCTTCTTCCAGCTAATCCCTCAGTTACTCATATTTAACAGGGGGTTTGTTTGAAACTATCGAGTTAGATGTTTCCCTCCGAAATCTTCAATGAAGGTCACGTTTCGCATAGAAGTGATGACTGATTTCTTCTCCCCAAGTGCTTGCAAGGTGTGTTCGTGGCCTGATGTTCTCATTACGGGATGTCACAGTGGGAAGGTAATTCTGTCCACGTCGCGTGCGGAAACAAAGTGACAGTGAGATATTTTGTGACGCGATTCCGGAGCAGCTGGATGTCGCTCGGACGTCACATGCCTCATTGTTGATCGCAGATATCAAAATGATTTATTTTAATTTCTGAGAGGTGAACACATACAGCAGCTTTTTTACCTCCAGTTCTATGCCTTACAAGGGCATTTCCCCTTGCAGTCAAGTTTATATCGACGTTTCAAGAAACCATTGAAATTTCACTTCAGGGTGAGAGCAACTCCAACACGCGAGCTCCTGATCCGTCTTCTTTCACGGGGAGGCATGCACAGCCACAGACTACCTGCATTACGAGAATGGAACGCCTTGCCAGCAGGAAAATAATAGACTGCTGGTCAACATATCCCCAGTGCCTCTAGAGAAGAACATTTTGTTGTTGAGTAAAGGCTGGTCCACAATAAACCGGAAACGGAAACGAGAACGGAACTAATGTTAAAATAAATTAAGAGTTCGCGGGAAAAACGATGAATGTCACATTTCTGTTAAGGATTAGATAATGATCTAATTGAGTCTATAACTGCAAGATGTAGTGCTGTTTCTATAGAAAATAAAGGAAAGGATTACTGTATTCGTGGTGATAATTCTCCTTTTTACCATTTTTCATAAGAACAACATTAAATTTCGTAGTGATCCATTGAATTAGATAATGACATCAACCTTAACAAAACTGTGACATTCATCGTTTTTCCCGCGAACTCTTCAAATGTATTTAACATTTCCGTTCTCATTCTCGTTTCCGTTCTCGGTTTATTGTGAACCAGCCTTGAGGCAGTACATCTGACTTGACGATGTGTATCAAAGGAAGAACAATTCTTTGTATACATCTGAAGTCTGATTAGTTTAATATGTAACTAGTCAGCGATGCATGCAATGGTGGGAAAAGGAATTGGCTACCCTATCCCATTTTCTCCTGGGTTAGTTTTCTCATGAATGATGCATTATTGGTGTTACTTCAGAGGTTCAAACCTGCCTTATTACAGTTAAAGGCTGGTTCACAATAAACCGATAACGGAAACGACAACGAGAACGAGAACGGAAATGTTAAATACATTTATTTTAACATTATTTCCGTTCTCGTTTCCATTTCCGGTTTATTGTGGACCAGCCTTTATAATGGATATGCATATCAGACAGAATGTCAATAAAAGGCAAACAACATTTATTATTATTATTATTATTATTATTATTATTATTATTATCATCATCATCATCATCATCATCATTGCTATTACTTACTTACAAAATATGGCTTTTAGACACCCCGGAGGTTCATTGCCGCCCGCACATAAGCCACTCCACTCACTCTTTCTGGGGATACAAGAGACTTCTTATATAAAAATCAATATATATCTTTGTTCTGGCAATAACGTATTATTATTATTATTATTATTATTATTATTATTATTATTATTATTATTATCATCATCATCATCATCATTGCTATTACTTACAAAATATGGCTTTTAGACACCCCGGAGGTTCATTGCCGCCCGCACATAAGCCACTCCACTCACTCTTTCTGGGGATACAAGAGACTTCTTATATAAAAAATCAATATATATCTTTGTTCTGGCAATAACGTATTATTATTATTATTATTATTATTATTATTATTATTATTATTATTATTATTATTATTATTATCATCATCATCATCATCATCATTGCTATTACTTACTTACAAAATATGGCTTTTAGACACCCCGGAGGTTCATTGCCGCCCGCACATAAGCCACTCCACTCACTCTTTCTGGGGATACTAGAGACTTCTTATATAAAAATCAATATATATCTTTTTCTGGCAATAACGTATTATTATTATCATTATTATTATTATTATTATTATTATTATTATTATTATTATTATTATTATTATTATTATTATATGCATTTCTGGATTGACCCATACGTGCTACATGCCCTGTCCACCTCAAACGTCTGGATTTAAAGTTCCTACAATGTTAAGTGAAGAATACAATGCGTGCATTTCTGCGTCTACATTCTCCTGTAACTTTATCTCTCTCATCTCCTAAACACCTAATTCTCGATCACACTTAACTTCTGCTTCTCTCTCAACGTGAGAATACAAATTTCACAATCATGCAGAACAACTGGTAATATAATTGTTTTATAATTCCAATTTTCAGTTTCTTTCACAGCAGACTAGATGACAAAAGCTTCTCAACCGAATAACAGCAGGCATTTTCCATATTCATTCTGCATTTAATTTCCTCTCCAGTGTCATTTATATTTGTTTCATTCCTTTGCTGTAGTCGCGCCAAAGAATCAGTCACATTTACTCTCATTCATAGTGTTCATTGCCTTCTGTGTTGAAGTCCCGATATTCACTTACACAGAGATTAAAAATCAGTCAACACAGATCTCATGCAGTTCGACTGGAAACAGTGCTCGTAATGGCTACTTTCTCAAAAGTGTCGAGATCTCCCAAAATGACTCTCTATGATATCATTACGCCGTCACAGAAAAGATGTGGATAAGATAGGATACTGCCAGTATTTAAGGAAAATGTTATTGTCGTGTTTCAATATTTTCGTATCGCAATTATAACTATAGTGACTTCCGCATATGATTTCACAAGCATTGAAATTTATCTTGATCTGTAACTATTTCGTTTCCAAGGTCTACTTCCATTATATAAATTCGCTGAAAAATTATTTTACATGCAAATTGCGAAGTTAAGTGGAAAAATAATTGTATAAGTCTACACTTACGTAACTCATTGTTCACATAGCATCATGATAAATAACTGAAACATGTAACATTTCGATTCATATGATGACTTAGAACAAAAGTAATGCAGGAAAAAAGATTACAAAAATGTTTAATAAAAAAGCATGTAAGCATTATTATCCATTAATATATTGACAATAAATTAATTATGAATTCAAAAGCCAGATATAAAACATAAAACTTTGAAATTTATTGTAGCAAATAAGTAATTAAAATAAATCATTACAATTACATGGCTAACTTACTTACTTACTTACAAATGGCTTTTAAGGAACCCGCAGTTTCATTGCCGCCCTCACATAAGCCCGCCATCTATCCCTGTACAAGATTAATCCAGTCTCTTATCATCACATCCCACCTCCCTCAAATCCATTTTAATATTATCCTCCCATCTACGTCTCGGCCTCCCCAAAGGTTTTTTTCCCTCCGACCTCCCAGCTAACGCTCTATATGCATTTCTGGATTCTCCCATACGTGCTACATGCCCTGCCCATCTCAAACGTCTGGATAATGTTCCTAATTATGTCAGGTGAAGAATACAATGCGTGCAGCTCTGCGTTGTGTAACTTTCTTTATTCTCCTATAACTTCATCCCTCTTAGCCCCAAATATTTTCCTAAGAACCTTATTCTCAAACACCCTTAATCTCTGTAACTCTCTCAAAGTGAGAGTCAAAGTTTCACAACCTTACAGAATAATCGGTAATATAACTGTTTTATAATTTTATTCTAACTTTAAGTTTTTTTGGCAACAGTGAATTAAACTAATACAAGTAATTTAGTTCCAATTGTGGGGAAATAAGCTTAAATTTTACAATATAATAATAATAATAATAATAATAATAATAATAATAATAATAATAATAGTTTTATTTTCCCTGGCAGAGTTAAGGCCATCAGGCCTTCTCTTCCACTCAACCAGGATCAAATCACATACAGAAAAATATATACTGGTATACAAATATTAACTTAAAAATAATAATAAACATAATTAAGTAAAAAAGAGAGATTGAATACATATACACTATCAGTATTAACTTTAAAATAATAATAATAAAAAAATATATAATAAAAAAAAAGAGACTGAATACATAATCACAAATTGGAAAATACATTCTAGTATACAAGTATTATGGAAGTATCATATTATATTATCATAATTTTGAAACCGCTGTTTATTTATTTATTTATTTATATATTTATGTATGTATGTATTTATTTATTTGTTTATTTATTTATTTATTTATTTACTTATTTACTTACCTACTTATTTATTGATTTATTGATTTATTTATGTATTTATTTATTTATTTATTTACTCTGGTGGAGTAAAGGCCATCAAGCCTTCTCTCTTCTCCTCTTGTTATTCAACAAGAAATACAATAATAATTAACTATAGTCTGCTACAACGAAACTTTTAACATAAGCGGCATTTATTTATTTATTTATTTATTTAAATTTAAATATACAGAATACAGAATAAAGAATATAATTACAAAACAAACAAGAGAAATAGAAATAAAATAATACAAGCAATATAAAAAGAAGATACAGTAGTATTAACAAAATTTGAGACCGAATGAGCAGCGCTCGTGCTCGGTCGCAGTTCAGATATAATATTAAAATAAAAAAATAAATAATAATAATAATTAATAAATAAGTAAAGTAAAATAGGAACTAAAATATAATTACAGCGGCAATGGAATTATATAATATAATATTAACACTAGAGAAGAATAATATCGCACGTGAAAAGTAGGACTAATATATATTTCAAAATTATAGAATACAAATATAATATAGGTTGATTAATTCATACACATACACACATACACATGATGTACAAGATTCGCAGAACAGCTGATGATACTGTTTACCTTAACGGGACTACATATTAAATTTGTAATACAACTGATTTTATTCGTTTTATATATTTTAACTAATTAAGTTATATAGGATCTAATCTTTTGATTTTGTTACATTTTTGCTAGATTATGAAATCTCTTTTGAATTACTGATACAGTCTGCAAAAATAATGCCATGTTACAGTCTGATCTATACAGAAAAAATGCATGATACAATGTTTAAATCCTATCAATAATAAATCAACTTTCAAAGAGAGTAAAAAATGAGAATACTGTCGTTGTCGTTGTTGTTGTTGTTGTTGTTGTTGTATAGTCAACTGTCCGAAGACAGGTCTGAACCTCGCAAGTGACACCAAGAAGACGCCACTTATGAGGCAACTGGGCCAGGAGAAAATGGGGTTGGGTAGCCAGTTTCTTCCTCCCTCCATTGCAAACATCGCTGACTAGCTACATATTACATTAATCAGACTTCAGGTGTATACAAACAATTGAGGACCGTTTTTGCAAAACTTGCTAACTGAAAAAATTAAATTTTACAGGAGAGACAAAACACTGTAGTAAGCAAATTTTCCTGCTAACTCTCACTTAGAAGAAAGCAAGTTTTGAAAAATGATCATACTTTGACACACTACAATGAAGATAAATAATCCAGTTTTACTAAGACGCCTTTAACATCATGTAGAGGCCTGCCGTATTTTAACGAATCCATCAAAATCTCAATTTTGCAAATTTTGCACTTAGCAAGTTTTGCAAAAACGGTCCTCAATTGCTCTTCCTCTGACACATATCGTCAAGTGCCTGATAATAGATGTACATATCAGACAGAACCTCAGTCAGAGGCAAAGAATACTGTATAATACCTCTAATACATATTATAGTACTATCACTTTTATTTCAATGGAGTCCTTTAGGAGACGCCAGGCGGTGCGGCGTTGACGACGATGTTGAGCGTAGGTTGGGTGGGGTCTTGAAAAAAATGAATACGGTAAGGAATTTTAAAAATAATTTTTTAGAAATTGGCAAAAAACTTTTATCTTTCCAATCTTTTTCAGATTCCCGGACAAATAAACTCAATCCAGGACATATAACACACCATTAAAATTCAGAACAATCCTGGGAATCCAGGACGTCTGGCAACCCTGTTTACAGACATGATGAACTTCATATATTGGCTTACAACCAGGGGTGTATTTCAGGACTAACGGGCCTGGCGGTGCCAAGGTACTATTGTTTGAGGCCGGACGGCATACTGGGTACTTTTCTGATTTTCGTATTATCATCAAATTTTTAATTAGAAAAAGCTGTGTTTCATTCATATTTAAACAATTTCATAATGTAGGTTTTGTTATCAGAAAGTAGATCCTCCAACTTTGTTTTCTGTATGCAACCAACAGATTCTGTTAAAAAAGAATGGTCCAGTAGTTTATTCCGCGAAATCTCAGAGCCAGGACCCTTTTTTATTTATATATTTATTTTTATTTTATTTTATTTTTTGTTTAGAAATACACCATTGCTTACAGTATAGATTATGTAATAAGTAGAGTTGGAAAACGGTTGCCAACTACCGAGATTCAGGATAACACTTATACAGAGATTTATGACGCCAACCACGCTCTTGAAACAGACGATTATTATTATTATTATTATTATTATTATTATTATTATTATTATTATTATTATTATTATTATTTCTCAATACTCAACCAGGTAACTTGCCCCGACCGGGAATCGAACCCGGGAAACCAGGTGGCCCGGGTTCGATTCCCGGTCGGGGCAAGTTACCTTGTTGAGGTTTTTTCCGGGGTTTTCCCTCAACCCAATATGAGCAAATGCTGGGTAACTTTCGGTGCTGGACCTCGGACTCATTTCACCAGCATTATCACCTTCATCTCATTCAGACGCTAAATAACCTAAGATGTTGATAAAGCGTCGTAAAATAACCTACTGAAATAAAATAAAAATTCTCCAATACTAATCATGTCATTGAAGTTTATGCTGTTACTTTTACAGGTTTCCGATACGTGGCGCTACACGTCGCCTTCCTGTACATACACGTCAGTTAACTATACCGCACGGCCACAGATGGCAGTACCAGTCTTACATTCACCAGAGTCCGTGGATATCCAGAGTACCGCAATCGTTTGAGCCGGCAAATGCCGACAAATCCGCCATTGTTAGTCCAGCGCGCGCTATGCAGTATACAGTTGTATAGGGAAATAATGTAATTGAAGTGCGAAAAAATGCAATGCTGCTGTGTTCAGAACTGTTCACAGAAAACTGAAAAAAGCGCACATTTGTTTTCACTGTGACAAGGTGAAAGAAATAAGGAAAAAGGAAAGATGTGGTTATAAATATAAAAAGGAACGATCCGCTACCTAAGCGAACATGCATTGTGAGATTAATGAATGACTGTATTTTGATATTTATTTTTTCAAAAATTGGTCCCCAAAATATTTTTATAAAACTAATCTAGAATTTAAATTGTTTCAGCAATGATATTTCTACATAAAACAAATGAAAATCACGTACCAATTAGGATCAGTGTCAAATTTTTACCATGTTCTCCCTTTCAAATCAAGCATTTCTGAATTTAATCCTATTTGCTATTTGCAAGAATGACATAATATATTTGTGAAGTTCTGAATTCATTCTTGAGACAAGATTGTATTGTTTGGCTCGATTGGAAAATGCAGAGAGTGTAGAAACTAGAAACCCTATTAAGGTTAGACTGATGTGAAATTTCAATTTTCTAAACTATTCTAGGTAGATCTCTGAAATTTTATACTTTCAATTTGTAATTTTAAATTGTGTAAATTTAGGTTTTCAAAAATTGCTACTATTACGGCCAGAATTTTTGTCTACATACTTGTCAGACCTTCAGAAACAAAACTTAGTATACAATTTTCCTTTTATTTTACTAAAAAAAAATAATTAAAAATATTTAATGCACTAAAAGTGTAAAAACAGAAAAAAATTAAACTCGAGCGTAAAAAAATAATATTAAAAATACCTTTTTATTAACATTCTGGCTGATATGCATATATATTATCAGGCAGTACATCTCACTTGACGATATATGTCCGAGGAAGAACAATTGTTTGTATGCATCTGAAGTCTGATTAGTGGAATATGTAGCTAAGCGGCGAAGTATGCATTGGAGGGAGGAAGGAACTGGCCACCCTACCCCATTATCTCCTGGCCTAGTTGTCTCATGAGTGTTGGTGGTACTTATCAGATTCAAACATGTCTTCGAACATTTGACTAAACAACAACAACAACAACAACAACAAATATGAGTGTTAGGTATAATCCTGATAGTAAGTTTCGTTAAGAACATATTCAAAAACCTTTAATCATTATTGTAATACAGTAAACTCTATGTAAACTGTAAGAATTGTTTATGTATTTTCGCGTTATGACTTCCTAAGCTAAAACGACATAAAATAAATAAATTAAGAAAAAACTCTACAAAAAATCATGCACGTACGAAATCTGTAGAAAGAGTAGAATTTTAGCAATGCAAAATTTACAGTAAATTAAAGTGGAGAAAATTCACTTCAAAGTTTTGGACGATAATAATGAACCAGGTCTCTGTCTTTTTTATTTTCTAGGTATTTTGAAACATATAGACCTAGCATATTATGTACAGAACTTACCCTTATATACACTACCACGCTGTGCACACCTAACCTAAACTAATAAATAACGGTAACTAAAAAAACTATATAAACTTATGAAAACACTATAATAGATAAATATTACTTACAAATTACTATATACTGTAGATACTATTATAACACTAATAATAAAACTGTTAGAAACTTGCATATATTTCTTGTATCACAAACAAAAACCAAGCATGGAAAACACGTTATGGCACCTAGCAACAAGCGGAATTTTCCTTTAGACAAGAGTTGTGCTCTACTTTGTAACTGAATGTTTTTTAAAGGAGTCCACACCTGTGGAGTAACGGCCAGCGCGTCTGGCTGCGAAACCAGGTGGCCCGGGTTCGAATCCCGGTCGGGGCAAGTTACCTGGTTGAGGTTTCTTCCGGGGTTTTCCCTCAACCCAATACGAGCAAATGCTGGGTAACTTTCGGTGCTGGGCCACGGATTCATTTCACCGGCATTATCACCTTCATATCATTCAGACGCTAAATAACCTAGATGTTGATACAGCGTCGTAAAATATCCCAATAAAAAATTTTTTTAAAGGAAAGCAGCCTCTGAAGTAGGCCTAACACCTGTTGGATTCCATGAAGAAATATTTCGAGAAGTTACACTTGCTCAATCGGAAATCTAATATTATAAATAATGTATAAAATAGAGCGTAATTTGCAAAATGGTAGCAGAATTCATAATGAAGAGCGTGGACGGAGCATTTAAATTAACAGTCAGAGCCCGCAGCCTTTTAAAAATGTGACCCTAAATAGCTGATAGACTGGTCGTATGATCATGAAAATTGGCCGAGGGCATCTTTAGACCAAAAATGAATTTTTAAAGGTAAAAACAAAGAAACCATTTTTTTGACCAAAATGACAAAACCTCACGTCAGTGTATCCTTGGGGACATTATACTGAAATTACTAACTTCCATATTTTTAAAGCTAAATTCACAAAATGTTTATCACTAGTATATCTGGTTAATAATAACACATGTAGAAAATTTTGTCTCTCTATAATAAGTGGTTTGCATTTTATTAATAACTTAATAGAATAATATTGTATTGTTTTATACAAAAAGACCCTTGCGTCACAATTTACATTATTTTTCATTGATATTCACTTATAAGATTCTTTATATACATTGGAACAAACATTACTATTGGAATTTTCTGTACAGCGAAAGGGTAAATTACTAGGAATTTTTATGACTTAATTTTTTTATTTAATAAAAATTCTAGCAATTCACTTATTAATTTTACAGCAAAACCTTATAGTAAGCTTTGATTCCATGTATGTAAGGAGCCATGTAAGTGAAAATCACTTACGAATAATGTCAATTGTAGTGCAAGCGACTTTTTATATAAAGCGGTTCAATATTTTAATAAAATAATTAATAAATTGCGAACCACGTATCATAGGCGGATGCAATTTTGTACACTTATCACTAATAAGCAGATATACCAGTGATCAAAATTTGGTGAATCTAGCTTCGTAAGTATGGTAGTTATTGGTTTCACTGTTGTGAACTCTTAAAACTAATAAACTTCGAGAAATTTCAGTATAGTGTGCCCTTATATGCAGAAGTCGGAGAGTTCGCACGAGGAATGCAGTTGGAAATGTTTAGATTTATTGTTATTTTATTTGCAAAATTGTTGTTTTCATTTGTTACTTGTGATTTATTAAGTTCATGCTGCTGTAATAACTATAACTGTGATGTTTATGAAGGAGTATATTGAACACTTAAATGCGTATTTATGCTGTAATATTTATTAAATGAAGTTTTTATACATTAGTATGTTGACTGACAATAATGTTCTATAATGTGAGAAGATCCTTTAGACGTTTTTGCCCTTCAAATTAAAAATATCTGAGTTTTACTTCAAATATTCCTATCCCTAGCGTGTTGAAAAGACTAACAATGGCGGCCGACTCGGTGATTGCGCTACTCTGTATATCCACGGACTCTGACATTCACTATTGTCATGCGATAATACATCGATCGGTCGCAGATGAATTTTTTATTTTCATCTTCGACAGAAGGGCAAATAATTTTGTCAGACATTCACACGCTCACAAATTCAGGAGGGGGGGGGGGATTAGCGTCCTTGTCTAGGAAGCAGTGTATGAGCAGAGATGGGATGCCTTTGGTTCTATCCAAAGAACAACATTACAACTATTACGACCAATAAATATGTAAATAATTATTTATATTAAAGAAACATGTTGCAGTGACACCTCGGTTCCTGAGATGATGTATTAAAATTAGGCACCGGTATACTTTACTTCACTATGCCTAAAATGTAATTCTAATGCAAGACTTATTCACGTCAAAAATTCCCAAACATCGTTTCTGATGTTTAACTATAAATAATTGATTAAATGGCGATCTTACTCGTGTTAATTGTGTAAGCATGTGCGGCTTACAGCTGTTTCGGTGCTTCTTCACACCATCCTCAGAGCCTACTAGATCTCGGCGTCATCTCGAACTTCGCTAACTGTTGTGTGGATGCGTTCGGTTGTTGAAAAGTGTTGAAATGTGGTGTCAAACAGTGTGTGTGTTCTGAAATTGATCTGTGTGTTGAGAATTTGATCAGAGTGTCAGGTAAGGTCGCCATTTAATCAATTATTTATATTCAAGTGTTAAAAGTGGTGTACGAAAGTTTCAACATGGTTTAACTATAAGCCTAGATCACATATGTAATAGATTGCTCATCCCTATGTTAAAATCGGCAGCACTTCGAAGAGAACAACCGCCAGGATCGCCACCCGTCAGCCTTTAATGAACACGAGATGGCAGTACAGTCGCTAATGCAATTCAAATGGGAGTTATGGCGTGACTCCTTATGTAACAACTAGATGACAGCATAGTAAACCTGACAAAAGCTGTTACCGTCAAATCCTATAAGGTCGAGCAATCTGGGTATATATATTATCTAGGCTATAATCTAAAATTTTGAAACGCAAAAGTCCAAATACATTCGATCCAATTTTTAAATAAAGAATGGAGCGAGACGACAGGACTGCCTAGAATGATGATGATGATGATGATGATGATGATGATGATGATGATGATGATGATGATGATGATGATGATAGAGGAAATGAGAGGAAAAACAATTTAAAGGTATGCGATCGCGCGTCCTTGCAAGAGAATTTAGGGCTGTGGGGAAGAATCTATATTATGACTCCAAGCGTTGGGCACTTATCTCACTTATAATATTTTCGCTCTTAGAAAAATCCTAATATAAACAATAGCACGTGACTGAAATGAGTCTTCATTGGCCGCTGTTTGGCGCCATAGATTCTCAGTACGTGTTCCCGCCTAATGTTGTACATTCTGTTTCATGTTAAACATTTCCCGTTACTCGTCAAGTAGGCCTAACCTCATTACTATACATTCGTTTGCTTAGGAAACATTTACTTTATAATTACCCTAATTAAAACTCACTTAACTTATTATATACATTTAAGACTATTTGTTTTTCTCCGCTTTTGAGAGGGTTTGCACTCTTATGTTTAATAACCACACACACCGAGAATTCAGAAGCCATACTTCAGTACCACGTGCTTACGTGAACAACTACGAGCTCTAGTGACGCCAGCTTGTTACAAGAACAGACTACCTCGGTATTACTTTTGGTATTCATCCGCGTTCATAGTACATAACAAAATATAAAAGTAGCTTTTCTTTTACATACCGTTTTACATTTGAGTAAAGTTATATGTTTCATCGTATTTAACAACTAGAATTCAATTTTTTATTTTTAAATAATACAAGATTATGGTTTCCAAATAAGGACTATATTTTCCTGCGTCGTATGAGTGCTTCGACTGGCAGCCAATCACGGGTATGACAGCCACGTGCTTATGTTTACATTACGATTTTTCTTACAGCGAAAACAGTATAGATAAAAGGACTTTGAAGAGAAAGAGCCGAAAATAGATGTAACTTAATACCTACCACATGAGAGGAAGGAATGTCATAAGTACGATCAATATCACAGTTGAATAGCAGCAGACCAGAGTTGTCGAATTTTATTTCAGGGTAGGGTAGTTTAGTTTAGCATTCGACGTGTTTAAGTATTTTAGGCAATTTCTAGGACTTTTTATAGACTCCAGTTTAACATGGATTAACCATATCGAATATACAGGGATATCATTTTATTTTTACTTCAATTTTTATTGTACCTGAGTTTTTGAATGTACTTCACTCCCACCACTTCTACTAATGAAGTTCAACCGTCTTCCACACAGATCCAAGACCGCATATACAGTCATAGTAGCCTTACGCTACAGTACGTTCCAAAAATATGTTCGCGTTTTCCAGTGACAAAAGAGCTTACAATATTGAATCATTTTCGCACAGGTACTGTCGTCCATTTGCTTACGTCGTATCCCGGTTTCCCCCACCAGCTTTTATTTGCCAGCTAGTGGCTGGGATGTCTTAGCTCCTTTCTCAGAACATTAATTTCTGTTAAGAATTGGACGTCTACGTAATATTATACAACTGTTTAAAATAAATTAAATAAAAGGGCCTTGTTAAGTAATTAACTGTCACGTGATTTCCTCCCTTTCTACGACCCTACGACATAACCACTTGGTCGGACAGTAGATAGTATGTCTGAGTAATTTTATCTTTTCGGATCGGGCAGAAGTGAAGATTGAATTTACAGTACCTAAAGTACCCTTTTATAGAGTAGGTATGGAATTATTTCAACATGAGTTACTAGTACGAAGAACGAAACTAGTAATTGGGATTAGGTACAATAGTCTATAGTGCGATAATATGCACAATAGAATTGAAGCCTGTATCGAAATGAACGGCCACCATTTAAAAAAATGTGTTTAAATATCCATATTATGATTATTTTTCAATTTAACTTCATTCTCTATATTGTACGCTAATGTGCTGTAGACAGTATAATCTACACTGCATAATGAATACGTCCACATGGACAGCTCAGTTCGTGAGTAAAATCATTTATTGTTAATACTGTACTGTATTTTGATTAAACAAAAGCCTAATGAAAATTATCAAACTCAAAAGCGCAATATTTCCTAGTTTACGTAAATGGATGAACTACTTTTCTTCCCTCCTATATCTAGTAAAGTGATTTGTTTGTATATTACGCCAGTATCATCGAAGTTCAGTCGTGGAACGGGGTAGCAAACGGCGTTGATCCAGAGGTATAGGCAAGTTAATATTAAAAATGTTAGTAAAAATAAAATGATGTCCCTGTATATATACGCACAAAATTATCAAGAGTTTTATATTTGTTAAAGAAGCTAATGACTTGCGTTTCTCAAAATTATTTAAGATGTGTCTACTTTTCTTTCCTTCAATCGATAATCCGATATGCCTTAACTTTATAGGGAAATGGTACCAAAATTGGAAGTGTCTGGTTTTTGCAAAAGAAAGCGATTAGAATTTTATGTAAATCAAACTATTTTGAACATTGTCGACCACTTTTCATATAATCACAGATATTAACAGTAATAAATGTGTATATACTGTATATGATCTAGAGAGTTTAGAGTCGATATAATATCGACAATTACTCATTAGAGGTCAATATACGCGATCATGAAATTATAAATAGTGAACAATTTAATATTCCATACTGTAGGTTACATAAGAGCAACACAAACGTTTCTGTTATGGGGATGAAATTTTATAATAAACTTCTCAGACAATATTATAAGTTACTAATCAATAACTTTAAATCTAGATTTTATAAGTGGTTATTAAATAATTCTTTTTACTCTATTGGTGATTTTTCTTAACAAAAATTTGCATGAATTTTTTTAAATACATTTAATTACATTTAATTACAATTAATACATTAAGTGTGAAGTGTTTTCATTAATTTTTATAGTTTCAAAATATTTCGTGTTTTCATTGTTTTAATTCAGTTTTACTGTTTCAATTATATTTGTGTTTTTGAAATGTATTATAACGTTTTTCAAATGTATTATGTTTTTCAATATATCTGTGACGAAGCCTATTATTATATGTCTAACGACCTAATAAATTGAATTGAATTACGCAATGTGAGTCTCCAGAAATGAACCACATGTGTTTAACATACCGCAGCTATAACAGTAAAATAACAAAGGCATGGTTTTCCAACAGGATGGCGCATCACCTCACTGACCAAGAAAAGTTCGTGAATAACATCTGACATCAACTGGTTTGGTTGTGGTGGACAAATTCTTCGTATTTGACGTCACTCGATTTCTCTGTTTTGTAAAGAATGATGTCTGTGCACGGCGACCCAGGGATAGGCTACTGATGATCTCAAAGCAATGATTGTCTTAGCATTTGGAAAAACTACCCCTGAGATGTTACATTACACATAGCAGAAATAACTCCCACGGTATGAAGTATGTTGATGTCTAATGTGGGCAAAACTCCCATGCTTATAGAATTTATTTATTGATTACAGAGAAATAAATAGCAGTAGCTGTCATGTTACAGCGTTTTTATTTTATCTCTTTCCAAACGGAACACCCTATACAATAATAAATTATGAACTACTTCACGGAACATTGTACCATTATTATAAATAAATATGGTAAATGTTGATGTCCTTAAATCATTACGTATATCACACCAAAATGATTTCTGTTATTCACTTTAGTCACGACAATTTTGCATCAGTCACATTTAACTGGTGTGTAGACAACTTCCTCTTTAGCTCCGTTAGGGACAGAAAGTCTAATACTATTTAGTTGCTGTGTTGTATCTGTAGACCTAACACGGAGCTTCCGTCGTTTACATAACACCTCTTACAAAGCAGACAAGAGGAAGCTTTGGACTCTATACGCTTATCAACATTCTGATATAGTTTATTTCACATCTCAAACTTGATTGATCGATTTATTTATTTATTCATTCAACGTTGGAGTGAGACAGTAACGTGCCAGCAGGCTTAATGCGTGATAGGAAGAAGATTTATTCATTCAATAATTCATTGAATTATTTATTTACTTATTTATTCATTCATTCATTCATTCTTTTATTTACTTATTTATTTATTTGTCTATATGTCTATTCATTTATTCATTCAACTATTCATTTGTTCATCCATTAATTAATTAATTTATTTATTCATTTAACTATTTATCTATTTATTTAACTATTTATTTATTTATTCATTAATTCATCCATTCATCTATCCATCCGTCCATCTAATTCTTTATTGATCTATTTATTTATTTAGTCATTCCTTCATTTATTCACTTATTTATTTATTTGTCTGTATATTCATTCATTTATTCATTTATTTATTCATTTTATTTGTTTATCCATCCATCCATTCATCCATCCGCCCATCTATTTATGCATTTATTTATTTATTCATTCATTCATTTATTTACTTATTTATTTATTCGTCTGTATATTTATTCATTTATTAATTTGTTCATCCATCCAGCCATCCGTCCATCTAATTATTTAGTTATTTATTTCTTTATGTATTTACTTATTTATTCATTCATTTATTCACTTATTTATTTATTTGTCTGTATACTTATTCATTTATTCATCCATACATCTAATTATTTATTTATTTATTTATGTATTTACTTATATATTCGTTTATTTATATATTTATTTAGGCCTATTTATTTCTCTGTCTGTCTGTCTATTTATTCATTTATTCTTTTATTAATTCATTTACTCATTTTTTCATCCTTCCGTCCATCCACCCATCCGTTCATTTATTTATCTATCCATTCATTCGTTCGTTCATTCATTCATTTATTTACTTATTCATTTACTTATTTACTTACTTATTCATTTACTTATTTATTTACTTATTTACTTATTTACCTATTTACTTATTTACTTATTCATCCATCCATCCATCCATTTATTTATTTATTCATTTATTCATTTATTTATTTATTTATTTATTTAATTTGGCGGAGTTAAGGCCATCACACCTCCTCTACCACACCACCAGAACATATGTTTTAACGGAAAATATCAGACTCGATATCGGTGATTGTGTCCTACGATAATAACTCTCACATGTGGGGGGCCAAGCTAATTGAGATTTCCCGGACTCTGATCAGGACGCTTGCGGTGAATTTAGGTGAAGTCCGGAGGGCATAACTAGTCAAATCCACTCTCCTTACCTCCACGCTGGGACCTCTTGGATTTTTTTTTTTTTTAAGCTGCGAAAGGGAATGGTGTGCGGAAAGCAACGGGAAGCTGAAGCATATATTTTATATTTCCCAAAAAAAAAATGCAAACATGTCACGGTGAATCTTTCCACGGTAAAACATTACGGACGTAAACTACCCCTCCCATTCGGATGACAGGGAAGGGTATACATTATAATGCAACTCAACCGAGAGAAGAAAAGAAGATTGAGGATTGTAACATGGAACATGAAACTCTTCTGTGAGAGACTAAGTTGGAGAATTTGAAGGGAGAAATGAGGATGAACAGAGTGGATGTGATGGGAATATCAGAAGTGAGGTGGAAAAATAATGTTAAGTTGGTGAGTATTTAATTTACGTCATTTTATTCAAATGGAGTTGGTGTATTACTGGGATTACGTGTGAAAGATGAAGTGATAGGCCTATCGGTGCATTATGTAGATGATCGGATGATAATGGAGAGACTACTATGGAAGAAAATAGACTTAATGCTAGTGCTAATTTACATGCCACATAGTGGATGAAAGCTATGACAAGGATAGAATATATAGTTGAAAAGGAGAAGAAGGAAGCATGCGTAATCCTAATGGACGACTGGCTGCTACACACGACAACTGATATCCTATGTTAGAATATTTCAACCGTAATTATTTCGAAAATTATTCTGAATAATGGATTTCTTTGTTTACCTTATTGTTTCCAAATAATATTATACAGGGACATCATTTTATTTTTAATTCAATTTTTATTGTATCGGTGTTCTCCCGTTTCCCAACATTAAGGATTTACATCATTTCGCCAACATTTCTCCATTTCGTAATCACTCCATAGCAGTGATGTCAAAGCAAGCGCATTTTTCTAACCTTGACGTCGTGCGCGGGCAGCAAGCGCTAAGTATGGAAAGAGGAAGGGTTGTGTATATGAATAAGCAGCCTGTTGGATTAAGAAAACGGTGGTGCACAAACTTCAAACGGAACGTGAAATTTTATGTCGTTATTTTTATATGGCTTCTTTCTGTTTAATATTATCTATATTTTCTGTAAAACGAAAGTACTAACACTGATTTCTTAATATTGCAGTTGTGTTTTAAATCTTAATAACATAATAGAGAGTTAAGAAGGAATATTCACTTAAATTCCATAGTAGTATAATATTATACTGTATTAAGTGATGAAACACATCAATCATAAAGAAAGTGATATTCCAAAGAAAGAGATTGAGTATGACATGATAAGTTGGAATTTATATTGATGGTATCTTTAGCCTTTCAAAAGTAACCAATAAACTAATCAAAACAATATTACAGTACAAAGCTTACAGTACAAAGCAAAGTTACCTAGGTACTGTATCTGTTTTAAGTGTAACTAATATTACATAACAAAGCTCTTATCGCATTATGCTTTTAAGTTGATATTTGTGAGCAACTTCCTATCATCAGAATATTAAATTATTTTCTCGAAATCTGCTGAAGCTATAGAGCTGAC
Organism: Periplaneta americana; assembly: GCA_025594305.2. NCBI lineage: Eukaryota > Metazoa > Arthropoda > Insecta > Blattodea > Blattidae > Periplaneta > Periplaneta americana. The sequence continues at coordinate 138,934,945 of JAJSOF020000013.1, read as the reverse complement.
ATTTTTACAACACATGGGCACGTATTTTTTCACTTAAATTCCATAGTAGTATAATATTATACTGTATTAAGTGGATGATACACATCATTTATAAAGAAAGTGATATTCCAAAGAAAGAGATTGAGTATGACATGATAAGTTGGAATTTATATTGATGGTACCTTTAGCCTTACAAAAGTAATCAATAAACTAATCAAAACAATATTACAGTACAAAGCAAAGTTACCTAGGAACTGTATCTGTAACTAATATTACATAACAAAACTCTTATCGCATTATGCTTTTAAGATGATATTTGTGAGCAACTTCCTATCATCAGAATATTAAATTATTTTCTCGAAATCTGCTGAAGCTATAGAGCTGACATTTTTACAACACGTGGGCACGTATCTTTTGCTTATGATATAACAGTAGTTGCTTTGTTAATTCGTTTCCTTACAAACAATTTCCATGCGAATATTTTCAAAAATTTCAATACACTATCTTCAGCAATACGTATAACTTATATACGATATATTAGATTTACGAAAACATTCTGTAAGGCTACTAAATAAATAGAACTGTACCTGAAAATTTCACTCTTCTATACGAAAAGTTGAGAAAATATTTCTTTTGAATAAAAAAAAATCAAACTTGCGAAAAATGAGCATTAAAATTAAAACTTACATTCTTATAATGCACTTATATTTCTCAGACAAATCTAAAAATTAACATGGATACAGTTTTAATAAGTTCTCTTCCCTTTATCTATTGAATCAGTGCTGGCCATCCCTGAATATAGCTCGACCAAGCGACATACAGTATACCACCTCTTTCGTCTGTCTCTTTCCTTTCCGCTGTAAAGCGCTCAGGCTCTCCTGGGCTCTAAAGCGCGCGCTTGCTCCTGTGGGCATCAATTGGCATGCCTCCTCCATAACATTCTCCGAACGCCGGCTGGCGACGCAAGGAGGGGGCTGGTATAGGGACGAGTGGGGTTGCCTGCTCGAAACCTGGGTACGCAGCGAACCTTAGTGTAGTCAGCCGGTGTGGGTTTGGGAGCGCGCCTAGTTTAAAGATTAACGTAATAGATCGTGAAAGGTCGCAGTACTGGGTCGTAGTCCTCCCCTGCCGAAATTTCATTTCATTCCAACATTAGATAGAATTCATTTATGAAAGGCATACAAATTTTTAATGACATGAGTTTCGAAACACTAGAATATTTCGAAACGTTTTCGTGACTAAAGGTATCATGCATAACTAATGTTCGTTCCACTTACGTATTCTGTTGCCGGTAACAGTGGGACAGACAGGTAACAAGCACAAAATTGTACGGCCACACAACGTCTGCTTGTGGCGTGATATTCAACACGCAATTTGCTTCATAGAATTGTCATTCAAGTGCTTCATAAATATTTTATTTTTGTTTTCATTCGAATACAGTCGTCGCCATCCCGTACGCCAAATAGCATTACAAGGGCACATGCAATTTGTATTTTTTAACGAAGCAGAAATTATTCATAGGTATTTTACTGCCTCTCAACATTTAGTGCTTTAAGGAAAATATCCAGAGTGCCAGAGATATGTAATTTCAATCATAGAAATTCAAAGTTATTCTCGCATGTCCTTACGGTGACTCCGTGGTCTATAGCCTACCATCAACCTGTCAGGGTTCACTCTCTGTCACTTCTAGAATTTTGACTCGTAACATCTATGTATATTGGACCTACATTAACACAAAACATTAAAGGACTTGGTGGAACGATTTCTTACAATGATGTCATTCTATTTTGGTTACCTTGGATACTTTTACGTTATATGCCATAATCCGAACAAGAACGAGTCCATTCCTATGCACGACGGTAATTGTAGGCTACATAATCTACTTGGAAGAGTTTATTGTAATCCTTGGAGGTGTTCCAGTAAATTAAAAAATAAAAAATGTTATTCAGTTGCGCTCTGACATCGATGACACACAAACGCGTGCACATTACATGCGTAACTATAAAAAGTTAATACAAGTTTGGCATTACTCATACAGATCGATAAATAACTACATTTGTGGCATATTATTCTCATATGTATGTATGTTAATGTTATGTTTTTATTTAACGACGCTCGCAACTGCAGAGGTTATATCAACATCGCCGGATGTGCCGGAATTTTGTCCCGCAGGAGTTTTTTTACATGCCAGTAAATCTACTGACATAAGCCTGTCGCATTTAAGCACACTTAAATGCCATCGACCTGGCCCGGGATCGAACCCGCAACCTTGGGCATAGAAGGCCAGCGCTATACCAACTCGCCAACCAGGTCGACGTATGTATGTATGTATGTATGTATGTATGTATGTATGTATGTATGTATGTATGTATGTATGTATGTACTGCCTTAATGCATAAGTTTGTAGCGTTTTTCTAGCGTTACTATAGTTACTATAGTAACATATATATATATATATATATATATATATATATATAATATGTATGTTGCTATGTTTTATTTAACGACGCTCGCAACTACCGAGGTTATATCAGCGTCGCCGGTGTGCCGGAATTTTGTTCCGCAGGAGTTATTTTACATGCCAGTAAATCTACTCACATGAGCCTGTAGCATTTAAGCACATTTAAAAGCCATCTACCTGGACCGGGATCGAACCCGCAACCTCGAGCACAGAAGGTCAGCGCTATACCAACTGCTCTACCGTGGCCGACTATATGTATGTATGTATGTATGTATGTATGTATGTATGTATGTATGTACACTTAACTGCAAAAAAGAATGGGCCGACTCTTGGTCGATAGAAATGCTAAGTTCTATCGCGCGGTTCACTCGTGTAAACATACACAGAAGAAAGAGCTTTTTCATATGGAGTCAGAATTAATTGATTTTCTTTGTATTCATTTTGAGATTATATTGTTCAGTCCCATATATTGAAAGAAATTAAAAGAAATGAAAATTTCTACTTAGGCCCATGCAATTTTGAATTTAAGTTCATTAACTTATTCCAGATGTAAAAATATTATGTTTAATATCTTTTACGTTTAATACTGCGATCCTATTTCATTAATATTAGTAGCAGCAGTAGCAGTAGCAGTAGCAGCAGCAGCAGCAGTAGTAGTAGCAGCAGCAGCAGCAGTAGCAGTAGCAGCAGCAGTGCAGCAGCAGCAGCAGTGGTAGTGGTGGCAGCAGCAGCAGCAGCAGCAGGTGGTGGTAGCAGCAGCAGCAGCAGTGGTGGCAGCGGTGGCAGTGGCAGTGGCAGCAGTGGTAGCAGTGGCAGCGGTGGCAGCAGCAGCAGCAGCGGCAGTAGTGGTGGCAGCAGCAGCAGGTGGCAGTGGCAGCGGTGGCAGCAGGTGGCAGCGGTAGTGGTAGTGGTAGCAGCAGCAGCAGCGGTGGCAGCGGCAGCGGTGGCGGTGGCGGTGGCAGCGGTGGTGGCGGTGGTGGTGGTAGTGCAGTAGTGGTGGTGGTAGTGGCAGCAGCAGCAGTGCAGCAGCAGCAGCAGTGCAGCAGTGGTGGTGGTGCAGCAGCGGTGGCAGCAGTGGTGGTGCAGTGGTGGTGGTGGCAGCAGCAGCAGCAGCAGCAGCAGGCAGCAGGTGGTGGTGGTGGTGGTGGCAGCAGCAGCAGCAGCAGCAGCAGCAGTAGCGGTGGCAGCAGTGGCAGCAGCAGCAGCAGCAGGTGGCAGCGGTGCAGCAGCAGTGGCAGTGGCAGCAGCAGCGGCAGCGGTGGTGGCAGTGGCAGTGGCAGTGGCAGCAGCAGTGCAGTGGCGGCGGTGGCAGCGGTGCAGTGCAGCAGCAGTAGTGGCAGCAGTAGCAGTAGTAGTAGTAGTAGCAGTAGCAGTAGCAGTAGTAGCAACAGCAGCAGTAGCAGCAGCAGTAGCATTAGCATTAGCAGTAGTAGTAGTAGTAGTAGTAGTGAAGCTTGTTGGATTTGTAGTTCTTGTAATATGAGTACGTGCGTCCGGTTGCGAAATCAGGTGGCCCGGGTTCGATTCCCGGTTGGGGCAAGTTACCTGGTTGAGGTTTTTCCGGGGTTTTCCCTCAACCCAATATGAGCAAATGCTGGGTAACTTTCGGTGCTGGACCCCGGACTCATTTCACTGGCATTATCACCTTCATCTCATTCAGACGCTAAATAACCTAAGCTGTTGATAAAGCGTCGTAAAATAACCTACTAAAAATATATGAGTACGTAATATAGGCGCTTTGACATTCCTGACCTAAACAAACTGTATTTATTGTAATCAGTGCTGTCATGGAGACCATACGGGACCATACATCGTATGGGATCCTACAATTTTTTTTTAATTAATCTTATGGGGAAAAGAAAATTTTGTCTATATGAAGCCATGCGGCATATGGGTGCCTAAGTTTTGTACGCGGAGATCTGTACAGATCTAAGATCATTCTCTTTTGGTGTTCCTAATGTATTTTGTTTGATATTCATATACAAAAATTGTCCACCTCTGCAGCACTGGAAAGCAGAATTATATAAAATAATGATTGGAAAACAAGAAGTGCTGCAAATACACACCCCAAGATCCATCGAGACAAGTGTGCATCTACGGCGGGACTACATGGTGTATTCTTTAAATCAAGCTTGTTGTACAATTAAAATGTAAAGCAAAACAATTTCGTTACTTGCTAATCAAGCTTTCAGGTATAACTCCCTGTAAAGTTAATTTGAATAATTTCGAGGGAAAAATTGTTCCGGGGCCGGGTATCGAACCCGGGACCTTTGGTTAAACGTACCAACGGTCTCCCAACTGAGCTACCCGAGTTAGTGTGCACTCAATGTTGATTGCTTGACGGTTGTCAGCCCACTTTGAGATCTATGGATATAGAGGGAAAAATTGGATCGGTGTCGGGTAGAGTTCCCGGGTAGCTCAGTTGGGAGAGCGTTGGTACGTTTAACCAAAGGTCCCGGGTTCGATACCCGGCCCCGGAACAATTTTTCCCTCGAAATTATTCAATTTCGTTACTTCTTCTTTAATATTAAAGAAATCATTAAATGACAGTCGGAGAGACAGAGAGAGTAAAATATATTGTAAGCGAGAAAATAAGGGGTGGGGCGTATGGCCAAGAAAAAAAATTACCATGACATCACTGCTTGTAATATGAGTAGGCTATGTAATATAGACGCTTAGACATTCCTGACCTAAAGACAGCTGCCCGCTTGTTTTTTCCGGTCAGCGTATGAGTGTACCATCATGTTAAAAATTATTGAGCATAAACCACCCGTGGCGAAAATGTGACTCACGAACACATTGTGGCTCGCAATGATAGCTGTGTATTTCTCTTACTTCGTACCTCCCCCAACCCCCACCCTCTCACTCACTGGAGTCAAACTCCGTTCCATTTGCATTTGTCTCTGACCTGCGAGTGGCGTATCGTGCAATGTCTCTCTCGAAACCATGTAGACTATCTCTACAAAAACGAAAGTTTCAAGTAGGAAGGGAGGACGCATTTTTTTGCTGTCAATATGATGAGAATATTAAATGTATGATTTGTTCACAAGTAATACGAAAGTATAAATACAAGTATAACATAAAACGGCATTATACTACATGTAACTTTAAAAGGTTAAGTGTTATTGTTATTATTATTATTAATTATTTATTTATTTATCATTTTTCAGCAGATGTACGAATAATGCGGTTACATCTTCAATTTAAACTCACAGATTTAAAATGTGATGTTTTTTATTGGGTTATTTTACGACGCTGTATCAACATCTAGGTTCTTTAGCGTCTGAATGATATGAAGGTGATAATGCCGGTGAAATGAGTCCGGGGTCCAGCACCGAAAGTTACCCAGCATTTGCTCGTATTGGGTTGAGGGAAAACCCCGGAAAAAACCTCAACCAGGTAACTTGCCCCAACCGGGATTCGAACCCGGGCCACCTGGTTTCGCGGTCAGACGCGCTGACCGTTACTCCACAGATGTGGACAATGTGATGTTAAATGAACGCTAGATGTAAGGACTTGACAAATGTTGAACTTTTCAAATCTTTTCCCAAAAAATAAATATCCGAAGTTCTTTCGCATGCTCTGTTGAAGCCATGTTCGCTACAACTTACTTTTGTGAAACATCATTTTCAACAATGAAAATAGTACAAACCAAATTTAGATCACGACTGACAGACAAATACCTTCCTGATTAATTACGACTGGCAGTAAGTGACATAATTCCTGATTTTGAAACTCTGTCGCAGAGACATTCTGAAGACAGTTAATTTTAGGTTGTGATAATGTGTCCTATGTTTTCTTGTTCATTTCTTTCTTCGTTACACGTACTAAACATTAGTTTGTAACCTTATACTATATAAAATTATATTTAAGTGCTTGACGTAAGGAAAATGAAATCCGTTAATAAGTCAGACAGTTGCTTCACTTCCCCTTCAGGTGTCCGCCTCCCTCCATAGGTGCTATGCACGTTGCAGGTTACACAGTGGCTCGGCGCGCGATCACATTTTCGCCACGGCTGGCATAAACGATTCACGACCGAAAAACGCGCAATTTAAATTTCAGCATCGTATGGAAGAACGATCAGGGTCAAGCTTTCAATTTGATCTCCTGAAAAAATTATTTATATGATCATGATCTTTTCTCCTGTACCTTTCGAGCAAGGACGCAAATAGCCATAGTAACTGAAGCACCTTTCTAAACCCTACTACTACCACTACTTTCCCTGTATCCTTCACATCTAATTTCGATGAAGATAGATGCCGGCAGTGGCGTAGCGTCAGTGTAAGATAAAAAGCTTAGCTTCCCCAGTTAATAATAATTTCATAATAAACCTGCAGTTTATGGAGAAAATTATTTATTAATTTTAATAGAGTTTATATTTACGCGTTAAATATTGTGATGCGGCAGCGCAGGATGATTTGTGGTGCAGCAGTAAACAAGAAGCCTGCACACACCAGCTTCCAAGCAGACTGGTTTCTTCTGTGTAATCCACCCCGCAGATTTTCCATCCCTTTCTAATTAAACTACCCTAGTCGCAAGGCTCGTAAGAAGCTAGCTTTAACATCTAAAATAAGTAGTTTCCGAGTTATCCCTTTTCGTCAGTTGTGTTCAGTTGAAGTGTTAGTGTGCATTGTGGCTGATATAATAAATAATGAGCGAAATAACAGTTCCTGACACTAATTTACTTGAATTTTTTTTAGGACAATTGTATTATCAAGACTGACTTACGAACAAAAGCGTGATTTAAAAAACAAATGACCGACTCCCTTGCTGTCAATGAAGGACACAACCAAAAGACAGACGCATACTTACTTACGTAATGATACTAATATTGTGATTTCTCTAAGTATGACAGGTAGTGAGCTAATGTTATACGTATACGCGTCTATTTGTTCATAGATATGTGTAAACCATGAAATCATATTTTACTACGTATCATTTGAGGTCATGCCTTATTGGTGTTACTTACGATGTTCCAACCAATCTTCGACTGCTGACTTGAAATTGACTACTATTTATTTTAAGACTGTATTTCTGTAATACGTTTTCTCATATTGCATGAAAGACAACTTGAGTTAGCTTCCCCTGCTCAAAATTTCATGTTATGCCACTGGATGCCGGTGATTCTAATCTGTTTGTTTTCAAATATGTACCTACTTTACATAGAAACAGAAAGAAACTGTATCAATAACATTACAAAACATTTAGGCCTACTGAAGTTGAACAAACATATGCTGTACTTACATTTTCACTGAAGCGATTTTAAAGCTCTCCAACGAATTTCTTCTTCTAGATCACTTGTACTGATTTGTACAGTCTATTGTACAGCTCCATGCAAAACATCAAGTTTATATTTCGTATTTTAAAGGAAGACGCCATCTCCCGGTCTTCTAACCCGGACAAGACAAACTGACTTGGTCGAATGACATATATGTCTGGATACTTACAGATGTTGGAGGGGGTTAGGCATGAGGGATGAGGGTGAACTGACTAGACGTATAAACCTGGACTTCTGAACAAAACACAATCAAACGGCGCATTGCTGTACACGTGAAAAATGTGAAAACCGTTGCTTACGAGATTATATACAAGCTGGCGCATAGCACGATCGAGAGTGGGTCTCTGAGCGTCATGACAATTTCTGCAGCTAGGTCCGCCTCGTAGTCCTATTCAATGATGAATAGTTCCATTACTAAGCATTGTGTATCGTGAAAATTCTTTGATTAATTTTGTATTAGTGATCGAGTCTGAAGATTATAAATATAACAAGCATATTACAGTCTTATTTGAGATTTATTGAAGACTTGTTAAATATCAGTATGCAGATTTTCAGTGTCATTTAATAGAATTTACCATTTTGTTTCCCGAAAGTCTGAATTTGTTCAATTAAAAATGTTGCTTCCAAACTACATTTTTCACCTGGTTCATTCACTTTCGCAATTTGATTGTTTTCAGTTCCTTGTTTTTCCTTCAGATTTAGATTGCTGCTGAAAAGTGAACTACCGGTGTTTTCTACTTTCAGATATTATTATTATTATTATTATTATTATTATTATTATTATTATTATTATTATTATTATTATTATTATTATTTTATTATTATCATCATCATTAAACTAGTATAGTTCTTAGTTTGTCTTGCCTTAAGACAGTCAGTAGCGTTGATCGAGGAAAAGAGTATGATGTACCATTTACCACCGTGGTAAAGGTGTTTCGCATTTTTCAGAATGATCAAAATCAAATTCCTGGGTATCAACCAAGAAAGGCCTTTCCACCTCTCAATGGACTAACGCTATAAAAATGAATTGCAATGTCATCGCAGTACGTAGTGTCCCTGGTAGGAGCCAAGAATCCCGTTGCAACGAGTATGAAACCCTTCCTCATGTTCTTGGTGTCTGCAGAAAAGGGGAACTGTTGCGGAACAATCGTCATCACTGGGTTAGAAGCCGAATTGCTGAATGTCTCTAGAAGTCTGGAAAGTTTGACATTTATGAAGAAATACATTGTATTTCATCCACTGGCTCCACCAAACGTGCCGACATCATAGTTATTGATAACAATCAAAAGATTGGCTTCATAATCGATCCCACTATAAGATTTGAGGGTGCCGAATTCCAACCACAAGAAGTAGATCTGGAAAAGAAAAGACATTATGAACCCTGCTTTCCTTATTTGGAAGAGAAATACCGCATGCCCGTTTGTCGCTGGGAAGTAATTGGCTTGCTCTTTGGTGCAAGGGGCACTATATCAAGATTTTGTATCAATTTCTTTCATCGTTTCCATATCGATCTTTTGAAACTTCAAGATATAGCCATTAATGTTTTAAGACATTCCTTGTTAATTGTAAATAACCATCTGTACAGCTGTATATATGAAAAATAAATTATTTATGACGAGGATAGCTGCCCCCCCCCAAAATAAATTAAATTAAAATAAAATAAAAATAAAATTTAAATTTAAAATAGAATATTGTTGATCTGCAATTAATTTAGGTGCTGTTACCGCTCGGTACCCCTTTTTCAAGGGCAGCTATCCTTTTTGGATTCTTCTCTCATTTATAGTGGCGAAATATTCCACGACAATGGTTAATTATTACTGCTGAATGTTGATACGTAGGCCTACACGATTTACATTATTTAGGATACAACATACGCAGCAATGCGATTTAATGTTGAGCATGCCGAGTTTAGTGTAACGTACTCCCCTCATCCTCCAAGCCAAATCAAATATTATTAAGACATTACGAGTAATAAATAAATAAATAATAATTACTACAATTATTCGTTGTGATAAAGTATAATTATCACTGCATGGTGTACCGAAGATTTTACTTTATATTTTCATTAAATTGGCATGTCATGAGTGACGACAGAAAACAACTCAGGGGAGCGAGATGCAGACATTACTAAAAATGAAATGGGGGATCGAGGAGAGCAGATGCGCATGAGCCTATAGGTGGCGGGAAAAAAAAACCCGTCCCTGAGATTCCCGAGATATTTGTTTATGTTTTGGGAAATCGTCAAATTCGAAAACCATTTCTAATCACATATATTGCAGACTAACTTCCTAATTAATTTAATTCTAACTCCTAATTTAAAAACTGTTTACACACATTAAATAGCAGAGCATTTATTATTACTACCCACTACAGGTTAATCAGCAGGACTATTAGATATTTATTTCACCACTGCAAGGTGTGCAAAAAAATCGCACAATTATACTAATCATGTATTGTGACTCCAATTTGCATTAGTAAAAATCATAACACTTCAACGTTAATATATTTTTAAAAAAGAAAAGGATAAGTTAGACCCACTTACAAATGATTAAATTATGAAGACAGGAAAATGGAAGATAATACAGTACCTTAATTCATTGGAATAATAATAAAAATAACAATAATAATAATAAAAAATACATAAATAAATACGTGAAGAGGATAGACTACAGTGTTCATGTAAAATATATTGTTTCTTTCATTATTTCCAAAAAGGTACGGTGTATGAATTGAACAACAGGAAGGTAGAACCTTAGTTTATAATAAGTAATATATTTTAATATCAAGAATGACAGCCATTCATTTTAATATAATTGAGACGTAGGAGTTTTGAAATTACGTCTATTGACCATAAATTATTGTACGAAGCATTTGTCCCAAATGTCAATGTCATTTAAGTGTTCTGCTATGAATATCTAGGACCGAACAGCGCTCCGAGCGGCGGAATTGGCATTACGAGGGAACCACTTCAGACCCGTAGGCCTATTTCAAGCGCCAGCAAGCTCGTAAGCAACGGTGAAAACCAAGTTCAAATTGAATATAAATATGAGTGGAGGAATAAATATACTTTTAATGAAAAGCAGCAAGGCCATTAAGGCTGAATTTTACAACTGAACTGTTATTAATTTTTCATGTCCATTTTTTATAATAAACATTTTATCTCTGGTCACGAGACATAGTCATATACTTCGTCTTTGATGGATTTACTTCCAAACCTATCTCTTTACTTGCTTCAAGTAAAATTTCCGTGTTTTCAATAATGGTTTGTGGATTTTCTCCCAACATATTCATAATGATGATGATGATGATGATGATTATTATTATTATTATTATTATTATTATTATTATTATTATTATTACTTACTTACTTACTTACTTACTGACTTTTAAGGGACCCGGAGGTTCATTGCCGCCCTCAAATAAGCCCGCCATTAGTCCCTATCCTGAGCAAGATTAATCCAGTCTCTATCATCATATCCCACCTCCCTCAAATCCAATTTAATATTATCTTCCCATCTACGTCTCGGCCTCCCCAAAGGTCTTTTCCCCTCTGGCCTCCCAACTAACACTCTATATGCATTTCTAGATTCGTCCATACGTGCTACATGCCCTTCCCATCTCAAACGTCTGGATTTAATGTTCCTATTTATGTCAGGTGAAGAATACAATGCGTGCAGCTCTGCGTTGTGTAACTTTCTCCATTCTCCTGTAACTTCATTCCTTTTAGCCCCAAATATTTTCCTAAGAACCTTATTCTCAAAAACCCTCAATCGCTGTTCCTCTCTGAACGTGAGAGTCCAAGTTTCACAGCCATACAGAACAACCGGTAATATAACTGTTTTATAAATTCTAACTTTCAGATTTTTTGACAGAAGACTAGATGACAAAAGCTTCTCAACCGAATAATAACAGGCATTTCCCATATTTATTCTGCGTTTAATTTCCTCACGAGTGTCATTTATATTTGTTACTGTTGCTCCAAGATATTTGAATTTTTCCACCTCTTCGAAGTATGTATAAATCTCCAACTTTTATAGTCCCATTTCGTACAATATTCTGATCACGAGACATAATCATATACTTTGTCTTTTCGGGATTTACTTCCAACCCTATCTCTTTACTTGTTTCAAGTAGAATTTCCGCGTTTTCCCTAATCGTTTGTGGATTTTCTCCTAACATATTCACGTCATCCGCATAGACAAGTAGCTGATGTAACCCGTTCAATTCCAAACCCTCTGTGTTATCCTGAACTTTCCTAATGGCATATTCTAGAGCGAAGTTAAAAAGTAAAGGTGATAGTGCATCTCCCTGTTTTAGCCCGCAATGAATTGGAAAAGCATCTGACAGAAACTGACCTATACGTACTCTGCTGTAAGTTTCACTAAGACACATTTTAATTAATCGAACTAGTTTCTTGGGAATACCAAATTCAATAAGAATTTTATATAAAACTTACCTCATAACCGAGTCATACGCCTTTTTGAAATCTATGAATAACTGATGTACTGATGATGATGACGATGATGATGATGATGATGATGATGATTATTATTATTATTATTATTATTATTATTATTATTAATCTGAAAGTTAGAATTTATAAAACAGTTATATTACCGGTTGTTCTGTATGGTTGTGAAACTTGGACTCTCACTCTGAGAGAGGAACATAGGTTAAGGGTGTTTGAGAATAAGGTGCTTAGGAAAATATTTGGGGTAAGCGGGATGAAGTTACAGCAGAATGGAGAAAGTTACACAACACAGAACTGCACGCATTGTATTCTTCACCTGACATAATTAGGAACATTAAATCCAGACGTTTGAGATGGGCAGGGCATGTAGCACGTATGGGCGAATCCAGAAACGCATATAGAGTGTTAGTTGGGTGACCGGAGGGAAAAAGACCTTTGGGGAGGCCGAGACGTAGATGGGAGGATAATATTAAAATGGATTTAAGGGAGGTGGGATATGATGATAGAGACTGGATTAATCTTGCACAGGATAGGGACCGATGGGGGGGCTTATGTGAGGGCGGCAATGAACCTTCGGGTTCCTTAAAAGCCATTTGTAATTAAGTAAGTAATTATTATTATTATTATTATTATTATTATTATTATTATTATTATTATTATTATTATTATTAAATAGACATTCCTTGCTAACTTCCTATCTCGCGCATTTTATCTACTGTAGGTTGGCAGGTCTGATGCTACATGCACTCTGTGATTGTCCAGAACGATGTACTAAGACGATTAGTTTATTTATTTTTCCTATACAGCTGAACGCTTGGTGGGATAGTACTTATGTTGGCGTCGATTGAATTTATTATAGCGAGATGGTATTTGGCGAATAAGGTCGAAGATTCGCTGCGAAAAATGATATTCGCCTGACAATTGGGGGCAAACCACGAAAAAAACCCAAACAGTTAATCAGCTGAGGCAAGAATCGAACTCATGCCCAAGCGCAGCTCCTGATAAGCTGTCACAAGTTTGGATAATATCACTTCCCACTTTCTTCCTGTTGATATTCGATCTGTCTGGTACATGGTCACGCATGATATCTTGCCAATATCGCATCCATATGATTGATTCTGATAGATGTACGGCCTGTGGTCAACAAGATACGATTATTCACCGTCTAGTCTATTGCTCTCGTGTTATGCCGGTTTGGGAGCGACTGTTAATTTATTTACGCCGAATCGAGTCGAAATTCTCCGACTGGTTCAAACACTATCACCTGATAAAGCCTGATTTCCACATTTCTCCACCTGATAAACATGTTGCGGTCCTTTGGACGATAGCCCATACTGTGTATTTTACTGTTCAATATCATGAGATTATAAACAGGGAGACTTACATTGATTATATGTGTTCTGAAAAACTTAAGTTTTTTTCACAAAGACGCCATGACCAATATTCGTCAGCCTTTAATTTCTTGTGAAATGTTTCGCTTCATAAATAGCTCCGGTCATCCTTTTTTATACCACTCTCATAGTGATTGTAGTTAATGTGAAATAGGTTATTTCTTCACTTCTGTAATTTTTATTCTAATTGCATTCTATCTCCTTGAGTAAACAGAACAGTAATGTCTTACAATATAGATTGAAAAAAAAAAGAGACAGTATGAATTATATTTTTTTCTCGTTGCCAAACTTTCAGAACGGCCCCGAGGTTCACTCATCCTCAGTACCGGGTCTTTCCCGGGGGTAAAAGGCGGTCAGAGCGTGGTGCCGACCACACCACCTCATTCTAGTGCCGAGGTCATGGAAAGCATGGGGCTCTACCTCCATGCCCCACAACTGCCTTCATGGCATGTTACGGGGATACCTTTACCTTTTATGAATTATATTTTGTACATTACTTTATTCATTACTTACTTACTTACTTACTTACTTACTTACTTACTTACTTTACTGGCTTTTAAGGAACCCGGAGGTTTATTGCCGCCCTCACATAAGCCCGCCATTGGTCCCTATCCTGAGCAAGATTAATTCAGTGTCTACCATTATATCCCACCTCCCTCAAATCCATTTTAATATTATCCTCCCATCTACGTATTACTTTATTCATTACCGTTATTTATTGTTCATTATTACTATACTTCTTTTGTTTGGTTTTATGATGTCTTTGTATTTGTCTTATTGTAATTCTGTAATTTAACTATTTGTATTATGTAATAAAAGAGGAAGACGCATTTAATAAAAAAATGCAAAAAAATCAGAAGACTAAAAAAAGCAGTTCATTCATTCATTCATTCATTCATTTATTTTATTCCATAGATCTTAAATGAGCAATGAAGCTTTAAGATGTGGAACATGTCAACATTTTACAATATTACAATTACAATTTTTACAAATTTTTATAGTTTTACAATTTAGTAATTTCCTACAATTTTTACAATTTTGTACAAATTTTTACATTTTGGCGAGATGTAGTGAGATGAGATGAGGTCCGAGGATTCGCCAAAATATTACCCGGCATTTGCCTTTTCGGTGGGGGAAACCTCGGAAAAACCCAACCAGGTAATCAAATCAAAGGGGTTGATGCCAAGGACTCGCCATAGACCATCCGGCTTCAGTCCCACGGCTGGGGAAAACCTCCGAAGAAACCAAAGTCCAAAGGGGAATCCAACCCAAGCCCGAACGCAGCTCCGGATCAGCAGCCCAGCGAGTCTGCCGACTGAGCTACATCGATGGCTCTACTAAAAGTATACAATACATAGCCAATCAGATTATTAAATTTACAAACGCAAATGATCATTCATAAGTTGAGCTATATTATAATACAAAACAATTTAATTATATTTAAGGCATAAACAATTCAACCAGTTGTGATATACAGAAATTGATAATACATATCATGCAAACTACTTCAAATTACAAACACAAACAATTTATCAGTAGAGCTATATACTGGGTGTTCATTTCAAAGTGTGTCATGACGTCACTGTTGTTGGGTCACCGATTTGAAGCGAGTTTCAGCTTATATGTTAGAGAAGTTGCCTATTATTTAAGGCGTTCTTCAATCTGAACTTGAGAACGTGTACGGTATAACTTGAACGTCGTAGCAACAGATGGCGGTCTGTACGGTCTGTGTGCTACCATAACCTCTTTCGAACTGTGTTTTGCGCCGGCAAGTCGTACGCAGGGTATTTGTTATCATCGGTTGCGTACGGTAACATTCCACAACACAAATCAAATGCTCCGTGTCCATGTTGACCGTCGAAGTTAATGTCAACGAATACGTAAGTAATCGTCTTAACCCTCTCCCCATATCCCGACAGTACGTATTTCCAAACAGTTCACATTCCTGCCACTACCGGCGTTACCGTACGTATCGGCACGTACTCTTCAGAATGAACGCCGTACTTGCTAGGCAACTTCTCTGCCTCTTAGATTATACACCTGAGCTGCGGAAGTGTAGGAAGATTGAATTCTCTAGGCTCATCAGCTAGCCACATGACGGCATACAGCGAGCCAAGACACATTTTGAACTGAACACCCAGTAGATTACTATTCAATTTAAAGCATATACAATTCATCGGCCAAAACTATACAAATATATACAATACAAAGTAGAATACTTTCATTAAGCTATACAAATTTATGCAATTAATATTAAGTAGATAAATTCAATTTATAATCATAAACAATTCATCAGTTGAGCTATACATATTACCATTCAATTTACAGTAGGTCTATATACAATTCATCAGTAGAGCTACACAGACTAGTAATCATTTTAAGAACATATACAATTCATCAGCCAAACTATACAAACACATACAATCAAATTAGTTCAATTTACAGTGGTGGTTACACACCTCGACACGAGACAAAAAAAAAAAAAAAGATAAGCAGGCAAACGCACTTATCGTTTGAAGTACGTCGATATTTAGCTTTATGCTTTCAAGACAACTGAGCAGTTAAAAGTATATTGAATGAATGATTGACGTGCATTGGTATACAATTATACAAACTCATGTACACAAAATCCTTCGCACGAGCCCGTACGGCCATTCGTGCTATAACTATGCACAGTTTGAATCTTCAAAGAAAACAAAAATAATACTACTAATAATAAAATAGCAAAACAACAATAATTGTTGTTATTACTACCGTTATCATTAATTATCACAATTGCAACTAATCTAACTCCATACCAAATTTCACAAAAATAATAAAAATAAAATAAATGTAAGATATGAAAGAAAAAACACACAGTGAAACATATAAACAATTCAATTCAATTCCATATTGAAACTGCAATAAAAAATCCAAACAATAAATATAAAGATAATACATAAAAAAGCATATACACACGCAATAAAAAAACAAAAAGAAAAAAAACACCATAAAAACAAAAAGAACATTATCCCCTAATTACCTCATTCGCTCAGTGTTAATACTACTCATTACAACACCAATAAATGAGTCGTTTAGAGCAGAAGCGGTGTAAGTCAAAATTGGGTAATGAGGCTTAAAGTAAAAATTCCGTAAAATACAGCGCAAAGTAGCAATGTCCTTCGTGCTATCCACTGACTACTAATAGTTTAAATAAATTTAATATTAATTGCTACTTTGCGCTGTATTTTACATAATTTTTACTTTAAACCTCGTTACCCAATTTTGACTTACACCACTTCTGCTCTGAACGGCTCAAATAACTCTTCCCCTTATTTCCTCGGCCCCCTCCCCCTCGGCCAGTTCCACCCTCAGCTGTCGAACTTTTGCCACAAATTTTCCCAGACTCTCACAGAATTTAGCGTTATTTAATGTATCGTATGTTGCCAAGTGCCTCCTGCTGATGTAATGAAGGACTCTGGCTCAGAGCTTCTGTGGCTTCCAACGAGTTAGAAAGAGAAAGATATAGAGTGGCCATTGCGCCGCCATGTTTGAAGAAAATTGAACGACCGTCCGCCATGAGCTTATGCGCCCAAACAAAGTGGGCGTGGCATCAGAATCATCAGCTGTCAAAATTTCGTTTGCATAAATCAGTTAAACTGAAGTGGAAAAACCTAGTATTTCGTCAAATACGTGCTAGGAACTTAATCTAAACTTATCCACGCTAAATTTAAAACACTTGAGCTATTCCTAGAAGGAACGCTTAAAAGAATAACCTAAGCAAAATTCTGTGGTGTTTGGGTAAAGGGAGATAAGTCACAAAAATGACCTCGGAGATAAATGAAAATTAAACTTGGAACCCTTATTACAAATAATTTTCTACACGAATAAAACACATCAACTGCTTGTATTCTTTGATTTTAGCACACCCACTTGTATAATTTAACTTGTGTGTTCATCTGGGAAACAAAATTCCACCTGGACAAAAAAAAATGACTTATACCCCTTTACCCGAACACCACAAAATTGTCATGTAGTATTATAAGAAGTACTAGCAAATATACTGAAGAAAATGTTAATATTTCTAGGTTCTTTTAAATGCGACCTGCAAGATTGCCTATAAAATGAACGAGTATGATTCGGATGTTTTTATAAAATTGTTTTCCCAGTCTCTACACGTTGCAATAGTAATATACGTTACAAGAGCGGTATGTTGACGTTTTCATGTTCGAGGAAAAGATTGAAAAAGCGAAACGTAGTTGAGCTTTTTTAATTTCCGAGAACATGAAAACAAACATGCCGCTCGTGTATCGTACATTATTTTGTGCGAAGATCGTTTATTACATACCTGAAAGACGAATTTCTAATTTGTTGCAATGAAATCTCCATGTTGGTTTCTGTTTAATGACGCCAACTTCGCAAAACCAAAATATCTTCCTTCAACATTGTTGCTGTAAAATATTTTCTGTGTTTACTATACTCCAGCAGGCCGTGATATACGTCTGTCTTTTTTTTCCCCAGTCTATAAATGCGAACTTAAAACAAACGGTAAGGTTATGTAATGATTTATTTTTCATTTTAATATTTTAAAAATATTATTTATATTACATATTGCAGTAATAACATCCGCATCTGGAATCTCGTTGATTTTTTCACGGCTTCCTTAATGTTACTTGTATCAGAAATGCAATAAGTTTCGTGGAGTAGTAGACTTTACTTAATTTTTACAAATATTTAAAAACAATAATTAACATTGCAATTTAGGTGAAATTGCAGTGGTAAGTTTCCAATTTATAATTATTACTATGTTAAACGTCTCTAAAAATAATATGTTAAAAGCCTAAAGCAGTAAAATGAATGTCACGCTTAAGCGGTAAGAAGAGGGAAATTGTTATGTGTGTTACGTTGGGAATACTGAATGTGGTATTTCACACTTACCGCGTATTGGTTCTGTGCGGAAAACAAGCAAATACGCACGATCTCGCACAAAACTATTTATTATACAATAAGATATAGAATGAAAGTAGGCCCTAACTGTAGTAAACAACCTTTACCTCCAAGCTTGTAACGTGGGTAAAACATGACCAAACACGTTTTTTTTTTTTTTTTTTTTTTTACAGTAGAGTATAATTATTATCGAAATGTGAACGCGAGGCCAACAACCGGCTGGTCTGTCTGAGCCTTTCAAGGGCTGTGGCACCACAGATTATTATTAGTGTATAATTGAGCACCCACGTACAATAATGGGGTAAGAAGTTACGAAATATATTCATACTTACCCCATTAGTGCACGTGGGTGATCAATTATGTTCTTTCATGTCCTTCCAGTCAAAATACTAACAACAATACGACCTACCCCAGAGTTTTGCGTTATTTTGGGTGCGAGTATCGAAATACAATTTTAATATTTGATTGCTATTACTGGGTTAGAAACGGAATTGTAGCGGTTTTATCCGTATTTAGTTTACCTTTATTACTAGTGAACCATTTATTTGATTAATCGTTTGTCTTCGAAATAGGCCTACTTCTTATAAGCTACAGCTCATCGTCTTCTTCTATAAGAAGTGAGGACAGAAGGAGCAGAAATAAAGGATGCCGGTGTCGAAATACAATTTTAATATTGTATTGCTATTTGTTTTTCACTGGGTCTGAAATGAAATCGTAGTGGTTTTATCCGTATTTAGTTTAAGTACATTACCAGTGAACCATTTATTTTGTTTATGCCGGGCGTTGTTACACATTTATGCATGAAAAAATGCTGCTAATTAACAAAACTATGGACTTACCTTCATAAAATTTACATGAAATATGATATATCAGTTGTATTTTTCCTTTTGACATTGCAGTTATATGGAGCACACACAACAGGCATGTTTTTTTCTTCGTTTCTTTGTAGTTCTTACCTCCGTTATACAACATTGTAAGCAGACGAATTTTTACAAAGGTGGGCGCTTAGTTCAAATCTGCCGTGTTTCGCTGTGGCACCGCAAAGAGCGCTGTACAGGACAACATGGCCACTCTATAGTCTTCTCTTTCTAACTAGTTGGTGGCTTCACACTCCGATAAAATATGGTGTGATGTCTCGCCTCTACCGCAAAGAGGACATCTTCTCGCCCCTCTTCGTTCACGATTTTAAGTGCCCTCCAAGTTCCTAGATGAAACCAGGTTAAATCCAGTCTGCCTTCTCTCCTTCCTCCATAGATGTATAACTCGGTTCCCCAATTTGTTCTGATCATCGAATGGATTTCCAGAGCAACCGTATCCCTACATTCTCCTTCTGTTATTTGTCTGTCTATATCCTTCAGGCATTTCTTTACTTTCCGCCAGACATTCCGCTTGTTCCTGCAATCTTCTCCGATTATAAATCCCATGCCTATTTCCTTCAACCCTCTGCGTAATCTATCTGCCCAGGTTACTTGGCCTCTCCTCTCGAGTTGCTCCCTATAACAGACCGCTCTAATAAGAGACTGATCTCTATGCACAATTCTCAGTCAGTGGCGGCTTCTGCATATTTCTTAAGAGGAGGAAAGGAGTTAACAGCGCAAAATGACACCTTGAGAAACACATTCTACAAATTAGCTTACATGCATACATGTAAGACCAGTTAGTGTTAGGGTTGGCCTTCCCTTTTGTATAGCTATAATATGTTTTTGTAAACTCAGTTTCCTAAATTGTCCAAAATATAACATGTTTTCACTTCCATTCATTGTTGAATAATTGCATAAATTAACAATTACAAGGAAATTCACAACCTCGCAGCATTTTCGAGCACACTACAGCATCACACGTGTTGGAAGAGACCAGCTACTAACACGTAACCCGAACCGTTTTACGGAAATGGGAATGAGAAATAATCTGTTAGGAAAGCGAGAACACTGCACACACCCACGTGGTCTGTGTTGCCACATGTACATTTTACAAGTTCAGTATCACATGCTTTTTAAGAATGTCATTTCTTGTAAATTTCATGTTGTATGATTTATCCGATAAGCAAGTTGTAATATAATGTTAAAATTGAAATATACCGTCTATACTTATCTAGTATTATTTGATTAATTATAACATCAACGTTTTCGGCACTAATGTGCCATTTTCAAATGTATGAAAATTTGCCTAATTACATATTCAAATAGATGCACATGAACTGTGTGAATGAAACATATAATGTGTACCCTGGTGATCTCATGTCACATATAAAATAATCTGTTTTTAGATAATTAATGATTAAAAATTAAAAACACACACTTATTAGTAACATTTAAAAACATTTAAAATTTTAATCATTAATTATCTACAAACAGATTGTTTTATATGTGACATGAGATCACCAGGGTACACATTATATGTTTCATTCACACAGTACATGTGCACCTATTTGAATATGTAATTAGGTAAATTTTCATACATTTGAAAATGGCACATTAGTGCCGAAAACTTTTATGTTATAATTAATCATATAATACTAGATAAGTATAGACGGTATATTTCAATTTTAACATTGTATTAGTTCTTGTAAAGTCATACTACCGTTATTGTTCAAAGCTACCGTTGGCCGATTAATTTTTTTATGTTAAATAATGTAGTTTGCAGTACTTTCAATTTCAAATATATTTGTACCAAAACTGACAACTTGGCTGTTGTCCTGTCTAGTATACAATGAATGGAAGTGAATTTCAGAGGCCAAACAGATCTGCGATACTAACTTAGAACTACTTGCTCTTTGTTTTATATAAATCCAACTTCACTTTCAGATATCCTCGAAAGTTTCAAACCATGAATAGTAGCTTATATAAAATGCAATGAATGATATATTTTGATTTATAATTTTTAAAAAAGTTTATATGATGTCTTTCATAGCTTTGCGTTAAAACTGTTTTTATTGTGTCTCCTCCTAGATGTGTTATAGTCTGGTTGAATGCAGCATCGTTAGATGGCAGCGGTAGCGAACTTGCTGAACGACCAGTCGGTTTCTATATACAGAGGAGGATTTCCTCCCTCTCCGTTCATTTACTTCCTTTAAAACTCTGCTTCTTTCTCTGGCCGCTAGCGCGTTGTTGTCTATGTGTGTTGACTGCAGTAAAGGAGGAATGGATTGACTTTCCTCCACACAATCTCGCATCCTTCTCACAGTATTCTAGCAGCACATGAGTACGCGTCGTTTAGAACTCGATCAACCGAGGTTTTCTTATAGCTGTGAACTTCAAAGTTATCGAATCTTCCTCGAATTTCAAGGCATATATTTCATTTGATATTTACTTTCAAAAGAAGAAAAATGTGAGGAGGACGTTCCTCCCTTCCCTCCCCCGAGGAACCACCACTATGACTCAGGTAGTACTTTCAAACTTTTACTTTGCATTCTATTAAGTCTCTATGGCGCCAGAATTCTCTTAGAGTTCCGCTGTTAGCCGTTCCCCTCCCCACCTCCGCTATAAGTTTTAAAAAGTCGCTTTGCACCTGGTTAAGTTTTTTCCATTTGTCCACAACCTCAAATTTCTGCCGCATACGTAATTGTAGATCTAATTACCATGCTATATGTTTTATTTAATAAATTTAGAGAGACTTCATTAGATAGTAAAGTAGAAATCAGTATCTTTTTTTAACTGTACCTATCTGTAAAAAAATTACTTTGTATACTTACTACAAATAATATATTTACAAAGTGATGGCTTTGAAACATTTTATATAGGTATAAATATTTTCACTGTTGCAAACATTGTCAGGAGCGTCAACGTATGCTACGTTAAATAGATTGCATCATATCATCCTAATACTTGAATATGGAATAGGCCTAAATATATTATAATATCCCAATATAAATCCCGTACTGGCATATCATGTTATACAGTAGTAATAAGATCGATTTTATTGATGGGCATATTAAATTTGCATACGAATCATCCGAATCGAGAATCTGAATACATTAAATCTTCACAGACATGAAAATGTTAAGTCGTTTCATCATAACGTTCACGGGACTGCTAGGAAAAGTAAGAGACGCAATTTCAACTTAAACTGCTGTGATATAGTGAATTAGGTTCAGAGTATTTTAAGCTTCCTTGCATGTTGTTCAGAATACAACTTCAACATGTACATCTTGTGGTATGTATGCTTTTGCAGCGTATTGATGCAATCGCTAGGTAAAGAACAGCGCACATATTATTTGCTTCAATGTTTGCAGCAAATTGTGTTACCACAAATCACCTCGGCAGATGTTCTTGTTATTTCAGGGAGCATTGATAAGAGTGATGTTGAACTTACAGCTTCCTCAAGCCGTTCCTTGAAGGCATTTAAGGAAAGCTGGGAGATTGACTTCATGGATCATTATTTGGAATACTTTGCTAAGTTGGATACGATTCCGGTTATTATTTTGTCAGATGAAGTCATTCCTCTGCCGAAAATGTTAGAAGTGAAGTGTTGGAATGTGATTATTTTTTCGGAATTTCAAGATCACGAGGAAATATTGGAGGATATTCAGACACAATTGATCAAATTCAGGGAGTATCCTCAATGGAATCCACGTGCAAATCACGTAATTGTACTGACAAAACCACAATCTGAACCCGATATAATTTCAAATTCCATACTTCAAGACATTTGGAAGTCCTGGTTCATAATGAATGTTGTTCTCGTAATTCAACCAGTTGATGGTGAAATAATTGTCACAGAAGAAAACTACAATAGGACTCTAGAAATAGAAGACATTCAATTTTTATTCAACGCGTATTCATCATGGCCTTATAGAACACCAGGAAACTGTGACAATGCGACCGATACATTTTTGTTGGATCAGTGGTTTGTAGATAAAAATAACAATGGAACATTTTTAAACAACGAAACGCTTTATCCGGATAAGGTTCCAACAAATCAAAACCTCTGTCCCCTGCTTGTCTCTGGCTTTGACCAAGCGCCATACATCACAAAAAAGGAAGAAACCGACGACCCTAATAGACCCATATACCATGACGGATTGGGGGTCAGAATTCTTAAACTTATAACGAAAGAAATAAACATGAGTCTGGTATACGTAAGACCTCGAGAAGAGAGATGGGGTGTCGATCTAGGAAACGGAACGTGGACAGGGGTGGGAGGCGATGTGGGTGAGAAAAGAGCCCACGTCTCCATCGTTGTATTCTTCAGCACCTGCCACTTATATAATAAGATCGAATGTTCTGTTACTTACGTTATTGATCAGATGAGATGGCATATTCCTTGTGGGCAGCCTTATCCTGAATGGGCAAGTCTCATCAGAGTATACAAGAAAGAAGTGTGGATAATATTCTTTATAGCATTCATTTCTATGTCCATTATCATGTTTTTTTTAGTAAAATTCAAGATGGCCGTTTACACAACATTCCCTAGGCATAATGCATACAATAGGATCGAGAAGTGTGTTCTCAATTTCTGGGCTCTCATCTTGGAGGACACTTCTGGAGAACCACCTCATGATCTATCAGTAAGGTCTCTCTATCTGTCCTGGTTGATATTTTGTTTGTGTTACAATAATATATACCAGACATTTTTGGTTGGATTTATTGTTAACCCAGGATTTCAGCATCAATTTCAGTCAGAAAAGGAACTGCTTGACTCGGGTATGGAGTTGGGCATTATTAATGATTTGGCTTCTCTGTATCCTGCAATGAAAGAAGATCCTTACATAAAACATCGAGACAGATGCGAAGACAACGATCGCTGTATAAAGAGGGTAGCCCTCTCTGGCGATATGGCTCTACTTTGGTCCAACACCGCTATAAACTTCTTGACATCAACTACGTACATGGACGCTTTTGGAAGACCGAAGATGTGTCAGTTTGAAGAAATAATAGCGAATCAGCATATGGTGTTGCCTGTACCGAGAGGATATCCGATGCTGGCCATTTTCGACAAATTTTTGTATCGCATCATGGAGAGTGGGATAAAGAATTACTGGTGGGAAGACCTCAAGTTCATAACAGCTCTTTCCGTTGCTGATGACTTGCAAGAGCCTGCTGGTGAGTTCGTGAAACTGACGTTGAAGCATCTTCAATCAGCGTTCTTGTTCCTGGCGGGGGGATTTCTCTTTTCCGCATTTGTACTCAAACTAGAACTACTGGCAGCTAAGAAGGACAAGGTGAAACGATTGGGAGAAACTTTGAGGAAGAAATAAAACTACTGCAAATGCAATTCTCTACAACTGAATCACCTTCGCACGTTCCTCACCACAAGCATTCTAACAATAGGAAAAAGGAGGGGTTTTTAGGATGTGCAGGGGAGCCACCTCTGCGAAAATAAAAAACCAGACGTTAGATAAAAATTTTCATGTCATTTGCATCTCTTCAAATATACAAAGTCTGCATTGATTGTATATTGATCCAGAAATTTATGTACACTAGTATATTTGTTTCGTTTTAAGGCATTTAATACAATTTCTGAATCATTAACAATCAATGCGGTATGCGTCGTCTCAAGTCTATCAAAATAAGGGCAGTTTACTCACCTCTGTTCTCTCGTTCTTTCTCCTTTTCTCCAGTATTCTGAAGAAAGTTTAGTGTATAGCCTATTACGCGATGCATTATATGAGAAGTAAAACGAAGCAAGTCCAGTCTATGAATGTTTAACTCATTGCAAAAATACGTAGCTAACAATCTAGCAAACACAGTGAATTTACCGAGTTCGAAAACATTACAGTATTATCATTAGAAGCAGTAATTTGTCTCAGACCGCTACAAGATTAATGCTGGGTTGCAAGAAACCTGTTCCATAAATTGCTATTCTCTCGTTAAATAAAGGACCTTTAAACTATTCCAGTCTTTAAAGTATAGGTCGTTGCAAATGTGATATTTAACGATCTGTTAGCTAGTCCATCTTTAAACGGAAAAGATCCAATACGACAGAGCCATCGTAGCCGGCGCAAATAATTCCCTTATTATACGTGCGTGTCGCTAAGGTAATATTGTGTTTTTTGATAGTCATTGTTTTCAAACTTTGCACGTAGAAGACAGGCATCAAATACTGACCTATGCCAACATGCAACGATTCTTGGTACAGATTGATAGAGAAGTAAGCCTTCCTGTTTCGGTACATCTCATTCAAGTGTCCACTAGGGCTTTGAATTTTCATATGGCTACAGTCTACGCACCAGTAACATTGGAAAAATTGCAAATTGAGAAGAAATCCTGATTTACTGTTTGTACAGAATTTCCTTGAGGCATAGTAACGTATTGTTCTCTCATTCTTGCAATGCAGTCAAACATCTTATTATTCTACAAACTGTAGATTTATAAACATGAATATGATCCACTATCACATTCTGAAACGCTCCTATTGCGTAATAGCGCAAGGCAATTTACTGCGTGCGATTTGTTTTCAAATATGATGCCCTATTTTATCCAAGAGAGTCATGAATGTGTCTTTCGATAATCTAAATCTAACCTTAAAATCAATACTATCGTATTCTTCTAGAGGATTCGATCTGTCTCTCAGTATTCTTGGTAGATGTTGTACCATATCAAATATAACCTCTACGTCAGCGATTCTATAACAGTAATAAAATTGTTTTATTCACAAAACTTTTCCTATACACACATGAGTCTCGAGTTCATTGTGATATGTATATTAAATTTCACTTACTCCTGATGATAACATATCCACGAAATTACTTAATACTGTCAGATACAAAAACAAGAAATATACGTACAATATGGCGGCTAACGATTCGTTAACAGTTTACAGCTCCGATTTTCGACCTATAGTTTACAGAGTGCTTTAACGAACCAATAGCTTTAAAGGTCGTTCTTGCAACGCTTACTTACGCTAAATGAACAGTTATAGGACCAATAGCGTTTAACGAACCTATAAATGCTTTCTTGCAACCCAGCGTAAGTATTACTGGAGATTTTAAGTCGACGTCGCGACGTCTCAAATGCATTTAGAAAGCGAAATACTTGAGTGACAACACATGTGACTCTTGTTTGGTCAATCTGGGCGAAACAAATCGTGCACCATTTAAAAATAATATTAATATATACAATTTAAATTATTTGCACTATGTACACTAGAAAACGCTATTTTCACTATTTACACTACCATGAAAATGGAGCCATACGTTAATCACACATTATTTACACCATTATGTACAGTGCTGTGTGTTGTAATGAAAGGTAGGCCTATTTTATTTAATAATACTGTCGCCTTCTTATTTTGTAAATTGTGTATAATATTATAAACATATTTGATCAGTGTAAGCCTACATTATTTATGATAGCGTAATACACAGTAGTAAAAATTGCGTATTCTAGTATAGCCTGTATAGTTTGAAGGGGCTGTTAGACATTGACTGCTTAAAAAGCCGGCTGTAAAAACACTGCTTTTCGTCTCTAGAATACGACCTTTCTTCAAATCGATGGTATCTGGGTAAAGTGAGATAAGTCATAAAAATGAGTTTTGAGATAAATGAAATGTAAACTTTTGAACACTATTGCAAATAATTTTCTACACAAATAGAACACATTAAATTAATGTTAGAATTATTTTGATTTCTGCAGACCATTTTTTAGAATTTAACTTGTATATTCACCTGGGGAACAAAACTTAAGTTGCACAGAAAATGATATAACCTCCTATACCTGAACACCATTGAAATATAACTTTTGCAGAATATGATTTTTATTTTTAATGTATCAATTTTACTTCATTGTGTTAATCATATCTTCGGTCCAAATTATCTTACTTAACACTAAATTATAATTATTTAATTCTTAGAATTACATGTATCTAAACGCATCTAGACTACATTTTGCTGTTATTATGTATTTATTTATTTATTTATTTATTATTTTGCTAATAATTATAACATAACATATATTATATATAGAAAAAACTTTAGCTCGCCCCTGAAAGAGTAGAACTCGTGCTCAGGGGCGAATTCCTGAATTGAAATTAATAAGTATACAATACAATTTGTCTTGTCTACTATGCAATTATAGTACCTATATAAATTTAAATTTACAATTTTTCAATTTTATAAAATCCATACATAACTTTTTAAATTTAATACTAGAACTATTAGAATTGACAAGATAATATAATATAAATATAAATTTGTTATATATTCTTGGGCCTAAATTACTACTATGATTAAATACTGTAACAGTGTTGCATTTTGGTTCAAACAATCTTAAAGAATTCATACCTTTTGTTTCATAACTATGAGAATACAATTCAAAATTATTTCGATTTTTATGTATGAATTTTATTAATACAAAATAATAAATTTGTCTTACGTTAAGTACATTAAAGTCTAAAAACAAATTTTGAGATGGAAAATCAATAGGTTTATGAAGACATATTTTAATTATTTTCTTCTGTAATAAATAAAGTGGATTGAAATTGGATTTAAATGAGCTACCCCACCCTATAATAATAATAATAATAATAATAATAATAATAATAATAATAATAATTATTATTATTATTATTATTATTATTATTATTATTGGCGGCCGGGTAGCTCAGTTGGTAGAGCAGCTGGCTACGGACTGGAAGGTCCGGGGTTCGATCCCAGGTGGTGACAGGACTTTTCTCGTTGCCAAACTTTCAGAACGGCCCCGAGGTTCACTCAGCCTCCTATAAAATTGAGTACCGGGTCTTTCCCGGGGTAAAAGGCGGTCAGAGCGTGGTGCCGACCACACCACCTCATTCTAGTGCCGAGGTCATGGAAAGCATGGGGCTCTACCTCCATGCCCCCAAGTGCCTTCATGGCACGTTATGGGGATACCTTTACCTTTTACCTTTATTATTATTATTATTATTATTATTATTATTATTATTATTATTTCCTTGTTTCTGTATTACTCCTATTAAATATTTTCTATGTATTTTATACAGGATAAGTGGCAATGAAGGTTTATTTGTGGCCTTAACTCTACCAGTAAGAATAAATCAATATTATATAAATGAATAAATATTTTAAATTGTAGGAAAGGTCATCATAGGATTAGTCTTTATCACTATAATCCATTGTGAACTGTCTGCAAGGTATAGTTATGAATCATGAACAGAACGTCAACAGCATCACAAAGAAGATGCAAGTGTTCCCTGATAGTACATGTGTCTCGTGTAAAAGATGGCGTCACGTCAATGTAGTCTACCAACTTCGTACGCGCAGTGGTAGAATAAGGTCCTTAATTATCACTTTCATAAATTTTCGAATACGTCACTTTTTCTCCGTCATTTCTTGTTCTCAATTTTAAAGAATGTCTTAAAACACGAAATGGCTCATTGAAATTTACTTCTTTATAGACATGAGTACTTAAAAATAACCATGACACAAGAGTGCTCTCCCGCTCGGGCTAAAGGGAACTGACTCTCGATTACTTGCATTGCTGCACTACAATGAACACTAATGTTTCTATGTGGCACTTTATCTGGAAGAGTAGGCTAAGTTGAAATGAGTTGTCATATAGTAACTAGACCTCTTACCCCAACAGTCGTTGGTTTGCTTATTTTATGACTTCTCTTAATGTTTTCTGCCTTTCACTTCTGAGAGGAAAGACTTTTCACGAAAAAAAAAAAACCCCTATTTCTTTTCACTGAAGAAACAAACGTGAGGAAAGAGAAAGAAAATAAGAGGATTGGTACAAAAAAACGGTCATTCTTCAACCGTACATTGATTTTTAAAAAATAAATAACCATAGTTATTTAAATAAACTACAGAATTGTGGATGAAGAAGGAAAAGTTTAACCATATTAACAGATAAGAAACATTAAAGGTTATATATTACAGTTATATGAACATTAATAAATATAATATAATTATTAAAGAAATTAGTAATAGTCAGACATGTTTCGGAGATGCTTCTCCATCTTCAGTGACTATTTACCACGACGGATAGTTCAGGTGATCGAACCGCGTTGTTGCTTGGCTTACAGGAGACTGCTAGTTTTTGTACATTGATTAACAATATGTCTAGAACCTCGAGAATCTGTTTTCGGTTGGATATTGACAAAACATGTCTGACTATTACTAATTTCTTTAATATTATATTATATTTATTAGTGTTCATATAACTGTAATATATAATCTTTAATGTTTCTTATCAAATCTATGAACACTGTGTAATTGACCTAACATGTGTGTTTTATCTTTAAATATATTAACCGATTATGATTTACCTTATAAATTCTTTACTGTGTTAATATCATAAAAATTATCTGTCTGGCTAGTTTCGACGTGGTGTCCGTCATTGTCCGAGGCCTGGTGAGGTCTAGCGCTATCTTCTGGTTTTCTTTGTGTGGTGGTGTGTGTTGGAAAGGGTGTGTGTTTCAAAAATTTAATTCAGTGTTCAGGATGCGCCGTGAGTGTGTTTTTGTATTGTCGGAAAGGACGTGTGTTTTGAAATTCATTCAGTTGAGTGTTCAGGATGTGCCGTGAGTGTGTTTTTGTATTGTCGAAAAGGATGTGTGTTTTGAAATTAATTCAGTTGAGTGTTCAGGATGCGCCGTGAGTGTGTTTTTGTATTGTCGAAAAGGATGTGTGTTTTGAAATTCATTCAGTTGAGTGTTCAGGATACGCCGTGAGTGTGTTTTTGTATTGTCGAAAAGGATGTGTGTTTTGAAATTCATTCAGTTGAGTGTTCAGGATGCGCCGTGAGTGTGTTTTTGTATTGTCGAAAAGGATGTGTGTTTTGAAATTCATTCAGTTGAGTGTTCAGGATGCGCCGTGAGTGTGTTTTTGTATTGTCGAAAAGGATGTGTTTTGAAATTCATTCAGTTGAGTGTTCAGGATGCGCCGTGAGTGTGTTTTTGTATTGTCGAAAAGGATGTGTGTTTTGAAATTCATTCAGTTGAGTGTTCAGGATGTGCCGTGAGTGTGTTTTTGTATTGTCGAAAAGGATGTGTGTCTTGAAATTCAGGTGAGTGTTCAGGCTGTGTCGTGGATGTTGTTTTTGTATTGTCGAAAAGGATGTGTGTCTTGAAATTCAGGTGAGTGTTCTGGATATGCTGTTGGTGTGTTTTTGTATTGTCGAAAAGGATGTGTGTTTTGAAATTCATTTAGTTGAGTGTTCAGGATGTGCCGTGAGTATGTTTTGTATTGTCGAAAAGGATATGTGTTTTGAAATTCATTCAGTTGAGTGTTCAGGATGTGCCGTGAGTGTGTTTTTGTATTGTCGAAAAGGATGTGTGTTTCGAAATTCAGTTGAGTGTTCAGGCTGTGTCGTGGATGTTGTTTTTGTATTGTCGAAAAGGATGTGTGTCTTGAAATTCAGGTGAGTGTTCAGGATATGCTGTTGGTATGTTTTTGTATTGTCGAAAAGGATGTGTGTTTTGAAATTCATTTAGTTGAGTGTTCAGGATGTGCCGTGAGTGTGTTTTTGTATTGTCGAAAAGGATGTGTGTTTCGAAATTCAGTTGAGTGTTCAGGATGTGTCGTGGATGTTGTTTTTGTATTGTCGAAAAGGATGTGTGTTCTGAAATTCATTCCGTTGAGTGTTCAGGATGTGCCGTGAGTGTGTTTTTGTATTGTCGAAAAGGATGTGTGTTTCGAAATTTAGTTGAGTGTTCAGGATGTGTCGTGGATGTTGTTTTTGTATTGTCGAAAAGGATGTGTGTCTTGAAATTCATTCAGTTGAGTGTTCAGGCTGTGCCGAGAGTGTGTTTTTGTATTGTCGAAAAGGATGTGTGTTTCGAAATTCAGGTGAGTGTTCAGGATGTGTCGTGGATGTTGTTTTTGTATTGTCGAAAATGATGTGTCTTGAAATTCAGGTGAGTGTTCAGGATGTGCTGTTGGTGTGTTTTTGTATTGTCGAAAAGGATGTGTGTTTTGAAATTCATTCAGTTGAGTGTTCAGGATGTGCCGTGAGTGTGTTTTTGTATTGTCGAAAAGGATGTGTGTTTCGAAATTCAGTTGAGTGTTCAGGATGTGCCGTGGATGTTGTTTTTGTATTGTCGAAAAGGATGTGTGTCTTGAAATTCAGGTGAGTGTTCAGGATGTGCTGTTGGTGTGTTTTACTGAATTTTAAAACACACCCTTTTGACACAATCATGAATACATCCCACTACATCAGGAAATCACAAGATAGCGCTGGACCTTATTACTGATGTAGCTTACTAGGCTTCGGACAATGACGGACACCACGTCGAAATTAGCCAGCCAGATAATTTTTATAATGTTAACACAGTAAAGAAGTTATAACGATAAACAGTGAATATACAAGTGTTAAAAGAGTGTACCAAACAATGAAGAATATTGCGGATAAAGTAATAAAAAGACCTCTACTTTATAGACTTATAAATTCTGTCATAACCCATACTTATAAAAAAAACAGCCATACATAACCTTAATGCAACAATAAATAATTACATTTTTTAATAAATTAATACAAGTGAAACAATATATGGAGGTAGATGTGCGTAAGTGAGTTAATAAATAATTGCAATGATTATTTCATCGCAAATGATACGACAGTCGGTTTACAAATTTTATAAGTTTATTCTGTAGAATAAATTGGATGCAGGAGTGAATGCAACAATGTAATGTAGATGAAATTGTTTAAATTAGGTATATATCATTTTATAACATAGCGTTCTGTTTCTATGGTGACAAGTCTAGTTGTTACATTAGTAAATTAAATGTGTGTGTGACGTGCACATCTTCAAACTCATGTAATTTCAGCACTCGTGATCAGAATCTTTCCGCTAAGGCAAAAGACTGCCACTTAGATATAAGTTATATAAATAGGTGTTGTTAACTTGTAAACTAAGATATGGTAGTTTTACTGATACTGTACTGTATACAAATACAGACAAATATGAATATCATATATAAACATACACATAATCTATTAAATCAGAGCTTCATCTACCCTTTGTTAGTCTCAGCTTTTATATAATAGAAGAAATTAACTATAGCCTACATGTATTACAGTCTTTAGTACACTTCTTAACTGCCTTAGAGCTTTGAATGGACAAGAGAAGAGGTTTAGAATAGAACTTACAAAAGTTATATATTATGTTCATATCTTCTACTACTATCATTTATATATTCTGCACAATAAAATTGTTTACTTGTTCCATACCTCGACGCTACATAGTGATGTAAAGTCCCACTACATCTGTTTATTTTTCCTGCATATTGTTATCTCATAGTTATTTATGGACGATCGTGAAACCTCACTGAAGTTACAAGTCTGCCCCTCCACACTAGAAACTCTCGTATTCAGCTCACCATTTCGCACTCTTCGAATGCTGGGAATTTCCGTGTGTTATGGTTTCCCTTAAATCCACCAGATGTCTCTCATCGAGATCACACCTCGGAATACGTCCGCCAATGTGATACGAGTAACATGGACACAATTTTCATGCACAGATTTATTTTAAAGAAAAGATAAACAGGTGAAGTGGGATTGAAACCCATTCTGTACAATGCTGATGTAAAATTCATTGAATGCAATGAAAGAATTGAATTGAATATACGCACACCCATAAGTTACATACATACATACATACATACATACATACATACATACATACATACATACATACATACAGTCGACCTGGTTGACGAGTTGGTATAGCGCTGGCCTTCTATGCCCAAGATTGCGGGTTCGATCCCGGGCCAGGTCGATGACATTTAAGTGTGCTTAAATGCGACAGGCTCATGTCAGTAGATTTATTGGTATGTAAAAGAACTCCTGCGGGACAAAATTCCGGCACATCCGGCAACGCTGATATAACCTTTGCAGTTGCGAGCGTCGTTAAATAAAACATAACATTTTATACGTACATACATACATACATGCATACATACATACATACATACATACATACATACATACATACATACATACATACATACATAGGCCTACATACATACAGTCGACCTGGTTGGCGAGTTGGTTTAGCGCTGGCCTTCTATGCCCAAGGTTGCGGGTTCGATCCCGGGCCAGGTCGATGGCATGTAAGTGTGCTTAAATGCGACAGGCTCATGTCAGTAGATTTACTGGCATGTAAAAGAACTCCTCCGGGACAAAATTCCGGCACATCCGGCGACGCTGATATAACCTCTGCAGTTGCGAGCGTCGTTAAATAAAACATAAAATTATACATACATACATACATACATACATACATACATACATACATACATACATACATACATACATACATACATACATACATACCTAAATACATACATACTTATGTTTTCACAATACTAATCCTTTCTTTCTAGAAATATCTTTCTCAAATGTTATATTTATGAAGTACAGATACCGAGACCAATCTGTGCGCTTAGCATACGTCACAGCTACGTCACAACTCCTTACCCACACTAGCAGGATTACCTGGACTGAAAACCTTCATCGTGAGTTAGCTTATCTATATGTTCGGACGGAAGACTATATTTTTTTTCAGAACAGTATCTGCTCGCCACCTCTTTACCTCACTCCACGCCCTCGACTAAGTAT
This sequence comes from Periplaneta americana, assembly GCA_025594305.2. Lineage (NCBI taxonomy): Eukaryota > Metazoa > Arthropoda > Insecta > Blattodea > Blattidae > Periplaneta > Periplaneta americana. Next base: position 138,900,945 of record JAJSOF020000013.1, on the reverse strand, counting down.
TGTATCGGCTGTGCAAATATCGCCAAGCGCAGAGATTGATCCCAATATATCGATGGCTTAGAACCAGACTGTTTCAAGTCCTTTTCACTGCTTTTTTCTTCAGGAGAGCTGTTTTAAGCTCCTGACAATCAAAGCTTCATGAAACAATTTGGAATAGCTTCATGGCAACCTAATGGAGAGGAATATTTACAATTTTGTTCGATTCATATATATGCAGACAAGAACTGAAACACAATGAAACACGGAATTCTTTCTTACAAAAAGTTGGACTTAGAACAGTCTGGTTCTCAGCCATCGATATTTAGATCTAATAGTGGCAATATAAAATACTGTATTACCAGGAAACAAAGACCTTTTGTTATGTACTTCATGTTCGCAATATTATTCTCCTGGCAAACATTAATTTCCAGGTTTCAACTATTATTTATTTCCTCTCTTTCTTTATAAAATACACTTTCTAAGATTGTTTACAATATTATACACTTTGTAAAATTATAACTAGAGAAGAATATTAACATGTATTAACTTTGTAACGCTGCTATAAACAACAGTACAACATTATAGAACTGTTTTCATTTTTAACGTTGAACGTTGAAGCTGCTCTAAACATAAAATTTAGGTCACGCTGGTGCGTAACAGTGTTAAATGCTAATTACTCAGTATTTGTGAAACGTAGACAACAGAAATTTGCATGCAAATCAAAGATTAAATAAAGAGCTTTCGACTTATGCGATTTAGTTTATTCAATGATTAATATTTTACACATTGTTACATAATTACTGAAAACATGCAACAATTTTCGCACCCTCCCCATATTCGATCGCTTGCCACGACCGAAATACAACAGTTGGATCAATACCCGTTGCGGATGAAATATGTAAGTAAACAAAGTTTTTCAAATCTACACTCCAGCCTGATTTCAACCCACTCCACTCTGGTTTCAGACCAAACCATAGCACCTCTACTGTCTTACTTAAGTTCACTGCAGAAGCTCGTGAAGCTATGAATCTTAGTATCACTACTGGACACCCTCATATTGATAATTTAAAATTCGTGGGTACAACAACGAAAACGAATGAAGGTGAAACAAGCAGTGCAGTGGCGTACTGTATCATTATTTGCCGGTAATTTACAGATTCTGTGAAGCCTGAGATTTAAAAACGCGGTTCTTTAGTTCTTAACAGTTGGGCTTCATGCAATCCTTAATGAGGTCCGAAACCATCGCATACCATTGCACACTTGTATTTTTGTGCGAGATCGTGCGTATTTGCTTGTTTTCCGCACAGAACCAATACGCGGTAAGGGTGAAATACCACATTCAGTATTCCCAACGTAACACACATAAAAATTTCCCTCCTCTTACCGCTTAAGCGCGACATTCATTTTACTGCTTTAGGCTTTTAACATATTATTTTTAGACACGTTTAACATAGTAATAATTATAAATTAGAAACTTATCACTGCAATTTCACCTAAATTGCAATGTTAATTATTGTTTTTAAATATTTGCAAAAATTAAGTAAAGTCTACTACTCCACTAAAGTTATTGCATTCGTGATGCAAGAAACATTAAGGAAGCCGTGAAAAAATGAACAAGATTCCAGATGCCGATGTTATTACTGCAATATGTTATATAAATAATATTGTTAAAATATTAAAATGAAAAATAAATCATTATATAACCTTAGCGTTTGTTTTAAGTTCGCATTTATAGACTGGGGAAAAAAAAGACAAACGTATATCACGGCCTGCTAGAGTATAGTAAAAACAGAAAACATTTTATAGCAATACTGTTGAAGAAAGATATTTTGGTTTTCCGAAGTTGCCGTCATTAAACAGAAACCAACATGGAGATTTCATTGCAACTAATTAGAAATTCGTCTTTCAGGTATGTAATAAACGATCTTCGCACAAAATAATGTACGATACACTAGCGGTATGTTTGTTTTCATGTTCTCGGAAATTAAAAAAGCTCAACTACGTTTCGCTTTTTCAATCTTTTCCTCGACCATGAAAACGTCCACATACCGCTCTTGTAACGTATATTACTATATTTTAATACTGCAATATGAGTATCAAATGTGAACAACATTAAAAACAAACTCCGGAATATGTATGATAAGACTTTCTTGTGTTAAATTCTGACGTACTTTGTTTACATGTTTCGACCTTTTATGGGCCATCCTCAGAACTGGTCGTTGTTGGTCTTGGCGCCTTTTGTTTTGTCTCCTGTGAGGGTGTGTTCGTGTGGTATAATGTAGAGTCAAAGAGTGTGTGCCAGAAACTAAACACACTAGAACAATATGAAATATACAGACACACGAAAACACACCCCAACGAAATTCTCAACACACAACTCAATTTCAGAACACACACATTCTTTGACTCTACATTACACCACACGAACACGCCCTCACAGGAAACAAAACAAGAGGCGCCAAAACCAACAACTATCAGTTCTGAGGATGACCCACAAAAGGTCGAAACATGTAAATAAGGTACGTTAGAATTTAACACAAGAAAGTCTTATACATAGTCCGAAGTGAGACAGTGTTAAAAGTTGTGTAAACAAGATGTGTAAAAACAAACTGATAACTCAGATAAATATAATATCAAGTTGCTTGTCTACAACTCCTCTGTAACCAGAAAAATTTCCTCGGTTGAATTCTGAAACATCCTGTAGGCCTACTACAGTAAAACCCCGATTATCCGTCATCTTATTAACCGATTGGTAGATTATCCGACTCGCAGAAAAAAATATGAAGTACTGTACATTAAATTAGCACAAATTTTTTCTACAGAGTGTGTTCTACAAATCTTTACCCTTACGCATTATGGTCTACTCTTTGAGTGGCCGTACTGTTTAACTTGTTTGCAAAATATCTTCTACAAGTGTCAAAAGAAAACATGTTTTACTACGGAAAAATGTGCAAGTAGGTTTTTTTCAGTAGGATATAAGTGCAAATAATTGAGTGCTTTGGGAAAAGAGAAAATGTGGTTCATCTCACATCACAATACGAGATAGGAATTACAACTGTGCGTGATTTAAGGTAATGAAAAACAAAATATAAAGTGTATAAAATTTGTAAATCTACAACATGAGACATCTACTATTCCTACCTTTCCACAGTCGATCGTCATACGGAGTTTCCGTGGGCATTAAAAACCCGTCTTAAGTACAATAAATAATGTTTTAATAACTGACATCGGAAAATCAAACATTAATTGTTAAAAAAAGACTTAAATTAGTGAACTTCTGATCCAATAGTTATCGTATTAAAAGAGATCATGGAGACAATTACGAAAATATTATGTAGCTACTTAGTTTATGAAAAATTTTATGGTACAGATTATCCGATTTTTCGATTAAACGTTCGCTCCACCCCCTTCATTACCACGGATAATAGAGGTCCTACTGTATATACAGTGGATACAAAAAGTATTTGCACACCCTTGTTTTTTTTTTAATGTTCAAAGAAATAATAACGATGATTTTCTGAATACAAGTTTAGTAAGTAGCAGCATGGAAAGAACAACTTATATAATCAATAAAAATTGCATATAGTTACAAAATAAATTACAAACTAAAAACTGCATTTTTAGATGTCAAAAAAAGTATTTGCACAGCCAGTAAATTAAATAATAAACTCAAGCAAACTACAGAAGTCTCTCTCAGTACTTTGTGTGCAATCCATTGGCTTCAACCACGGCTTCTAGACTTCGTGGCATGGAGTGCATTAACTTTTTTGTTGTATCGGGAGGAATTTTAGTCCATTCTTCCATAAGAGTATTATGAAGGTCTGTCTTGTTTGATATGCGGTGTTTTCTGATTTATTTGCCCAATAAGTGCCACAAATTCTCAATTGGATTCAGATCAGGTAATTGAGGTGGTGTCACAAGCCTTCTGGATGTGTTATACAACAACCGCATCTTTGTTATTTGAGCAGTGTGGTTGGGGTCGTTGTCTTGTTGGAAATAATAATTTTCAATTCTTCTGCGCTAAGTAAATTATGGCGCAACAGCTCGATATACATTCTGTACTTCATTATTCCATGAATTATTGCTAAATTTCCCACCCCAGAGGATTCCATGCAACCCCAAACCAAGATATGACCGTCACCGTGTTTTACTGTGACTAAGATTTTCCTTTTTCAGTTCCTGATTAGGTCTCCCCACACTGACTTTCTTTCATCAGAACCAAATAGAAAAAAAATAAACTTGTCCCAAAATTTCAGGAGCTTATATTTGTATTCTTTAGCGAAATCTAACCGTTTCTTCCTATTGGTTTCACTAAAGTAGGGTTTTTTCTCGGAGTTCGGCCATGGAATTTAGTACTATGCAAAACATTCCTGATAGTCTGAAGACTAACCTGTTTGCCCGACGTTGTAGAAATGTCACCAGTTAAGGTTACAGCGCTTCGGAATGGATCTTTGATGACAGTGTGGAATATTTGACGTCTCTCCCTAAGTGTAAGAAATTTTGGTCTTCCTGACTGTTGTTCCAGTATCCTCGTACTTCTTGCACAAATAATAGAGTAGAAAAAGGCAGGGACAGATCTTTTCCAAATTTACAGCAATTCTGGCCTTGCCAAAGTTGAAAAACAGTTCTACCCCGCATGAAATCTGGTAGCTATTATGTTTTCGGACTCATATTGGTGTTCTATTCTTCAATACACATACTAATCCCCACTATAACATCAAATATTTCATTTGATGTGATTTAGCCAATAAAATAAGACTTATGCATTGAGAGTTTTAATGTGCAAATACTTTTTTACTACAAGAAATTAAAGTTTTCTGATCCTTATTTCAATTTGTAGCTGTACGCAATTCTTATCAAGTACATAGCTCTTAATATTACTACTGTTACCTGTTACAATTGTATTTATAAAATTTTACTTGATATTTATTTAAATATTAAGAAAAATAAGCGTGTGCAAATACTTTTTTTATCCACTGTACATTCACGACCTAATTCACTTAATGATATCTTATCAAAATTCGCTAAACTGAATAATCGCGGCTCTTGCACTAAAATTATTATTACTATTCTTTTTCTGACAATTATTTTTTAATTCCTGTAATAATATGGAACTGGAGAAAACTTCAGTTACCTTGCACTATTACAGCCAGTGAAGAAGTTCAACAACGTCAAGCACTTTTTAACGCAGTGTCATGTTTCATGTTCTTATTATGTCTTGCTGTAATAAAGGGCTATGAACGTTTATATCTTAATAAACATTGCAATAGCGCGCATGCAAATTAAGATAACAAGTATCGAAAACATTCTCAACCACCAATAGAAAAACTGAAAAATGTTTAAAATGTCCGTAATATGTTTAGAGAAAGTAATGAATCCTACTATAAGTACTTTAAAATGAATTTACGCTAACGCATCGTGCCACATAGCAGAAATTAAGCCATTTACATATGAAGGGTCCAGGGGAAAAACGTGCTAAGTCCAATTTTATCAATTTTTTGTTTTGGATGCCATGTAATACCTCAGGCAATAGAGATTTCAGTGGTTTAATTGTGCAGAGTAAAAACTTGATTAAGACGGAAATATTTAAAAAATGATAACTCAGAGACAATAGAATATAATGGACCTTGCTCTCCTGTAAAAACAGTAAAATGTGACTTAGCATGTTCTTCCCCTGGACCCTTCATATAAGAAAGAGATTATTAAGCTACGATTTGTTTACGTCATCATCGTCGGCGATTATAAACGCTGGCGATGATCGTCAGGAAGTGGTTTCTTTATCAGCGTTCATCGCTGTCAATTCTCATTTGTTTTGCTGCCATAACTCTACATGGCCTTCTCTAAACATCGATTATTGAGTATGTATGCTACGATGTGCGTCATGAACTTGCTTCAGAAGCAACCTCCAGCGGTCTGCGTCGCGTCCTACGATCTACAATAGCGATCATCGCTGTAAAGAAACCATGCGCATTCATTTTAACTGCTGAAAACTCCAGGCGTTGGACCGAAGTAGCTAAAGAAACCTAGAGGAAATATAACGCAGCCACCAGAGTAATAAGCAACCTAAGCGGCATCAATCGACCCGGCTGTATAACCGAAACACTCCTCCACCTATACAAAGCATTGGTTAGATCCCTATGAATACATCCCTCCATTTTCCTCACACAAGTCCCTCCAACGACCCAATCGAAATTTGAAGCCCGCGAAAGAAGAATTCTCCGCCAAATCTTCCACCTGCACAGACGCACCACAAACAACACAGTTTACACTACGACAAAAACAAAGCCACTCTTCACACACTTAAACAACATAAACAGGAAATACACACATTCGGCAGTTAATCGCTTATATACACAACACATCTTCGCAAATACACCGAACACAAACAACAGAACAACACTGGAGAAACTCCTCTACAACTACCACCGGCTCCAACCACCAAACTAAAACACACAAACAAAACCGCAAGCACGTGTTGGAAATTTGAATATTGTCTGAGAGGACACACGACAGCAACAGAGAGGCAGATCAATAAAATAACACTACACCATGAAAGTCTCCATAACCACTCAGACGCTTCTGGCACCGGAAGGGGAAACTTAAAAATCTAAAAAAAAAAGTATGTATGTATGTATGTATGTATGTATGTATGTATGTATGTATGTATGTATGTATTCCTTTTTTGAGCAGCATGTTCCATTACAAATGGAAAGTAATACTACATGCCTAGGTTTACCTTCAAGTACATAATCCATTTACATTATATATTATTATGTTGCCATTCTAGATTAAATATGGACTAGTGTAGTTCATCTACTATGTGTAACTGCCAAGATAATATTGGTCCTTCTTAATCTAACTTATTTTCCTATTCCTAACCTATGAAGTACAAGAATCTATTTACATATTCTAGCATTAAAATATTTACAGTATTTACATATTTACTATCTCTTGATCAGCCTATTTTCAGATAAATTATACCCTCTAATATTGTAGCTTATTTACAGAATGTAAGTAACCTCTTTTTGACCCTTATCACTTAATTCTGACTTTTAACCTACCTTCCCAAATAACTTATCCTTATATACTAGCCAGCCTACTGTAGTTGTTCAAAGTCTATACTATTTGCAAACTTTATAAAATATTTTACATAACTTTTCACTAATTTTGTCTTGTCCACAGGCCACTTTCCACCACATTTATGTATAGACTGGATTAGTGTTCTTCTTTCCTTTCCTAATTTCGTACAGTCATAAATGATATGATCCACTGTCTGATCCCCATCCCCACAGACACATGTCGCACTATTCTTGATTTTAAATCGATGAAAATATGCGTTGAGTATGTATGTATGTATGTATGTATGTATGTATGTATGTATGTATGTATGTATGTATGTATGTATGTATGTATGTATGTATGTATGTACAGTGTTCTGCCCAAGAGCAGGTCTTTAACTGCAAATCCAGCATTTCCCATTCTTCCAAATGTCTTGCTTCCCTCTTAATCTCCCCATATAATACCTTCATGCTGTCTATCAACTGATATCTTTTACCCCGAACTCTTGTCCCGTTCACCATTCCTTAAGCATCGCAAATTAACAAATTAGGCCTACACCAAAAATATATATATATATAATAAATAATAAATAAATAACTAAATAAATAAATAAATAAATAAATGAATAAATAAAAAACCAACCACTGCACTCACACACCTACTGGCACTTACTGTATGTCAGAAATAGTATCATATACAGTATGTAAATATATGTTTATTATTATTTATGTACAATGGCTGGAGAGGGCATCCTGCGCGTACAAGACCCTAAAACGGCCTCTGGCTCAAAGCCAGTAAGTCAATAAACCACCACCACCACTCCAGGCAACAATCTCCAGCGATGCGCGCCCGGTGATGATCGCCGTAAACAAACCGTAGCTTTAAGGAGTGCCTTTTAGCTGTATGGAACACCTTATTTTCTAAATTTTTCAAATTCAAGACAGAGTACAGGTGAAATAAAACAACGATCAACGTGCTCAAATTGGTATGATTTTACAGAAGAGTAGCAGAGTCCTCCCTTCAACTCCAAAATACTAGTAACATGTAAATGTTTGTTCTGTTATTATGTATTGGAATATAATAATAATAATAATAATAATAATAATAATTTAATAATAATAATAATAATAATAATAATAATAATAATAATAATAATAGGGTAATACTTACTTACTTACTGGCTTTTAAAGAACCCGGAGGTTCATTGCCGCCCTCACATAAGCCCGCCATTGGTCCCTATCCTGAGCAAAATTAATCCATTCTCTATCATCATATCCCACCTCCCTCAAATCCATTTTAATATTATCTACCCATCTACATATCGGCCTCCCTAAAGGTCATTTTCCCTCCGGCCTCCCAACTAACACTCTATATGTATTTCTGGATTCGCCCATACGTGCTACATGCCCTGCCCACCTCAAACGTCTGGATTTAATGTTCCTAATTATGTCAGGTGAAGGATACAATGCGTGCAGCTCTGCGTTGTGTAACTTTCTCCATTCTCCTGTAGCTTCATCCCACTTAGCCCCAAATATTTTCCTAAGAATCGTATTCTCAAACACCCATAGTCTCTGTTCCTCTCTCAAAGTGAGAGTCCAAGTTTCACAACCATAAAGAAGAACCGGTAATATAACTGTTTTATAAAGTCTAACTTTCAGATTTTTCGACAGCAGACTGGATGGTAAAAGTTTCTCAACGGAATAATAACAGGCATTTCCCATATTTATTCTATGTTTAATTTCCTCCCGAGTATCATTTATATTTGTTACTGTTGCTCCCAGATATTTGAACTTCTCCACCTCTTCAAAAGATAAATTTCCAATTTTTATATTTCCATTTCGTACAATATTTTGGTCACGAGACATAATCATATACTTTGTCTTTGCGGGATTTAATAATAATAATAATAATAATAATAATAATAATAATAATAATAATAATAATAAATTTATTTATACTATCAGAGTTAAGGCCATAGGTATTTCTCTTACACTCTACCAGGTCACAAAGTATACCAGTGAAATATTTAACAAAAAGTTAAAGAACAGAATACTAACATATTACAAAAATAATAACAATAACAGGCCAAATAATCTAATAAGTAAAATTCCTTAAACTCCAGTACTGTGAAATGCATTGCGGCACTCGGAAAAATATTTTCTTTCACTTTTGGCTGCTCTCTGATTTCTAGTGAGTACCACTGGTCTACATTGCACACTTATTCACAACAAGTCTATGCATGAAATGCTGAATTCATGAACACATATTATTATTATTATTATTATTATTATTATTATTATTATTATTATTATTATTATTATTATTATTATTAAGTAAGTTGTTCGTATTAGAAATAAATATCATTGCCTTAATTTTATCATGAGGCATTAGATGGAAGGATAATATGAAAATGGATTTGAGGGAGGTGGGATATGATGATAGAGACTGCATTAATCTTGCACAGGATAGGAGCCGATGGAAGGCTTATGTGATGGCGGCAATGAACCTGCGGGTTCCTAGAAAGCCATTTGTATGTAAGGCATCTTATAAAGTCAGTTTAAGAATAGCTAAAGCAGGGAAACCTCACACAAACGGAGAGCCATTAATTTTACTAGACAGCTACAGATGGGTCGATGATCGCAGAAAGGGTTTAAGTGCACTTTTTTATGAAAACGAGTTAAGACCAGCTTCATAACCCCTGAAAATAGATCCATCGATGAGAACAGAAACGAAACTCAGTCCAGCATTTCTAATGTGTGAAATTCTACTCGCTTTTTCCCGTTGAGTGCAGAAAGGTCTGCAGTCCAGGACGGGGTGCCTGTCATCTATATATATAATTTGAACTGGTAATGGAAATTACGGGAAAACGGCTGAACGGATTTTAATGAGTGACCCCTCATGCAAAGTTTTTCGGAAAAATAGTAGTTTTCAGTGAAATGTCAATTTTCCTACATAATTTTCCTATTTTCCAAAATCCATCGGTTATCAGTTTTGAGAACTAATTTTATTGAATCACGGCCGACTTGATTGAATTTCAGAACAAAACACACACTACAATAAACAATAGGCTATTACACCTGCAGGATTGCCGACTATTTAGAGCTCAATTCATTTTGTTATTAAAAACTGATTCTGCAGTGTATAAATTTCTGAGTACAGCTGTGTATTGGATATTCAAATCTACGAAACTTGAGGTGGTTTGATGGCATTATTACCATTAGAAATTAAATATTATTATAGTTAATATCATTATGCGTCATTAATTGTACATAATATTGATGCTATATTGATGACATGAAATTGAAACGTTTTGAGGTTATGTAAGTAAATGTAGAGAATAACTTAATTTAGATCTTCATTTCTATAATTTACTGAGTGACTGCTATATATAACTACAAAACTTAAATAAGATAATAATATTGTTATTAAAAATCAAATAGTTTATACTTATTAAACCAGTGGGGTTGGGTCATTTTCATATACTTAATGGCGGTGTAGTGTAGATATTGATATGTGTCATTGTCTTCAGTATTGGCTCGAGAGAGCGCAAAAATTACAGTTCCTAAGGAAAGATAAAAAAAGGTATTACTTACTGATAAAATAAGAGGCCTAGAAAATTTTGTAGTCTCCAGATCATTTCAGCAAGATCTCTTAGTAGGATAAAATGATTTTACGCTCTACATTTCAAGTTCTACATGCAGCAACTATACGAAAATGCTATTGTTCGAAAGCTTAGCAAACCTGACATTTTTTTTAATTTTTCCTACAATCCACAATGACTTGAAATAGCTACTGCTATCTTTCTGACATTGATACTTGCGTTTTCGCGTTGAAGCTCAAAAACCGAAGTTGGATTGGTTCAAGAAAAAGTATTTGGCCTAAATAAATCCATTCAGAGGGAGTATGTTTCATTATTATGGAAGCAAATAACTATAAAAAAGACAAGCATTCTTCATTGAAAATAAATCTGACAAATTTTTGTTTGAACGTCTAACGAACTTAGTTTGCAGCAGCATTTGCTGCACAAGCCACTAGTATACATATAATAATGTCTACTTAATGAACATATTAACATTGGTTCATTATTTTAATAATGAAAATGGCACAAAAACACTCATATCTTTTTCATTTTTGGCTTTGAAAGCTTTGATGATATCTTATAAACACTACACTACTGCTCCTAAATGAAGACAACATCAAAACTACGTAAACAATACATTTATTTTATTGGGTTATTTTACGACGCTGTATCAACATCTAGGTTATTTAGCGTCTGAATGAGATGAAGGTGATAATGCCGGTGAAATGAATCCGGGGTCCAGCACCGAAAGTTACCCAGCATTTGCTCGTATTGGGTTGAGGGAAAACCCCGGAAAAAACCTCAACCAGGTAACTTTCCCCGACCGGGATTCGAACCCGGGCCACCTGGTTTCGCGGCCAGACGCGCTGACCGTTACTCCACAGGTGTGGACTAAACAATACAAAATATATATTTAATCAAATGGCATTTAGATTAACAAATGTATAGTAATTCTTCCATTTAGTAAACACATCAACATTAACTTACAGCTAACATATGAGAGTTAACACATTCTTAATTATAAAACAATATCATAACACAATATTCACATATAGCAACAAATACAATATACAACAGAGTCTATATGATAAAAAAGAAGTCGTATTATGTACAGTAGTGGCAAAAAAAACGGATTTCAGAGTCACAGATTCAAATTTTGCAATCACAAAACACATCCATCTTGTATAATTAATTGTAACAATGAAATTTATTGCATTTGTTCGATTCTTACCGTCTTTTGTTTCCTTCAGTGCCTCAAACCCTAGATCATATTATGTAACAGATAGGTCATCGCTATGTTAAAATCGTTTGCACTTTGAAGAGAACAACCGCCAGGATCGCCACCCGTCCACCGTAAACGAACACGAGATGGCAGTACAGTCGTTAATGCAATTCAAATGGGAATTATGGCGTGACTCCTTATGTAACAACTAGATGGCAGCGTAATAGACCTGACAAAAGTTGTTAACGTCAAAACCTGTAAGGCCGACCTATCTGGGGTATAGGCTATATGATCTAGGCTCAAACTTACGGACGAAAAAATTTTGACAGTTTTATTTTCATCTGGCATCAATATTACATTTCTACCTCTATTCGGCAAAGATAATTGCGTATTTTTACATTAAACAGCAGTACATACCTCTGGCTTCACTATCCATATTGAAATTATTACAGTTTGACACAATACACAGCACAGGATTCTTTTGTATCAGCTACAAGGGTCGGTCCGGTTTTTTTGCCACTACTGTACATAATTTGTACATTAACATGGCATATTTATATTTTAATCACAAAATATTTCAAAAGATTGCAAATAAGTAGGTGAAGACTTCTAATGTGTTTCAAATATTTGTATTTTATCTTTTAACTCTTAATTTTTAAGTTTTAATTTTAACTTTATAGACATTGATATTTGATTGTTACGTAAGAACTAAACTGAGGTTAATATATTAAAAATGTAAGATAATAAATATATCTGATGATCTCGCAATAAGAGCGACGAAAACTTTTATACAAACAGTTAATTATGTAGGGCTAATATAAATGAATTATACCTTGTATATAGCATGTTAAGTCATAAACTGAAAAATAATAAAACTATTTAATTGTTGTATACTTTTCAGCTTTTCTATCGCATTTTAGACTTCAGATAGTGTGGGTTCGGGTATAAATGACCCAGCAGTTTGTATTTCAACATCGTTTCGAGCATTTCTACTTGGCTATGTACATTTAGTAGTTGCCCAGAATAGTTTCTCCATTGTTCAGGATGTAATAAGAGTCTACAAGCAAGTCACCATTCTCATCCTTGATCACGTTTACCCTTACCTGATATCATTTCTTAAATTCCTTTATATCCTGATATAAATGTCTAATATTTTTATTCGTACTACTCATTTCTACTCCATTCAGTTATTTGAAATTTCGATCTGATAATGTTGTTTAGATTCCTCCTCCTTTTATTTCGGAATATTGTATCTCCTAATACCAACTTTTTGGTCTTCTCGCATGGTTACTGATAGTCTTTCGTTTAATTTTACAATTTTATTACTGTACCAAATAATGGTCAGAATCACAGTCTGCCCTTCTGAAAAATGGAATGCCTCTATACTAGTATGTCTTCGTTTATCTATCAAGATGTGATCTAATTGGTGTTGTGTCAATCCATTTGGAGAAGTCCAAATAAGTGTCATGTATATCCTTATGCGTAAATGTTGTACTTTTCACAATTACATTTTTATGTAGAAAAGTTGACTAACCTAACATCATTATCATTACTAGTTACGTGTAGACTCTCTTTTTCAAGAGTTTGTTTAAAATATCGTGTCGCCCTACTTTAGCGTTGAAATCGCCCATTAAAATTTTCATGTGTTATCTGAATAACTGACCAGAAGTTTCTTCCAGTTCCTCATAAAAGCTATCCTTTATACAGGCTGTTTCACAAGTGATAGTCAAGAATTTAGGATGAGATGTAAAAACGAAGAAAAGGAAAATATTTCCGTTAAACTTGGGTCCGCAAATTAACCGATTACGAGATAATCCTACTTTGTTTTGGTTGGGGCCCGCTGAATACTAAGTGCTATTTGCAAGAAAAACAGTACTATTTCTATCAAGAGTTAGTAAAAATCATAATTTTGACTCCAACAACACAAAAACGTGTTTGAACATACACAAGAAACGTTTTTGCTTCAACAACAGTAACGTTTGTGAATAAACAAGGTACAGTACAGTATGAACATGTTAACTGAAACATTTTACAGCATGTATTCAAAATGCTAACCTTGCACTTGAATGCATCTGCCTAGTCTTCTTCTCAAAGACCCGCCAAAGCCTTCGGGTAATAATTAATCATTTGCTCAAAGTCACCTACAATCCGATGCTGCCATTCTTCAGGTGTGATGATATCTATTGTGTAAACTAGGCTTTTTGCATAACTCTTTACACAAAAATCCAAATAATTTAAATGCCATAATCTAGCTGAAGTTCCTCCTCTACCTATCCACCGTTCAGCTTATCATCTCATACAAAAAAGGAATTGGGATAGGGAGATGTGGCATACTTACGAAACATGAATTTTGCCCGCTTTACCGCGTCCAGGCGGCTCCAACCGGGGGAGGGAGGACATTATCTCGTAAACAACTAATTTGCGGACCCATGTGTACTGGAATTATTTTTCTTCTTTTCATTTGTACTTGTCATCAATAAATTTTGAACATCACTTCTAGAACATTCTGTATATAATCGTCTTTCTCTCCTATAGGGGCGTGATCATTTATAACTACGATATCGCACAATCTACCCTTAAGTACTAAGAATCATAACCTGTCACTGATAAATTCCACCTTTTTTATTGCTGATTTTATTCTTTCATGAATAAAGAATCCTGTACCTAAATGGTGATTATTGTTTCTCCTGTGTGTCATATGACATTCCCATCTAATCTAATCTTCTGTATTCTCACAAAGTCTATTCTGTATCTAGCTAGTTCTTTTGCTACTAATGTCACCCTTCATATTCTATAAACACTCGTGACATTATAACTATCAAATCTCATAACCTTATTTCTTTGCTATGATCTCCCCAAAGAAACCGTCCCATTCCGAAGCTTATGTTGAGCTTTCGTAACAAGCTGTTCCTACGGTGATGGGTTGTTAGCCCTTCGTCCAACCCCAAACTCAAGGAATTATCTGTTGTCCGCGACTCCATATTCAATATACTCTATTCCCAGCTATCCTCCATATCAGGGTGGCAGTCGCCTCTATTCGCAACATGAGGACGCGTCATGCCGTGGAGTTAGAGACCTAAAATGCATGAATAACAATAACAATAATAATAATAATAATAATAATAATAATAATAATAATAATAATAATAATAATAATATTATTATTATTATTATTATTATTATCATTACCATTAACATTATTATTGCTATTACCATTATTAATTGCAAAATTTCTATCTCCCAACTTTCATCTATTCTAGTTTGGCAGGTCTGATGTTATATGCCCTGTGCGATTGTCAAGAATGACATAAGACGATTAGTTCATAACTTCTCTGCGGCAGATGAAAGCTTGGTAGCATACCGTGCGTTTTTAAACGCTTCAGTAAAGAGCTTCATACCTTTGCTGCAGCAAAAATAGGGTCAAAAAAACTAAAATCGGCCAGCTGACTGCAAAATGGTGGACAATTAATACTGGTTCCTATTACTGTAGTAAATAAATTTAACCTTAAAAGAACCGAATATGTTATAGTAATATACGTTACAAGAGCGGTATGTTGACGTTTTCATGTTCGAGGAAAAGATTGAAAAAGCGAAACGTAGTTAAGCTTTTTTAATTTCCGAGAACATGGAAACAAACATATCGCTCGTGTATCGTACATTATTTTGTGCGAAGATCGTTTATTACATACCTGAAAGACGAATTTCTAATTAGTTGCAATGAAATCTCCATCTTGGTTTCTGTTCAATGACGGCAACTTTTAAAAACTAAAATATCTATCTTCAACATTGTTGCTTTAAAATATTTTCTGTGTTTACAATATTCCAGCATGCCGTGATATACGTCTGTCCTTTTTTTTTTTCCCCAGTCTATAAATGCGAACTTAAAACAAACGGTAAGGTTATGTAATTATTTATTTTTCATTTTAATATTTTAACAATATTATTTATATAACATATTGCAGTAATAACATCGACATCTGGAATCTTGTTGATTTTTTCACGGCTTCCTTAATGTTACTTGCATTACAAATGCAGTAAGTTTTGTGGTGTTGTAGAGTTTACTTAATTTTTGCAAATATTAAAAAAAAATAATTAACAGTGCAATTTAGGTGAAATTGCAGTGGTAAGTTTCCAATTTATAATTATTACTATGTTAACGTCTCTAAAAATAATATGTTAAAAGCCTAAAGCAGTAAAATGAATATGACGCTTAAGCGGTAAAAAAAGGGAAATTGTTATGTGTGTTACGTTGGGAATACTGAATGTGGTATTTCACACTTACCGCGTATTGGTTTTGTGCGGAAAGCAAGTAAATACGCACGATCTCGCACAAAATAGTTTCTACTTCCATTATAATGACACGGAATTATTATTACTAGACGATTTTAACAATAATAAACGTTGCAAAAAGACCAAAACACGCAATCCGCCATGATGGATCGTGCAGCAAACTCGTAAAGTGCTGTTTGGATTTGCTGCACGGTTGCTGCAGCGAAGGTAAAGCAAATGTAATAAAAGAACGGTCTTGCTGCAGCGCTTCACATTTCGCTTTAAAAAATACGCACTGATAGTACTCGGTTGTTTATATTACCATCGACGGAATTTATTATAGCGAGATAGTGCTTGGTTGATGAGATCGAGGATTGGTCACGAATAACTGACATTCGCCTTACAGTTGAGGAAAACTTTCAGAAAAACTGAACTGTTAATCAGCTGAGGCGGGAATCGAACCCATGTCCGAGCGCAGTTCCGGATCAGAAGGCAAACGCGCTTACCATTTGAATTGCCGATGGCTTGATTTATGCTTTCAAGGCAACTGTGCAGTTAAAAGTATATTAGATAGTAGAGGTACTTTGTAAGAAACCAGTACCTGCGTGTAAAAGAATGGTTCGTGTACTTACTCCACATAATATATTTACAGCGCGATATCTTTCATAAAGGTATAAATATTTTCACTTGTTTAAACATTGCCAAGAGGATTAACGTATGCTACGTTAAATAGATTGCGTCAAACCGTCTTAATACCTGAATGTAGAATAAATATATTATAATATCCCAATATAATTTCCGTAATATCATGTCACACAACTATTTCTTACAAAGTAGTAATTAGGTCCTTTTTATTGTTAGGTATATTTAATTTGTATACCAATATTTCGAATCGAGAATCTGAATACATTAAATCTTCACAGACATGAAAATGTTAAGTCTTTTCATCATAACGTTCACGGGACTGCTAGGAAAAGTAACAGGCGCAATTTCAACTTAAACTGATGTGATATAGTGAATTAGGTTCAGAGTATTTTAAGCTTCCTTGCATGTTGTTCAGAATACAACTTCAACATGTACATCTTGTGGTATGTATGCTTTTGCAGCGTATTGATGCAATCGCTAGGCAAAGAACAGCGCACATATTATTTGCTTCAATGTTTGCAGCAAATTGTGTTACCACACATCACCTCGGCAGATGTTCTTGTTATTTCTGGAAGCATTAATAAGAGTGATGTTGAACTTACAGTTTCCTCAAGCCGTTCCTTGAAGTTATTCAAGGAAAACTGGGAGATACACTTCATGGATCATTATGTGGAATACTTCGTTAAGTTGGATATGATTCCAGTTATTGTTTTGTCAGATGAAGTCATTCCTCTGCCGAAAATGTTAGAAGTGAAGTGTTGGAATGTGATTATTTTTTCGGAATTTCAAGATCCAGAGGATGTAATGGAGGATATTCGGACTCAATTGCTCAAATTCAGGGAGTATCCTCAATGGAATCCACGTGCAAAACACGTAATTTTACTGACAAAACCACAATCTGAACCCGATATACTTTCAAATTCCATTCTCCAAGACATTTGGAAGTCCTGGTTCATAATGAATGTTGTTGTTCTAATTCAGCCAGTTGATGACAATATAATTGTCACAGAAGAAAACTACAACAGGAATCAAGAAGACATTCAATTTTTAATGAACGCGTATTCGTCATGGCCTTATAGAACACCAGGAAACTGTGACAATGTGACTGATACATTCTTGCTCGATCAGTGGGTTGTAGATGAAAATGGCAATGGTACATTCTTAAACAACGAGACGCTTTATCCGGATAAGGTTCCGAAAAGTCAAAACGGCTGTCCCCTGCTTGTTTCTGGTTTTGACCAAGCGCCATACATCACAAAAAAGGAAGAAACCGATGATCCTACAAGACAGATATACCATGACGGATTGGGGGTCAGAATTCTTAAACTTATAACCGAAGAACTAAACATGAGTCTGGAATACGTAACTCCTCCACAAGACAGATGGGGTGTCGATTTAGGAAACGGAACCTGGTCAGGGGTGACAGGAGAAGTAGTTGAGAGAAGAGCCCACGTTACCATCGTTGTATTCTTTAACTTATGCCACTTGATTAAAAAGATCGAATGTTCTGTTACTTACGTTATTGATCAGATGAGATGGCATGTTCCTTGTGGGCGGCCTTATCCTAAGTGGGTAAGTCTCTTCAGAGTGTACAAGAAAGAAGTGTGGATAGCATTTTTTACAGCATTCATTTCTATGTCCATTTTCATGTATTTTGTAGTAAAATTCAAGACAGCAATTTTCACAACATTCCCTGCAAAAAATGAATTCGACAGGATGGCGAAGTGCGTTCTTAATTTCTGGGCTCTCATCTTGGAGGCATCGTCTGGAGAACCACCTCATGATCTATCAGTAAGGACTGTGTTCCTGTCCTGGTTGATATTTTGTTGGTGCTACAATAATATATATCAGACATTTTTGGTTGGGTATTTTGTTGATCCAGGAGTTCAACATCAAATTTCGTCAGAAAAAGAACTGATTGAGTCTAAAATTGATTTGGGAATTATTGGTGATGTGGCAGCTCTATTTCCTATACTGCTACAAGATCCTTACATAAAACGTCGAGACAAATGCGAAGACAACGACCGCTGTATCAAGAGAGTAGCGCTCTCTGGCGACATGGCTCTTGTTTGGTCCGGCTCCGCTATAAACTTCTTGGCATCAACTAAGTACATGGACGGTTATGGAAGACCGAAGATATGTGTGTTTGACGAAATAGTAGCGAATCAGCATATGGTGCTGCCCGTGCCGAAAGGATATCCGATGCTGGCTACATTTGACGATTTGCTGTATCGCATCATGGAGAGCGGGATACATAATCACTGGTGGGACGATCTCAAGTACATAACAGCCCTTTCCATTGCTGATGACTTGCAGCTGCCTGATGGTGAGTTCGTAGAACTGTCGCTGGAGCATGTTCAGTCAGTGTTCTTCTTTCTGGTGGGGGGATTACTCATTTCCGCGGTGATACTTAAAATAGAAATACTGGTAGCTAAGAGGGACAAGAAGAGAGGAGAAATGGGAGGAACTACGAGGCAGAAATAAAACTACTACAAGCATTGGGGCGATGGGAAAAAGGAGGGATTTTTTAGGATAGGGAGGGGAGCCATCTCTGAGAAAATGAAAGAACCAGATATTAGATTAGATTAGATTAATTAGATTAGTTTAGATTAATTAGATTAGATTTGATTAATTAGATTAGATTTGATTAATTAGATTAGATTAATTAGATTAGATTAGATAGACTAGACTAGATTAGATTAGATTAATTAGATTAGATTGGATTAATTAGATTGATTAGATTAGATTAGATTAATTAGATTAGATACGATTAGATTAGATTAGATTAATTATATTAGAATAGATTAATTAGATTATATTAGATTAGATTAATTAGATTAGATTAATTAGATTAGATTAATTAGATTAGTTTAATTAGATTAGATTAGATT
This sequence comes from Periplaneta americana, assembly GCA_025594305.2. NCBI lineage: Eukaryota > Metazoa > Arthropoda > Insecta > Blattodea > Blattidae > Periplaneta > Periplaneta americana. Next base: position 138,881,300 of record JAJSOF020000013.1, on the reverse strand, counting down.
AATTAGATTAGATTAGATTAATTAGATTAGATTGGATTAATTAGATTAGATTAATTACATTAGATTAGATTAATTAGATTAGATTAGATTAATTAGATTAGATTAGATTAATTAGATTAGATTAGATTAGACTAGATTAGATTATATTAGATTAATTAGATTCGATTAATTAGATTAGATTATATTAGATTAGATTAGTTTAGATTAGATTAGATTACATTACATTAATTAGATTAGATTAGATGTCATTTGCATCTCTTCAACTCTAGAGTTCGTTTGTTTATATAGAGATTGGACAACGAAATCCTGTACTGAATATATATTGATCCAGAAATTGACGTATAATAAGTATATTCGTTTCGTTTTAAAAAATAATAATAATAATAATAATAATAATAATAATAATAATAATAATAATAATAATAATGGTTTATTTTAACTGGCAGAGTTAAGGCCATTCGGCCTTCTCTTCCACTCAACCAGTGCGATACAAAAATACAAAATTACTATATTGCTAAGGAGCAAAACATAATTAATACGATACAATACATAACAATTCTTTTACCTTCCCAACACTCGAATGAAATAATTATGTACTAATAATAACATTAATAATAATCATCATACCTAAATATAAAATCATTAAACTCGATTATGATTATAATTACAACTTCAATTTGTCTGCGTCAGTAAGAAATTGTTTAGCTTTGTCTTGAAAGTAGTTATTGTCTGGCAGCCCCTAATCTTCTGAGGTAGAGAATTCCATTCACGAGGGACGGAGACAGTGAAAGAGGATGAATAGTGGGATGTTCTATGGGGAGGAATTGCTAGGATTTGGCTCTCTTGTGACCTGGTGTTTAGATTGTGATTGCAGGATAAGTAGATAAACCGGGAACGAAGATAATTTGGAGTAGAAGTGTAGAGAACTCGAAACAGAAGAGAAAGCGAATGAAGTCGTCTACGGTTATTAAGTCGCAGCCAGGATAAATATTTGAACGATGGTGTAATATGGTCAAATTTGCGAGCATTGCTGATGAATCTGACACACATATTGTGCACACGCTGTAGCTTGTTCGAAAGTTCAGTTGTCAAATCTGTAAGTATTATGTCGCAATAGTCAAACAGTGGTAATACGAGGGTTTGCACTAAAGACTGTTTTAATTTTGGCGGGAGGAAGTTTCTGAACAGGTTAAGAGAATGCATGGTATAGCATACTGTCTTGGATATTTCCTTTATTTTAAGGAATTTACGACAATTTCTGGATCATTATATAGAGACATCACTTTACTTTTACCAACATTTTTAACATTAACCTGGTTATACTCGGAAACACAGTTACCCCCTTCCATTATAAGAATTTGGTGTTACTAATGCATTGTGTAAACAGATCATTCTACTAGCTATAGAAGGAGAGAAAAGTAGTGTATCCATTTATGTTACAGGGAAATACGATATTACGATTTTCAGTTTGTTTATTGCTTTTACGGTATTTTATCAAAATAAAGTAGAACAGTAACAGTTTTTTTCCACAAACTCAACTCTTCAGGTTGTTGTATTAATTATATAATGGATACTTTATTCAGCATATTACCTTACTTTCGGTAACTCTAATCTTCACTTCTGCTCAGTCCACACAGATAAAGTTATTCAGTCATGCTACACACCGTACCTGTGCGAAATAAGCAGGGCCAGGTGTTTATAGACATCGCGGAAATCACGACATAATAGATATACAATATATTTTTACTAATCTTTACGAATTAAGTGATTCTGATTAATAATATGCGGATAAAACAATCGCGACAAATCGCGAAATAGAGTTCTAATAGCAAAATATGTACACATTCGCGAATTATTACTATTGCGTCGTTTTATAGCGAATTTCATATTCTGATTTTGTTTTACTTTCTTTATTCCTTTGAATTTCTTATACATTCAAGTAGGCTATATTACAGGTGTTCTGATTACATTAGTGTACTCAAAAGCCGGAGAATTCAACATTTCACTAATAATCTGAAAGTGTTATTTTGAGAGCTGCAAGTTTTTTTTTTTTTCGTTTTTAATGCATGTGTGTTAAATACAGTCGCAATCCAACAAATATTGTGTATTAGCCATACCGCATCTTTACCAGAATCCAACGAACCTTTAATGTTAATTATTTGGAAAGTAATATTCATACTGAGTTAATGATCCAATTTCAAAATAATTGTATTTTCCAAAATGTCCATTAATCTCCGCCAAGAATACAAATCAATCTCCAACAATCTCCTCCGACACCAATATTAAAAAACACAAATGATAAAATTAATCTCCATAAATACCTGCCCTGAAAATAAATTTCAATAATATATGCTCTTTCTTCTATAGAAAATGCAACCATATTTCTGAAACACACTATACTCTGTACTGTTTACTTCACTGCTAGTAGACTTCGAATGCAACAGCGGCCGTAAGTTTGTGTGGCTGATGGCAGCAAGAATATTACTGCAAGGGGTGGGAGTCAAGTACATTCAGAAACACAGGTACAATAAAAATACAAGTAAAAATAAAGTGATGTTCCGGTACAATCAATGCGGCTTGCGTCTTCTCATCTATATCAGAATAAGGGAATTTTATTCACTTCTGTTCACTCGTTTTCTCTCCTTTCTCTTTTTCTCGAATTCTCTGTCATATCTAGCTTCCTATCCATCTTTTTCTTTTTCTCTCTGTGATGTTCCTGTAACCAGAACGTACAGTCATCCACAATGAAAATGGAACGCCTGGAAATTTAAAGTATCATACCCGCTACTCTGCGCACAACTGCCTATAGAAGGCTCTATACACATGTGTAAGAGTATTCTGAAGGAGTTTTAATATATACTTACGGGATGCATTATATGAGAAGTAAAAAGAAGTTGGTAAGCCCAGTGAGTGAATGTTTAGCTCATTGCAAAAATACGTAGCTAACAATCTAGGAATCACAGTGAATATACCTTGTTCGAAAACATTATACTATTACCATTAGGGACAGTAATTTGTCCCACGTTGCTACAAGATTAAGTAGCCTATTACTGGAGATTTTAAGTCGACGACGCACGTGCATCTAGCAATCGAAGTACTTGACTGACAGCACACGACTCTTGTTTGGTCAAGTTGGGCAGAACAAAATAGTCTGTTCTAGTGTACACAGTGTAAATAATTTAAATTGTATATATATTGTATATATATATATATATACACACAATTTAAATTATTTACACTGTATATACAATTTAAATTATTTACACTGTTGATGAGAGAGAGATGGAACGGAGAAAAATTCTCTCCGGCGCCGGGATTTGAACCCGGGTTTTCAGCTCTCTGTGCTGATGCTTTAACCACTAAGCCACGCCGGATACAATCCCGACACCGTTGAGAATCGTCTCAGATTAAGCTCCATCTCTTGGGTTCCCTCTGGTGGCCGCCCTCTGCAGAATATCTGCATGGAAATATCATATGTACTTCGGTACATCAAAATAAATATTATTTACACTGTGTACACTAGAACAAACTATTTTTACTACACTATCATAAAGAATGTAGCTGTACGTTGGTCACACATTATTTACATTATTATGTACAGTGTTGTTTACTGTAATGTAAGGTATTTTACTTAATTATACTGTGGCCTAATTATTTTGTAAATAGTGTATAATAGTACGAGGGCTATTCATAAAGTAACTTCGCAGGCGGCCGAATTCTACGATTGCAGAATTTCAAAGCTCGTCAAACGCTACGACAAGTGTCTCAATGTTACTGGAAACTATGTGGAAAAATGAATTAGAGTGTATACTTTCAAACGTATTGTAACCCAATTCTGTAACGCCATTCACAGGTTTGTGAAAAATAAACGGAAGTTACTTTATGAATTGCCCTCGTATAAACAAGTTTCATCAATGTAAGCCTACATTCTTTATGATAGTGTAATACACAATAGTTAAAATTGCGTATTCTATTGTACATAATGTAATGGGGATGTTAGACATTGACTACTTAATCTTCGATCGTCTCTAGAATATGATCTTTCTTCAATTCGATGGTATTTGGGTAAAGTCATAAAAATTAGTTTTGAGATAAATGCAATTTAAACTTCCGAATACTATCGCAAATAATTTTCTACACAAATATAACACATGAAATGCTAGTATTATTTTCACTTTTGTACATCCATTTGTAGAATTTAACTTGTGTAGTCACCTGGGGAACAAAACTTCAGATGCACAAAAAATCACTTCACGTCCTTTACTCGAACACTATTTAAATAACATAACTTCTGTAGAATATTTTATTTTTAATATATCAATTTTCCTTCATTGTGTTAATCATTCCTTCGGTCCAAATTATCTTATTTAATACTAAATTGTAATTGCATTAGAATTACTGTACATGTAGCATATCTAAACACATCTACATTTTGCTCTTACTGTTATCATTATTATTATTATTATTATTATTATTATTATTATTATTATTATTATTACTATTATCCCATTGTTCTCTGTATTGCTCTTATTCATATTTGCTATGTATTTTATACTGGGTAAATGGAAGAGAAGACCTTATGGTCTTAACTCTGCCAGTAGTATTAATTCAATTAAATAAATAAGTAAATGAATAAATAAATAATTCAAATTGTAGCAAAGGTCATCGCAGTATCATTATAATGCTTTGTGAACAGTTTGCGAATCATAAATAGAACGTCAACTGCATCACAAACAAATTGAATTTCAGTAGTGTGTTCAGGATGTGCTGAGTTGTGTTTCTATATTGTCGAAAAGAGTGTGTGTTTTGAAATTCAGTAGAGTGTTCAGAATGTGCTGAGTTGCGTTTCTGTATTGTCGAAAAGAGTGTGTGTTTTGAAATTCAGTAGAGTGTTCAGGACGTGCTAAATTGTGTTTCTGTATTGTCGAAAAGAGTGTCTGTTTTGAAATTCAGTAGTGTTCAGGATGTGCTGAGTTGTGTTTCTGTATTGTCGAAAAGAGTATGTGTTTTGAAATTCAGTAGAGTGTTCAGGATGTGCTGAGTTGTGTTCCTGTATTGTAGAAAAGTGTGTGTGTTTTGAAATTCAGTTGAGTGTTCAGGATGTGTTATGGGTGTGCTTCCCTGAATTTCAAAATACACACACTCTTCGACACAATCTTGAAGACACCTCATCACAACAGAAGACCAGAAAATAGCGATGAACCTCACTAGGCTTCGGACAATGACGGACACCACGTCGAAAATAGTCTACCAGGTAATTTTTAAAATATTAACATACATAGGTTGGATAAAAAGTTATGGCAACACTGCTGCCACGTGACGATGGTGCGTTCGAGAGCTGCCAGCTGTGTGGACATGAACAAGGACTGTTGGATGAGTTAGTGCAGCCAGCAGCGACAGTACTCTGTCAATTTACTGCAGTGTGTAGAACGTTGACTTTCATAGAGATAGTGCGAGTGCCCTAAGACCACGTTTACAAAACTAGAGCAACGTTCCTGGTTCAAAATTGAAGTGACACGAGGTCGTAGTGCACAAGAATGTTTTCAGGGACTGCGTGAAGCATGTGTCGATGCAGCGTTGCCATATCGCACAGTGGCACGATGGGTTAAAGAGTCCCGGGAAGGCAGAGATGCCGTTCAGGACAACCTCCGTACAGGACCCCCCCGCGTGGAGGACAACACAGTTCAACTCCTTGCTTCCCTGTTGGATGCTGATCGCCGATGGACTGCGCGTGAGTTAGCAGCGGAAGTCGGAGTATGATACAAAACTGTGCTCCACATTCTGCAAGACATTCTGGGTTACCGCAAAATTACAGGACGTTGGATACCCCATGAAATTTCCGAGGTTTAACAATGGCACCGCTATGCAGTCGCACAGGCCTTGTTGGACCGGTACCAAGATGACGACTTTCTTGGACGAATCGTCTCTATGGACGAAACCTGGGTTCGCTCATACGAACCAACTAAACTTGAAACGTCAATCAAATGAATGGAAGCATCCAGGTTCTTCTCGTCCGAAGAAAGTGCGCCCTACACAAAGTGCTGTGAAGGTGATGTTCATTGTGGCATATGACATTGATGGGGTAATACTGCACCACGCTGTACCTCCAAGCCAGACGGCAAACGCGGACTACTACTGCAGGTTCCTGCAGTACCATCTTAGTCCAGCCCTCAGGAGAAAAAGACGACACTTGGTGGTACAGAATCCCATCTTTCTTCATGATAATGCAATGAGTCACACCGCTGCTGCTGTCAAGGACCTCTTGCACCGCTGGCAATGGGAGATTCTGGAACATCCACCGTACTCACCCGATATGAGTCCATGCGATTACGATCTTTTTACCAAAGTGAAAGAATCACTGCGAGGGAGCCGGTACTATACCAGAGATGAACTTATCTGTGCTATAGATCGGTCAATACGGAACATCAATAAAGATGGACGCGCTGATGGTGTACGACGCCTTCCAAACATTTGGCATAAGGTCATAAATAAGGGGGGGGGTGACTATATGGAAGGTACGGAAATGTTGTACCCCTGTGAATAAAGCGGTGTCAGAAATATCGAACTGTTGCCATTACTTTTTATCCAACCTTAGTAGTAAAGAAGTTAAAATGTTAATCAATTAATATACAAATGTTAAAAGAGTGTACCAAACAATTAACAATATTACCGATATAGTAATAAAAAGACATCTATTTTATAGACTTGTAAAATGTGTCATAACCCATACTTCTTAAACCTATTTTTATAAAAAAAAAAAGGTGCCATACATAACCTTAATGCAACAATAAATTACAAATTTTAGAAACTATGGATATTTTTATGGGTAGACGTATGTGAGTGAACCAATAAATAACCACAATAATAATTTCAGCACAAATGATGTGACAGTAGATTTACATATTTTTATAAGTTTATTCTGTAGAAGAAATTAAATGCAGGAGTGAGTGCGAACTCAAATAATAATATAACGTAGATGAAACAGTTTAAATAAGGTATAATATATATATCATTTTATAACATAGCGTTCTGTTTCTATGGTGACAATTCTATTTGTTACATTAGTAATTTAGTGTGTGACGTGTAAACCTTTTCACACTCATGTACTCGCCTAGGCTCGTGATCAGAATCTTTCCGCTAATGCAAAAGAGTTCCAGTTACACATAAGTTACATAAATAGCTATTGTTAACACGCAAACTAAGATATGGTAATATTATAGATTTATTAATTTGTCCTACAGAATAATATCTGTGATATTGACAATTAATATTTGAGGAGAAAAATTCGCTCCGGCGCCGGGGATCGAACCCGGGTCCTTTGTTCTACGTACCAAGCGCTATAACCACTGAGCTACGCCGAATTCAATCCACAGCACCGGCGTAGCTCAGTGGTTATAGAGCTTGGTACGTAGAACCAAGGACCCGGGTTCGATCCCCGGCGCCGGAGCGAATTTTTCTCCTCAAATATTAATTGTAAATATTAATTAATATATGGTAGTTTTACTGATACTGCCCTTGAGCAGAACACTGAATGAATGTATACAAACACACATGTAATCTATCAAATTAGAACTTTATCTAGCGTCTTTTAGTCTTAGCTGTTATAAAAATAAAAGAAAGGAATTCACTACTCACGCATTTTATTTTTCAGTACACTCCTTAAAACTGTCTTAAAGCTTTGAAAGGACAATACGAAATGTTTAGAATAAAATTTAGAAATTTATACATGTTCTTACATTCCATTATTAATTATTATTTATATATCATGTACAATAGAATTGTTTTCTTGTTCTATATCTCGAAGCTAAATAGTGGGCGTAAAGTCCCACTACATCTGTTCATTTTTTCTGCATATTATTACTCGTAGTTATTTTTGACCGCTCGTGAAACATTGAAAACATAAATCTGCCTCTCCACACGAAAAAAGATTTGTTCTGCAGAAAATGTAAACAGGTGAAGTGGAACTATAACCCACACTGTATAATGCTGATGTAAGAAACATTGAATACAATGAAAGGATTTAATTTAATTTAATACATACATACATACATACAATACATACATACATACATACAATACATACAATACATACAATACATACAATACATACATACAGTCGGCCCGGATGGGAAACTCGATAGAGAGCTGGCCTTCTGTGCCCGAGGTTGCGGGTTCGAACCCGGGCCGGTGGCATTTAAGTGTGCTTAAATGTGACAGGCTCATGTCAGTAGACTTACTGGTACGTAAAAGAACTCCTGCGGGATAAAATTCCGGCACATCGGCGGCGCTGATATAACCTCGGCAGTTCAAAGTGTCGCTAAATAAATAATACACACATACATACATACATACATACATACATACATACATACATACATACATACATACATACAGTCGGCCCGGATGGGGCACTCGATAGAGAGCTGGCCTTCTGTGCCCGAGGTTGCGGGTTCGATCCCGGCTCAGGTCGGTGGCATTTAAGTGTGCTTAAATGTGACAGACTCATGTCAATAGATTTACTGGTACGTAAAAGAACTCCTACGGGACAAAATTCCGGCACATCGGCGGCGCTGATATAATCTCGGCAGTTGAAAGTGTCGCTAAATAAATAGTACGTACGTACATACATACATACATACATACATACATACATACTTATATTTTGAAAATACTAATCTTTTCTTTCCAGTAATACCTTTCTAAAATACATATTGTAAAATACAGATACCAGGATCAATCTGTGCGCTTGGCATAGGTACATCACAGCTACGTCACAACTCCTTAACCACACTAGCAGGATTACTGAATTGAAAACTGATCGTAAGTTATAGAGGATTCCAGCTTAAGGAAAAAACATTGGTCTTACGGGTCTTGCCTAGTACACTGTTGCCGCAAGATGCCTCCGTTAGAAGAAAGAGTGGGGTATAGTATCTCTGCCTCACTCTCTTCCTAACACGTACAGTGTTCTGGCAAGTTTATCGCACAAGACAGGCACGTCGAGTCCGTTCGAATGATAAAAAAGCCTATTAATGCCATAATGATTCCTGCAAAAACATATACATTATATCTTATATACATTATAACTAGACTTCGGACATTTAGGCCTTGACCAACTTTCAGGCACCTCAACTAGGCTCTAAATTTATAAAAAAAATATGCATTAAAATACAGTTTCGGACACATAAAATATACGATTTTAGGCACCTAAATGTTTTTACGCACTCAAGCTACAATAACTATAACGATGAAAATAATTAATGAATATTAAATCATTTTCGCACAGGTACTGTCGTCCATTTGCCTACGTCGCAGCCCGGTTTTCCCCATCCGCTTCCATTCGCCTCTCTGTAAAGGCTAGTGGCTGGACTGTCGTAGCTCTTTTCTGAAAACATTAATTTCTGTTAGAAATTGGACATCTACATAATGTTATACAACTGTTTAAAATAGCTTAAATAAAAGGGCCTCGTTAAGTAATTATCTGTCACGTGATTTTCCCCCTTTCTACGACCCTGCGACATAACCACTTGGACGGACAGTAGATAGCATGTCTGAGTAATTTTATCTTTTCGGATCGGGCAGAAGTGAAGATTGAATTTACAGTACGTAAGGTGCTCTTTTATAGAGTAGATACAGAATTATGTCAACATGAGTTACTGGTACGAAGGACGAAACTAGTATTTGGAATTAGGTGCAATAGTCTATAGTGCGATAATATGCACATTAGAACCTAAGCCTGTATCGAAATGAACGGTCACCATTTTCAAAAATGTGTTTAAATATCCATATTTGATTATTTTTCAATTTAACTTCATTCTCTATATTGTACGCTAATGTCCTATAGACAGTATAATATACACTGCATAATGAATACGTCCGCATGGACAGCTCAGTTCGTGAGTAAAAACACTCATTGTTAATACTGTACTGTATTTTGATTAACCAAAAACCTAATGAAAATGATCAAACTCAAAATCGCGATATTTCCTAGTTTACATAAATGGATGAACTACTTTTCTTCCCTCCTATAACTAGTAAAGTGATTTGTTTGTATATTACGCCAGTATCATCTAATTCCGGTCGTGGAAGGAGGTAGCAAACGATGTTAATGGTTCTCAACCGTTGATTCAAAAGTATAGCCTGGTTAATATTAGAAATGTTAGTAAAAATAAAATGATGTCCCTGTACAAAGACTTCGTAGTTTTACAGGGCTACTACAAAAGAAACATTCGTTTTCAAACTGCTATATTCTCCAAAGTATTACTCGTACAACAATGAATGATACATCAAAAGAATCGGAAATGCACTTTATTTGCATTGTGTACACCAGTTAGCAGCAAGAGTGTAGTGCCTGCACAAAATGGTGACAAAACAAGAAAAGAGTTTGTGTGTGTTGGAATATGCGAGACAATTTTGTCTTCCAACAAGACGGGGCACCCCCTCATTGGATGCTTGATGTTCGTGAATATCTGAATCATGAACTGCCGAGTCGCTGGCTTGGGCGTGTTGGTGCAGATGACCAAGCTCTGTTCCCTTGGCCCCCCAGGTCACCAGACCTAACGCCATGTGACTTCTATCTTTGGGGGTACATTAAGGACCGTGTCTACGGGCCTCCACTGCCACAAACACTGATACAGCTGAGGAGCGCATCAATAATGCAGTAATGGCCATTGACAGAACAACGCTACACAAAGTGTGGAACGAACTGGACTACCGCCCGGACGTATGTCATGTCACCCGAGAGGCACGTATAGAACATTTGTAGAGTGTGGCAATAAATGTGTTGCGTGTACGGTTCTTTTGATGCATTACTCATTGTGGTACGAGTAATACGTTGGAAAATATATCAGTTTGAAAACGAATGATTCTTTTGTAGTATCCTTGTGTATCACTTTATATAATAAATGCACACAATGTTCTACATATTTTAACAGTGTGAAATCTTGGCCTCAACTGTGCCACCCCTAATTGTCTGTTAAGTTCCACAGCAGGGCTGTTTGGCAAGAAAGTGATAGGCTATTCCACCAATTTACGTGTTACCTCGTTATTCGCAAATTAAATATATGGTAATTTTAGTGGTGTAACAATATCACAGTCAATCATTGTGGGCCATTCACGTTTGTTAAGCACTATTACCATACCAAATTTGTCCCCGATTAAAATATACGGCACCGAAATTCCGTTCAGTGAATCAGTAAAGAATCTAGGTATTTATATGGATAAAAGTTTAAATTGGAACATTCAAGTTGCAGAAACCTGCAAAAAAGTATTCTCATTAATCCACTCGTTTAGGCGATTGAAGAATTTTCTACCCTTTTCCATGAAAAAAATGTTAGTGCAAACACTCGTGATGCCCCACTTCGATTACTGTGATATTCTGCTTACTGACCTAAGCGTTACTTCGGCGCAGAGACTACAACGTGTTCATAATATGTGCGTCCGTTTCGTCCGCAATATTCGCCGGGCTGATCACCCAACACCATCCCTCGAAATGTTGTCCTGGTTCCGTCTAGAAGATCGTAGGAAAATCCACTGTCTTTCCCTTCTCTTTCACATATTGCATTTCTCCACTCCTGTCTATCTTGAGTCTAGTTTTCAAAATTCATCCACCCATCATAACCTAGACACACGATCACAACACTCCTCAATATTATCCATTCCCTCCCACCGAACATCCTCATATTCATCTTATTTCACTGTGGCTGTTCCTCGGCTTTGGAATTCCCTACCGAGTAATGTCAGGAACTGTCAGACATCAAACCAATTTAAGAATAGGCTAACGAAATATTTTTCTAACAATTCTTGTTAACAATAATAGCTGTTTCAGGTTTCTCAATGTTTAATGGTTATATATATATATATATATATATATATCACAGATAAATATCTAAATTATCTCATTATTATTATTATTATTATTATTATTATTATTATTATTATTATTATTATTATTATTATTATTACTATTATTATTACAACTATTTCTTACCAATGTTTATTATTGCCTCACTAACATTACTTATCCAACTTTCATTATTTACTTTCATGTTGTTTTATGGTCTAGATATTAATGTAATAACTATGTAAGCAATTGTATTCAATTAGAATTAAAGTCTGGCTGGGCGGAAGAGAAGGCCTACTCGCCTTAGCTCTGCCAGATTAAATAAATAAATTATTATTAAATTATTAATATTTTAGCACATGAAATCGATCTAGTTCTCCATGAAATTAATTCCAAATTCTTCAAAGACTTATAAATAGTTGATGGAACAGCTCCCATATGTTCAATGCTTTTTTCTTAACGTGGAATCTTCTATAGCTTATCTGTTACATGTTGGTAAGTTCGGGCGGAAGGCTATGTTTGTTTTCAGACCACTACATGCTCGCCAACCTCTCGCCAAAGCATTGCAACGGCCGTGCAAACATCACCAAGCGCAGAGATTGATCCCGATATTATGTAATAACGGCAATATAAAACAATGTATACCAGGAAACAAAGATGTTTTGTTATATACTTCATGTTCTCAATATTACTCTCCTGGTCAATATTAATTTTCAGGTCGCAACTATTATTTATTTCCTCTCTTTCTTTATAAAATGCACTTTTTTAAGATTGTTTACAATATTATACACTTTGTAAAATTACTATTAGAAAAAATATCAATATGTGTAAACTTTGTAACACTGCTAAACCCAAAAGTAGAACATTATAGAAATGTTTAAATTTTTAACGTTGAATAACGTTTATCTATGAACCTGCTCTAGACACAAAATTTAGGTCACGCTGGTGCGTAACATTGTTAAATGCTAATTACTCAGTATTTGTGAAACGTAGACAACAGAAACTTGTGTGCAAATTAAATATTAAATAAAGAGCTTTCGACTTATGCGATTTAGTTTAGTCAATGATTAATACTTTACACATTGTTACATAATTACTGAAAACATGCAACAATTTTCGCTCACTCACCATTTTAGATTTCTTGCTACGACCGAAATACAAGAGTTGGATCAATACCCATTTTTTAAATCTGAACTCCAGCCTGATTTCAACCCACTCCACTCTGGTTTCAGAACAAACCATAGCACCTCTTCTGCCTTACTTAAGTTCACTGAAGATGCTCTTCAAGCTATGGATAGACGCGAAATGATAGTATTATTACTACTGGACAACCTCAATTGATAATTTCTTTCTAAAATATGTACAGTAACGAAAACGAATAGGGGTTGAAGCAAGCAATGCAGTGGCATGCTGTATCGTTATTCGCCGGTAATTTTACAGATTCTGTGAAGCCTGAGTTTTAAAAACGCGGTTCATTAGTTTTTAACAGTTGGGCTTCATGCAATCCTTAATGAGGTCCGAAACCATGGAATACTATTCCACACCTGTATTTTATTTTACTACTGCAATATGAGTATCAAATGTGAACAACATTAAAAACAAACCGATAACTCAGATATTCATAATTCATATTTCATAATAGACGTTATGTCTAATGCCAAATTGTTACAGGTGAGCATTAGAATATCTTAATGTATCAAACAGTTTAAACAATTACTAATTAATACATAAAAGTAAACATCGTTACGAAATTTCAAAAGCTGCACTGTACAAAACAGCTAATGAGACCTTCGACACAGAATTCCATGTACGATCATTTTTGAATAGAAATAAAACCCGGCATAAAATGACGTGGTAGCTTTCGTGAAAAGAATATTATTCATACAAATAAAGAAAATGATAATAGCATAATATACACTAGAAATAAATTACATTTTTGTACGGTTTATATTATTTCCAGTGCATTGGGTTATTTTACGACGCTGTATCAACATCTATGTTATTTAGCGTCTGAATGATATGAAGGTGATAATGCCGGTGAAATGAGTCCGGGGTCCAGCACTGAAAGCTACCGAGCATTTGCTGGTTTTGGGTTGAGGGAAAACCCCGGAAAAAACCTCAACCAGGTAACTTGCCCCGACCGTGATTCGAATCCGGGCCACCTGGTTTCACAGCCAGACACGCTGACCGTTACTCCACGGGTGTGGACTTTCCAGTGTAAAAAAATAGCACAGAAGGAAGATTTTACCATTCGTAGCTACTTGTCAATCTTACATTGTAAATTAGCACTTCCTATTTAACAAAACTTCTATAAGAAATGAAAACAGAGCTATAGTATTCCCCACACAAAGAGTTGTGAAAACAGACAGTAAGTGGCTTAAAGTGAAAGCCACGTAATCACCATCAGGAAGCTGCAAGTTATCCGCTACAGAGAGAGCTGCTGCGAATTGTATTTCACTCCACCAATGACTCACTAAACCACTTTCAATTAACCTTAGTAACATATCATTCAGCTTTGGTAAGAATATGTAACCTTTTGATACGGGTAGGATATTATGTTGAACAGCAAAATTGTGATCAAACTGGCAAATCAATGGTTCCCCATAACTGTTCATATATTTTGAAGATATTAAGAAATTTATGTCTACAGAAGACCATATAAAGGCCAAGTCATCCTCAAAAGAAATCCTACTGAGACAATATTCAATGTCTTCACAATCATTTCGAGGTTCGTAACGTGAGACTTCCAGATCCGGAAAGAGAGAAGTGATCACAGGAGGAATTCCGTATTCAATATCGGCATTAAACAAATCTTCGTCTGACGAAATTTGATGTTGTAACACTGGGGTAACGAAGAATCCAACTAAAAAAGTCTGATAAATTGTGTTGATACTCAAACAATATAACAACCAAGATATATAGAGCACTCTAATGGCAATGTAATTCATTGGCTGTGGACAAGATACTCCAAGGACGATTCCCCAAAAATTAAGAAGACACTTTGAGTAGGTACTGTATGTCTTATTCTCGGGATAATATCTTGAAACAACAGAACTAATTTTCACCACAATACACATGATTAAAGACATTACGACAAGAGTTGCAAAAAATACAAGCCAGAGCTCATATTTCAGCACCCTGATGATGCTCGACCATAGGGGATAACGTTTGGCACACGGAACGAACCACTTCATTGCATCCATTACGTAGGTTACACTGCATTCCAGTTCGTCTGTCCTATGACATAAGTACCACATCCCTACAACAGTGGTATTTGACTTCTTTTGAATGATTTCACCCGCAGCTCCCGTCCACGATCCGTTCTCTAAGCGCCTACCCCACATCTCACCATCAGCAGGCGGTTTTCTGTACCTTAAAGACATATTCATCCGCATTGCGAATACTTCCATAACACGCACTGCGATACCATATTTATAAATCAATTGGTCACCGTCTTCTGTAGTATTTGTACTACCTGTAGCGAACGGTGGATGATCGAAAGCGGATACTACTAAAGGACATCTATGAAAATCATCCGGTACTTTGTCTGCAAAAAGCGTTGCGTTGTACAAGAAATGTCCGTTGCCATCGTTGTCCACCATCCACCGGTCAAGTAGAACAGTTTCAGTTATACTGTCACAATTTCCTGGTGGACTATATGGGTATGAAGTGTATAGGTTCACTGCAGGTCTTGCGTCTTCTATGTTCGTAGCGCCTTTCACAAACATATCTTTCACGGGGATTAAAACAATAGCATTTAATATATACGATGATGTCCAGAGTTCTGAAATTATGTCTTGCGAAATGCGATCTTGGTAAGAAAGCTCCTCCGTCAACAGGACAATGAATTTCGCTCGTGGGTTCCATACACGGTATTGCTTCAATTTCAAAATTTGGTTCCTTACATCTTCTAAAATAACCATTCTATTTCTATGCCGTACGATAAGGACGTATTTGTAATAAGTATATTGTAATATATAGGGCTGTGAGTTATTTTTATCACAGGATACAATCACAAACGTTCCGTCTAATGTTTTCAGTATCAGAGTCAAGATTGTGGTAAATTTGTCAATGTAGCTCTGTTTTTTAAATATATTATAACGTGTTGAAGAGTTATGAATCTCATGCTGACTTGAAGGTGAACATCCAGAAATGATAATGTTATTAAATAATCTTGACTTAAGTTGAATTTGTTGCAAGCACTGAATCAAAAATTGCTGTTCTTGTCCTGATGTTTGTCCTAACATGAAACACAAAACTGAACACCACAAATACAAGAACATATTGCATTTCAATAAATAATTATTGTAAAAATAGTATATTGAGAATGCCAGCCATTATACATTATTCAAACGTGATTAATAAATTCAATTCTTCTGTAGAGATCAGATGAGCGAGAACAGAAGAGGTTAAACTACCAGTCTTTTGTGCATATTTATAAATTTATATTGAAATAAATTCAATATGTAGAAAATAGTAACACTTCTCTGCAATAAATTATAATTTCTCAGAATTTAGCACTTTCTAATACCTAAATATGAATAAAACCGTTTTTTACTTTCCAACTTATTTTTCTTCGTTCAGAAGCAAACTGAGTTCTTCAAGGAGACACGTAGTCATAATCCTGAATATTGCATCAGCTTTGTTCCGATTCATGCACACGATTTTTTTAACTCTATATCTAGTTAAAAATTCAGTACTGTGCGCACATTTTGAAAGTCGCTAAGATATAATACAACAAATAAAGAAACAACAGCCCTATTCACCACCAATGACTAAGCACAGAGTCTCAACAATTCACGTGTGTTATACCAGAGTACGCTTTCAAACATTTTGTGACGTTTCATATGCCATAACGTGTGCACACTGATAGGCAAAACGCAACTAAAAGATAACTCCTGTTATAGAAAGTTATTCCTGTGGTAGTGTTGTTAAATTTTCACGCAATGCACGGAAAACAACGAATACATGCAAGATATATCTCCAAATAAATATAGTACACTTCCTGGCATAAACATGGCGTGATCATGACACATAACAGAAATATTTCTTGTTATAGTTATAGGCGTTTTGACAATTTCAAGAGGAATGTAAAGTTATTACCACTTTTACCTATCAAAATGAAATATGACCCTTCTTATTTTACAGAAATACTAACAAAATATCAAATTCTGTTATCATTATTTACAAACAATTCAAAATGTTTCTGGTGCAATAATGATGTGTCAGAAAATAAAATGTGTTTACTTTTGTGGAAGAATAAAGTAATGTTTGTGTGAAATATAAATGCGGGCTTCATCAAGAAAGTGACTGGAGATTGATAGGATCCCTGCAATTGCGTGAAACATTTGTGTTTTCGGTTGGGCGTTATTATGATTTAAAAATCTAAACATAGGCCCATTCAATATTGAAAATATTTAGATTTTTAAAGAATGAGTTCTTATTTATAAGAATTGTGAATATGATTGAAATTGCAATATATTTAATGCAATTCACATATGTGTTTACTGTTAATGATTCTATTTCCTTTATCTTTTATTGAATTTATACCATATATCTGTACAAGTATTTACAGTTTATTTACTGTGGTCGGCCTCGGTAGCGTAGTCGGTATAGCGCTGGCCTTCTATGCTCGAGGTTGCGGGTTCGATCCCGGCCCAGGTCGATGACATTTAAGTGCGTTTAAATGCGAAAAACTCATGTCAGTAGATTTACTGACACCGGCGAAGGTGATATTATAACCTCTGCAGTTTGTCTAATAAAATACTGCAAAAATAACAAACAGGAACTTACACTACTTGGGGGATCTTTCACACTAACTTGCGACTTCGTCTTCCTTGTTCTATACTCAAGACCACTATCTCTCAGGACTTTCGTGGCACATCTTACCACTTATTAATATTAATTTGTCCGGATCCTCTTTTTTTTTTTTTTTTTAGATTTATTTAGCAGGTCAATATCTACCGTAGAAGCTGTCACTGTCTTGCAGTCGTCCATTTTAGTTAATAGATCAACCGAAACCTGATACACAGAGTTCAAGTACACAGTATTCGTAAAGAGAACAAACTCCCGTGCAATAACTCCCGATACGACTAAACAACTGGATACCCTAGAAGTTACTAGTGACATAGACCGTTGTTCCAACCAAGAAAGTCATGGTTGTAACTCGTGTAGAAGCGCCTCTGATACAGATATTGAAAAACAATTTTTGTGACAGCTGTATAAGACTATACAGAGCATTATTTTCGATTTTGAAAATTTGTAACATAGACCGTTATTCGGCTCAACGCTTCAATTAAAAAGAAGACTGAGCTAATCTTTTACAGTGAATAGAATTGTATTGCATAGATTATTAAAAGAATTGTTAAGAAATAATGCATTGGAGTTGTTGCCCTGAAACGCAACAGATTTGTCATAACAGTTAGACAGTCTAGTTGTATTAATAATAATTTCCCAAGCTGCCCTGTGATAATTCATGAAATTATTAATATCCGATCTATTGTGTCAAATCTTAGTTAAACTTCGATATGTCTTTCATATTGATTTCTAACGTTTCAAACAATTCCAAGATTGTATCTTTATTTATATTTAAATTTGAGATCCACTCATAAACCCATATAATTATAATTGTATTGAGTCAACTTGAGTTTCGAACATTTTTTAAAATTCATCTGTAAAGCACCCTTTGTTACGAAGATTACTACGAGTTTGAGAGCTATACTTCTTTTTAATAGTTCTCAAAGGAAAAGAAGAATAGAAGCTCTCCAGTAACCACTAAATAAAAGCATCTAAACTACAATTATTAAAATTCTAGTAATTCAGTGCTAAGTTATAAACTTATTTAAATTAGATTTCATAATATAGGGCAGACGTCTCCAAAACCGTACTCGCGAGTAAGCCCCTGAACGGAACCGAAGCCAGTACGTAATGAGCGCGCTACGCCTCATCCATCCCCACCTGTACTGTACTCAGTATTTATGCGCAAACGAAGAGCAGTGGCGGACTGCCATTATCACTGTGTTGGTCGGCGTGTTCCACGGTTTCACAATGTCTTCTAATCATGGACGTAGTACATTCAAGGATTAAAGGGAAGAGAAATATTTTGTGTTAGTGGGGAGAATGTGAAATGCTTAATTTGTTCGAAAATGCTTAAGGGTGTGTTAAAATTCAACATGCGACGACAATACTCGACTCTTCACAAAGAATATCATACAATTACAGGCATGTTGGACATGTGAAAATAATTTATTTTGGGGCTGTCTATATAACTGTTGGTTATACATAATAATCAGTATATTACAATACGCTTGCACTCAGTTCCGCATGGCAAACTTATAGATTTTTTGTTTAATTTTAGGTGAAATGTTTAGGCCTACAAATATTTTTATAAATATAAAACAAGAAAATACAAACACAAATCATACATGTGTTCTAAGTCTTAAATAAAAAAAGATTCTTGCTAGCTATGTTCTAGCTTGGAATATTGAAAAATCAATGAAGCCCTTTACAGAAGCATCATTTGTAAAATCGTGCATACAGAACGCTACTAAAATACTGTGTCCAGAACAAAGTCAATGTTTAAGAAAATTAAATTGTTTCCAATTACAGTTCAGAGAAGGAATTTCAAGATTGTAAATGTAATTGAATCTGAAATCGAAACCACAACTAACCAGTTTGTAGCTTACTCACTTACATTGGACGAAAGCCAGATAGAAATGACGAAGCTCACCTAGCCATTTTCATTAGAGGAGTTAATGAACATTTTACTGTGTCTGAATGTCTTCTAGTTGTAATTACAAAATACAACTGCAAAAGATCTTTTCCAGGCACTGAAAGCACCTTAGAACAGAAGAGGTTGAATTTGCAATGACTTGTGTCAATAGCAGCGGAAGCGGCTCCAGCTTCATAGTATGTCAAATAATATACAGACGTATGATATTTCTGATTCTTTTTATGTTATTATCTGTAAACATAAGCAGTCGTTGCCGCGATCCCCCACTGACCGCTCTCATCTGTTGAGGTACGAGTCTCTTCCCCTTCTCTAGTCCTACAGCACACTGTGTTCGGCGGGCAGCATCGAGAGCACGAATGACGATACGCTTTTTGGAGACCTTTGATATAGAGGGCTGCAGTGTTGCTAAAACTTATTAAAAAGGCAACATGATGAAGTGGATACTTCAATAATGTTAGAAGTGAGTAGGAACATTAGTATTAGCATCGCTAATAGCATGTAATAGCGTGTGTTACGAAAACAAATATTGACTGAGTCCAAATAAAAAAAAATTAGTAAAAGCACATTCTATGTTTATATAAAGATTAAAATCTCTACATTATTAGATAGAAATATTTAGGAATTGAATAAAATAAGCAGTTTTTCAAGTTCATTTAGAAACATACTTTCATTATCACACGAAGAATGAAAAAATCAACTAATATAATGCGAAAGTCATTCAGACTTTACAGCCATCGCATCAAAATGCTCTTCGATACAGAAGTTATTAACAGCTTTTTAAAATATCATTTATACCATCCTAGCATTATAAACAGTTTGTTACTACGTCGAATATCGTTCACAATTGGCTTATTATGGCACGCGTGCCCATAAAAACAATGACGTATTCACTATATGACGTAATACCGGAACGCTTGGATCGGGATACATGCATCTCGTCTGAATATCTTCTACGCGCCGTGTAGAGTAAATAAACGCAAGAAGAGCTTGCCACGGAAAGCTGCGCGAAATTTCGGAAACGTTCGGGTGCACTCGACCTCGATTCGATTCGATTGGTAGTTCTCAGTCGTCTGCTGGCTTGATGTTTCGAGTGAGATTTATCAGAGCGCGTGTAACGTAACCTAAACCTAGTTGCAGAGTAACTAATAACATACCATTGTTGAAAATACAGAAGCACGATTTTTTACATATGAAATCACTGAATGAAATGACAAAGATATTACAAGAAGTATGTAATTGTTGAAAATACAGCAACACGATTTTTTTACATATAAAATCACTGAATGAAATGACAAAGATGTGATAAGAAATATGTAATCGTGTAATAATGTATATTTGACGTTGTAATAATACACTAAGGATTAATACTATGTGATTTTATTAAAATGTTGCGATAACTAGGGTACTATGGTCGGTTTATTTTAATCTGTATATACTCCCTATATTACGAGACGAGGCTGTTTCGTTTTTTTCATAAATTTATGAACTTTATAAATAATTCCCTAGTTTGACTGTGTAAAGTTTTATTAGCATTTTCTAATTTAGAGCCAAACGGGGGGGCATTGTTAAGTACATAGAATGTTATATAGAACTCTGTTATTTAACAAACACACTTTGAACTACATAAAACTACTGATATCAGGGATAAAACGCAGAATATGCACGCACACGCTGGCTTCTATCCGCTCTACACAATACACTCCACGATACGAACAGCTCAAGACCGCGCTTTCGAATGCGCCCTGTAACCAGCATTAGGTGATTCATAGCAGCCCTGTAACGAGCATGACGGCACGAGGACCGAATATCGTTCTCTGCGCATCAGTGAAATGGGCAAGCTTTCTTTGCGCTTCCTCTAACAAGAAATGAAATGCAGGACACAAGGTAACGTATCATTTATTTCCAATCATTAGTAATTTTGAATCACTTGTGTAATAACACATAAAACAGTTCTGTGGTTCAGAGAAACTATATTAACAAAACAAAGGAACATTTGTAACATGACATGCAAGATCATCCATTCCTCTTTACTGAATGCCAAAGCCAGGCGAAACTAATCGACACGAACATATGAAGACAATTTGTCGGCTATAGATCCCGAACTGAATTTTTTTCATAATTTATTACTTACAATTTATAATGCTAAGATGCCCATAAAGTGTTGAATCCAACTCGTGGATAATATTATTATGACACTCGTGAAAAACATTCACTCATGCCATAATCATGAAGATTATCCACTTGTTGCATAAATAACTATTACCATCAAGAACAAAATTTTATCTACAATATTATAGAAGCACAGAAAAATAATCAATCTTAATAAAATCACAATTCGAAGCAGTCAACCAATGTCCACTGTCAAAAAAATGTTCAGTAATCTTCAGGAGCGTTACTAAACATGTCTAAGGAATTATGGAGAATTTTTACAACATGTATCTGTTACTAGTCGACATAATTCTCAATTAAATTTTTTGTTCTTTAGTTTCGGTAGCCTATACTTCATTCAGGGCCATACTATAGCTTAGTTTTTATGTACCCTATGTAGGCCTACATCCGTACTAGTGGAATTTTTTAATTAATAAAATCAATGCTTTGTTAGTTTTCATAGTAGTCTAGTTTCTCTAATGTTTTCTACGTGACGAAGCCTATTACTTGTATATTTAGTGGCGTAATAAATTGAATTGAATTGAAAGCTTAGTTTCAATATTTTGTATATTTTCTGATAATACGTTCTTCAGCCGTGGGACTGAGGCCGGATGTTCTATGGCGAGTCCTTGGCATCAACCCCTTTGATTTGATTACCCCTCCTTTGATTTGATTACCTGGTTGGGTTTTTCCGAGGTTTCCCCAACCAAAAGGCAAATGCTGGGTAATATTTTGGCGAATCCTCGGACCTTACCTCATCTCACTACATCTCGCCAAAATATTGTAAAAAAAATTGCACAAAATTGTAAAAATTGTAGAAAATTACTAAATTGTAAAACTGTAAAAAAATTGTAAAAATTATAATTGTAATATTGTAAAATTTTGACTTGTTCCACATCTTAAAGCTTCATTGCTCATGTAAGATCTATGAAATAAAATAAATGAATGAATGAATGAATGAATGAATGAATGAATGAATGAATGAATGAATGAATGAAAAATGAATAATGAATGAATGAATAAATGAATGAATGAATGAATGAATGAATGAATGAATGAATGAATGAATGAATCAGTATTGATACAAAGACAACACTTGGACAAGTGAGTACTTTACACCGACATGTTTGAATCCCTTTTCTACCACAGGCCTTCGTAGTACTTATCACAGTGGTATAGAGCAGCAGGGGCTGAGAATGAATTAATCACGGGATTGGACTTATAATTTGCCTTATTCGAGTATCCTAATAGTAAACAAATTAAACCTTTTTAGACAGCGTATCTACGACTTGCCACCACTTATTTTATCTCTATTTGAAGACGTGATTTGAATGTTTCTGTCTAAAAATCCGTCTCCTCGATTCTTACATGTTTAAGTAATCACGTTAACCACATGACTATCACGAATGACGTCAAATTAAATACGTTTGTGATGTAGCATTTGCATTTGTATTGATTGAGTCAGGACGTACCCGACTTATTTTATTTATTTATGTATTTATTTTGCTAATAATTGTAACATAAAATATAATATAAACAGATAATACTTTAGCTCACCCATGAAAGAGTAGAACTCGTGGTCAGGGGCAGATTCCTGAATTTAAATTAAGAAGTTTATAATACAATTTGTCTTATGTCTACTACACAATAAGAATATATAATATTTAAAGATAAAACACACATGTTAAGTCAATAATACATTGTTCATAGATATGATAAAATACTTTAAAGGTGATTTGTTACAGTTGTAGTTGTATTAGTGTTCATACAACTGAAGCATATCACCTCTAAAGTATTGTATGCTCGACCATGCCGAAATGTAGTAGCAGTCCTTTAATGCATGTCATTAAAGTACACCTACTCATTAAAGTACAGGTGTTCAGCCAATGACAACTCAGCTCACAGGTGTTCAACCAATAACAAGTCAGCTTTGTACCGTTATAAAACCGCAAGTATCGATTATTCTCGGATATGCAATCGAAAGAGAATTAGCGAAAAGTCACGGAGGCTGGAAATCCAATACTGTCGCAGAAGGTTATGTTCTGTTACTATAATAATTAGCGTTAATTGTAAATAATATTCAAATAAATTCAATTTGTCATCTCGTTTTTCAATGTCGAATTCAATAATCAAGGTTATACCAAGTTTAACGGGATTACACAAGGTCAATGACATTATTGTTCCTCGGAAAAAATCAATACTGTTGCGTCTGCGCACATCTCACAATTCACGACCTAGAACAAGGTCACTTCCGATCTTGTCAGATACAAATAAAATGTATACATCTGAATAATTTCAAGTTAGAAATATGGTCGAGCATAAAAAGTCGTATGAAACTCGCCTATAATGGTAATTAAGAAGCTCGTATAAAAATTATGAAACTCGCTTGCGCTCGTTTCACAAACATCCGTACTTGCTTCTTAATTACTATCATTATAGGCTCGTTGCATAATGTACTATTATCATATTATTAGTGTTCATACAACTGTAACATATGACCTTTAAAGTATTTTATCATATTTATTAGTGTTCATACAACTGTAACATATCACCTTTAAAGTATTTCATCATATTATTAATGTTCATACAACTGAAGCATATCACCTTTAAATTATTTTATCATATTTATTAGTGTTCATACAACTGAAGCATATCACCTTTAAAGTATTTCATCATATTATTAATGTTCATACAACTGAAGCATATCACCTTTAAATTATTTTATCATATTTATTAGTGTTCATACAACTGAAGCATATCACCTTTAAAGTATTTTATCATATTATTAGTGTTCATACAACTGTAACATATCACCTTTAAAGTATTTTATCATATTTATTAGTGTCCATACAACTGTAACATATGAGCTTTAAAGTATTTTATCATATTTATTAGTGTCCATACAACTGTAACATATCACCTTTAAAGTATTTTATCATATTTATTAGTGTCCATACAACTGTAACATATCACCTTTAAAGTATTTTATCATATTTATCGGTGATCATACAACTGTAACATATCACCTTTAAAGTATTTTATC
This sequence comes from Periplaneta americana, assembly GCA_025594305.2. Lineage (NCBI taxonomy): Eukaryota > Metazoa > Arthropoda > Insecta > Blattodea > Blattidae > Periplaneta > Periplaneta americana. The sequence goes on along the minus strand of JAJSOF020000013.1, from coordinate 138,856,538 downwards.
ATATTTATTAGTGTTCATACAACTGTAACATATCACCTTTAAAGTATTTTATCATATTTATTGGTGATCATACAACTGTAACATATCACCTTTAAAGTATTTTATCATATTTGTCTCCATACAACTGTAACATATCACCTTTAAAGTATTTTATCATATTTATTAGTGTCAGTACAACTGGAACATATCACCTTTAAAGTATTTTATCATATTTATTAGTGTCCATACAACTGTAACATATCACCTTTAAAGTATTTCATCATATTTATTAGTGTTCCTACAACTGTAACACATCACCTTTAAAGTATTTTACCATATTTATTAGTGTCCATATAACTGTAACATATCACCTTTAAAGTATTTTATCACATTTATTAGTGTCCATACAACTGTAACATATCACCTTTAAAGTATTTTATCATATTTATTAGTGGTCATACAACTGTAACATATCACCTTTAGAGTATTTTATCATATTTATTAGTGTCCACACAACTGTAAGATATCACCTTTAAAGTATTTTATCACATTTATTAGTGTCCACACAACTGTAAGATATCACCTTTAAAGTATTTTAATATATTTATTAGTGTTCATACAACTGTAACATATCACCTTTAAAGTATTTTATCATATTTATTAGTGTTCACACAACTGTAACATATCACCTTTAAAGTATTTTATCATATTTATTAGTGTTCATACAACTGTAACATATCACTTTTAAAGTATTTTATCACATTATTAGTGTTCATACAACTGTAACATATCACCTATAAAGTATTTTATCATATTTATTAGTGTTCATACAACTGTAACATATCACCTTTAAATTATTTTATCATATTATTAGTGTTGATACAACTGTGACATATCACCTTTAAAGTATTTTATCATATTTATTAGTGTTCATACAACTGTAACATATCACCTTTAAAGTATTTTATCATATTTATTAGTGTCCATACAACTGTAACATATCACCTTTAAAGTATTTTAAGAATATATTTATTTTAGTTGGTTATTTGACGACGCTGTATCAACTACTAGGTTATTTAGAGTCGATGAGATTGGTGATAGCGAGATGATATTTGGCGAGATGAGGCCGAGGATTCGTCATAGATTACCTTGCATTCACATTACGGTTGGGGAAAACCTCGGAAAAAACCGAACCAGGTAATCAGCCCAAGCGGGGATCGAACCCGCGCCCGAACGCAACTTCATACCGGCAGGCAAGCGCCTTAACCGACTGAGCCACGCCGGTGGCTTTAAGAATATGTAAATTTAAATTTACTATTTTCATTTTTTATAAAATCCATACATAAATTATTTTAATTTAATACTAGAACTATTTGAATCTGACGGTTCATTTATCTTTTAAATTGAATTAATGAATCAATATGTCGGGATTGTTCCCTTCACAATTGCTATAAATCTGCGATTTTCTTTTTTCGTGGTCGAAATACCGCGGCTCTTAAAAATAATATTTCTAATTTCATTTCATTTATTCTACGCAATAGATTTAACATCAGCATTGAAGTATTAAAATGTGGAACAGGTCAAGAGTTACACAATGAGATAAATGAGGCATAGATTACCTGATATTTATCATACGGCCGGGGAAAACCTCGGTAAAAGCCCCAACCCGGTAAGCGGGAATCGTACACAAGACCAAGCTCAGCTATGGATCAGCAGGCAAAAGCCTCTGCCTACTGAGCTACGTCGGTGGCTATACAAATGTATACAATAAATAGCAAACAATTTCAACAGTTGCGCTATACATAAATATGCAATAAACAGAACGAGATTAATTCGACTTAAAAGAATAATTCATCAGTTGAGCAGAGCGTATGAGTATGCAGTAATTTGGTAAATTCTGTTCTAAGTCTTTTATCTTGGTCCTTCGAAGCTTTAAAACAAATAGGCAAGCTTATTAAAATAACTGAAAGGTTCTTCGTGCCATTGCCTTTCCTTATATTATGTAACTGATCTTGACTATTTGTAATTTTGTACTATATTTTATGTAATTTCTAAGGTATCTTCTTTTGTGTTGTTTTGTAATCTAATTCTGTATTCCATGTATATTATTGAAACCTGGTTGAGTGAAAGAGAAGGCCTCATGGCCTTAACTCTGCCAGGCAAAATAAAACTACTACTATATTGATTAAATTTATGCCTGCAATTTTACAGTAAATGAAAATGTATTATCATATTTTATAGCTATTAAACCTTGTGAAATTGTATGAAGCTCCTCTTAGCCTTGTCTACAATTCTTCCAGTCTTTTCGGTACGTTTTGATTTTTACTTTGAAACTTATCTTGCCCTTTCCATTTGCTCTAGGCACCCATGTACTTTGATACGAACCTCCATAACCAAGCGATATTGACTCTTGTAAAAGCTATCAATTTTAATCTGCACGCATATATATACAAGGACATCATTTTATTTTTACTGGCATTTTTAATATTAACCTGGCTATACCTTTGAATTAACGGATCGAGAACCGTAAATACCGTTTGCTACCCTCTTCCACAACTGGAGTTCGATGATACTGGTGTAAAATACAAACAAATCACTTTACTAGGTACAGGAGGGAAGAAAAGTAGTTCATCCATTTACGTAAACTAGGAAATATCGCGTCTTTGAGTTTGATTATTTTCATTAGATATTTGTTTAATCAAAATACAGTACTGTATTAACAATAAGTGTTTTTACTCACGAACTGAGCTATCCATACGAATGCATTCATTATGCAGTGTATATTATACTGTCTACAGCACATTAGCGTACAATATAGAGAATGAAGTTAAATTGAAAAATAATCATAATATGGATATTTAAACACATTTTTTAAAATGGTGACCGTTCATTTCGATACAGGCTTCAGTTCTTTTGTGCATATTATCGCACGATAGACTATTGTATCTAATTCCAATTATTACCAGTTTCGTCCTCCGTACTAGTAACTCATGTTAAAATAATTCTGTACCTACTCTATAAAAGAGTACCTTACGTATTGTAAATTCAATCTTCACTTCTGCTCGACCGCACAGATGAAACTACTCAGACATGCTATCTACTGTCCGTCCAAGAGGTTTTGTGGCAAGATCGTAGAAAGGGGGAAAATCACGTGACAGTTAATTACTCAACAAGACCCTTTTATTTAAGTTATTTTAAACAGTTGTTTAATATTGAGTAGACGTCTAATTCCTAACAGAAATTATTGTTTTCAGAAAAGATCTATGACAGCCCAGCCACTAGCCTTTAAAGAGGGACGAGCAGAAGCAGGTGGGGGAAATCGAGATGCGACGTAGGCAAACGGACGATAGTACCTGTGCGAAAATATGATTCAATATTGAAAGCTCTTTCGTCACTGGAAAACGTGAACATATTTCTTAAACATACTATACTCACTAACTCACTGCGGTTTTGGTTCTGTGTGGAGGTCAGTGGAACGTCATTAGTAGAAGGGGTGGGAGTGACGTACATTCAAAAACTCAGGTACAATAAAAATTGAAGTAAAAATAAAATGATGTCCCTGTATATACCTGTACACACACACACACACACACACACACACACACACACACACACACACACACACATATATATATATATATATATATATATATATACATATATACACAATGAAATAACCTTACTGATTGAAAGGAATGATAGGGTATACTTAAATGAATAGAAAATTTATATTGCGTTTTGTGTGATGAATTGCACTGTTAATTAGAAAATTAAGTTTGAAGTTTCACCAGTCTGGCAACATCGCAGCTACCACACACTTCTCGTGATACAGATGTAAGAGGTCAACGAACTCTGTGTGTCTCGCTAGATGAGCTGTAATGATAGGTTTTTAAAACAAAATTTACACGCAAACCGTCCTCGACATTAAAAATACATTCATTATAAGATTTCCTATCGCTATGCACAAAAATCACAACCTTACTCGCAATAGTTACTGAATAAGAGGGTGCCAAACACTTGAGAATATTTTTTCTTAATAAATTATTCATTTTCCATCAATATAATATTATACTTTTTCTTGTAACATACAACATTAGCCATTCGCTGTGAAAGTCTACAAGGCTATTTTAATTTCACCCTATATATCCGATTCTTTCACAAATAAATTTTCAGTACCCAATCTTCGTATAATTATGCTCGTTTAGCTTACACTTGCACGGTTCACTGTAATCTTATAAGCGTGTGACATCATAATTAACTTTTATACACAACCTATTTGGGAACTACAACCTACTGATTGATGCAATAAGGAAAGCGAAAGTGCTTCCCCTGCAATACACTCTAGGTATTTCATCTTAAACAAAAGAGTTACACATTTTACCAGTTCGTATGTCGAATATAGACTTTTTCGTTAAATGAAATTACATTTTTACTTATCTATTTACTATAAATTATTAGAAAATACAGGATTGTTTACGATCTCTGATGACGAATTTGAATGACATCATGTGCGTCAGGAGTCACACGACAGCTGAACTGTGACGCGAGGTGACAGACCAGTAGTGAGTGATCTCATAGTCAGAGTCCACGGTGACTCACAGCAAAAATTCCCAAGAAAGTCGAGCCTTTTTTGGCAGGGGTACATTACGACCCTTTCCAATGCCAAGTACAGTTAAGTGAAAATAAAACAAGCCTGCAATAAACGAGGTTCGTTATTTCAAAGAAAGGCAAATTCTGTGTACTTAATAAGATTGGTAAAGCTCGAATAGAATTAACTCGTATCATCTTGTGGGGTGCGGCGACTTGGATTTGCTTGTTTTTCCACTCTGGAATTAATCCCATCCGAGCTTTGCCAATCTTATTAGGTACACACAAGATGCCTTTATTGGAAATAACGAAACCATGCTTTTTGCAGGCTCCTATGATTTTCAAGTAACTGTACTTGGCATCGGAAAGAGTTGTTATGTACCCTTCCCAAAAAGGCTCGATTTTCTTGGGCATTGCTATTGTGATACACCGTGCACTCTGATTATGAAATCACTCACTACTGGTCTGTCACCTCTCGCCGCAATTCAGCTGTCGATATGGTTCCGCACATGAAGTCGTTCAAATTCTTTATCGGATAAAACCTTGTATTTTCAATCGGTCAAGGGGTTTAGTTATCCCATTATGTCCAATATATTCGATAGCTTATGCAATAAAACACTTAAACAACAATAATGAAACTGTTAGTTACAATGTTCGATTCATTATTACTCATAGTAGATAAAATGAAGCACAACAAAACTTACATACAAATGGCTTTTAAGGAACCCGAAGATTCATTTCCGACCTCATATAAGCCCGCCATCGGTCCCTATCCTGTGCAAGATAAATCCACTCTCTATAATCATATCCCACCTCCCTCAAATCCATTCTAATATCATCCTCCCATCTACGTCTCGGCCCCCAAAGGTCTTTTTCCCTCCGGTCTCCCAACTGACACTCTATATGCATTTCTGGATTCGCCCATACGTGCACAACAAAACACTTCAATTATATAAAAAAAATCTAACGTGAAAGAAATTTCTTCATTTTCGGAAATATTTCTGAAACAAACAACAATATAGAAATAGTATAACCCACAAACAGAAACACAAACACTGACTGCAGGTGTTCCAATGAAAAGGTCACGTAATCACCCTGAGGAAGCTGGAAGTCGTCCGCCAGAGACAGAGCAGTTTTGTACTTAAATTCATTCCACCACTGATCCACTAAACCACTTTCAGTCAATCTAAATACCAAATCATTGAAGTGATATAACATTGGGTGACCTTAGCCATAGGTAGTATATTGTGCTGACAGGCGTAAACTTCTTTAGTCTCACAAATGATAGGATTTCCATAAGCGTCCATATACTTCGCTCTTGAATATACCATGCCCACGACAGAATTCAGTACGGCAATATCCTTTTCGAAGGCAATTCTACTCAGGCAGCCTTCAAAATCTTTACAATAGTTTCGACGTTCGTAAGGGGGTTTCCCTAGTTCTGGAAAGTAGTGTATAAAACCAAACGCAATACCCAATTCAACATCGGAATTAATCAACTCTTCTTCTGACGAAATCTGGTGCATGAGACCTGGATCAGCAAAATACCCAACTAAGAAAGTCTGATAAACTGCGTTGATGAACGAGCAATATCACAACTAAAACAGAAAAAATCCCCTTACAGGAATGCAATTTGGTGCACTTGTACCTGAAGCTCCAAGAATAAGTGCCCACATGTTGAGTAAACAACCTGAGTATGTATTGTATGAATTGCACTCAACATTTTGACGTAGAATAATAGAACTTATCTTTAGTAAATAACAAGTGAATATCGAGACTAGAAGAAGAGACACAAAAATTGTGATCCAGACTTTATAACGAAACGCTCTGATGATGCTCAACCAAAGAGGATATGGTCTGGCACACGGAACATATCATTTAAATGCATCCATGAAAAAGGTTGCGCTGGATTCTAGTTCTCTCACTACATGACTTGAATCCCAATTTCCTATAATCGCAGTATCTGATTTCTTTGACAATACCTCACCCATCACACCCGACCAGGATCCGTTTTCGAGCGGATACCCCCACATCTCATTATTAGGAGGCGGCTTTCTGTATCTTACAGACATGTTCACACGCTTTGCTAATACTTCGATAAGTTGCACGCCGATACCGTTCTCGTATATTAATTGGTCGCCATCTTTTGAAGAATTCTTTATCTCTGTAATGAATGGTGGGTGAACGAAAGCAGAAACCGTTATGGGACATCCATGATAATCATGTGGAATTTTATTTGGAAAAAAAAATGAATTCCGCAGGAAACGCCCATTACTATTGTTGTCTACAACCCACTGATTTATTAGAAATGCTTTAGTAATATTACCACAGTTTCCCGGTGGATTGTAAGGGTATAAGGTATACAGGTTTACTCCAGTCTCCCACCATCTGTGTTCAAGCCATCTTCCAGAATTACACCAAGCGTTGAACTTAAAACAATAGCGTTTAATATATATGACGACTTCCAGAGTTCTGAAAGCAAGACTTCAGCTATTTGTTCTTGATGGGTCAGCGCCTCCGTCAACAACACAATAAACATCGCACGTGGGTTCCACTCACGATTTCCTTTAATTTAGCAATCTGAGTCCTCACATCTTTTATAATGTTCGTCGTATCTGTATGATGACTGATAAGAATGTAGGTGTTATAACTGTTATGAAATAAATTTTCATAAGAGTTATTGTTAGCACAGGATACACTCACAAATGTTGCATCTAATGTTTCAATTATTTTCGTTGGAACTATTGTGAAATTGTTGTATTTCCATTCGTTGGAAATATCATGACGTATGCCCATACGAATTTGTGAGCCAGAAATTTATTTTTGGCTTGAAGCTGGACACCAAGAAATGGCAATGTCAGATAATCTTAAATGCTGTTGAATGTCTTGCAAACACTGAACCAAAAAATCTTGCTGTTGCCCTGATGTTGCTGAAAATATCAAATACAAAACTGCACACCACATTCGAAAGAACATATTCGTGAAATATTGAAGGTAAATAATTTTTATAAAGTTTAAAAGTGTCACTCAGACTCAGCAAATAAAACTTTAGTACAGTTAATATTCCGTTTTTACAATGACGGTTTTGTGGACTAAGCGGCAATGTATATATTTGTGTTATTTAAATCAATACAGTATATTCAAAAACACAACGCAAATACAAGAACTGTTAACTCGCTTGTGTCAGTGGAAAAACATAGAATGAATAGCACGCACAGGTTACAGGTAGAGCTTTAGGCCTATGCCCGTCTGTTGGCTTCATTAGTACACGAAACATATATAGTAGCTGCTGGGGTTTGAACAAAACGAACAAATCGGGGTATGAAACCTCTATGTATGATAACCTCCAGATCCGGGGAATATAAGTCTGATAATGCCAAATAGTCGACACAATTTTTTTATCATGCATGTGGAAGTAAATAGCAGTGTGAAAAATATTTATAAGACGCAGGCTGTTTGCGCCCTTGTAGTAACTGTCTTCACATGTTAAAATAACAGCAATATACCGGATGTCTCTAAAATATTGCAACAAATTTTTTGAGACCAAAAGAGAGGAAATCCTCCAAATATACAAAATGTTAGCAACCAATATGTGAGGTCCGCTATTATATGTAAATAGTTTGACAAAAAAAATATATATCATAATTATATCACCTTGCTACCCTACCACATGATCTCCTGGCTTAGTTGCCAAATAAGTGGTGTCATGTTGGCATCACTTCTGAGATTCAGACCTGTCTTCGGACAGTTGACTAAACAACAAACAAAAATATCATATCCACATATTTTAATTCTGTATACAGTAATAATATATTGATCAGAAGGAGAAAAAGGAATTGATTGGGTCACTGGTTGAGAAGAAACTACCTACTGATGGTAGACGACATGAAGATATGGATCATACAGGGAGAGTAAGAGGTAGGCAGAAAATAGGAAAGATTGGAGAATGCTGGCTTTGCAGTGAAAGATCTGCCCAAGGGCAGAACACTTATGTAGACCTATGTATGTTCTCATCAAACACAGAAAATATACCATCACAGTTACAATTGAATACCTGAATTAACAAACATCCCAAGTCCAAAATTTACCGAATTCGACTTTTTTACCTGACAAGTTGTGTTCTGCACAGGCTACCATTCCGTTAAAAGGAATATCACAAGTCCGAATCTAAGACTGTGTTTCTGGATCATATACATAGATATTTACTTCATCATCATCTTCTTCATGGTATAGGCCTCATGGCTTGTTCCGGCTCAATACTCCATCGCTTTCCTGGTCTGCCAGGGTCCCGTCTTCCTCGTGGTTTATAATTCCATGCCAACTTCGGAAACCTTCCATAATCCAGTCTCTGTAAATGGTCAATCCATCTTTTCTTATAATCACAGACTTGCTGAATTATAGATATAATTTCTAATTCCTCCCTAATGCTTTCATTTCTTATAGATATTTACTTCAATATTCATATTGCAAGCCTATAGTTTCTTTGTTGTCCTGAAATACGTACTTTAATGGACTTGGAATTATTGCCAATTGAGGTTTTCCATTAGATATTATTTTCCTGCAGGAAACAACATTTCACCGGACATAGAAGGCTGGTGTCGGGAAAAACAAACAGAAAACACAGTTCTGAATTAGGCGAAAGTGTGGAATTTAAATTTGTTTCTAGAAGTGTGATGCTCATATAAGTAGTACCTGATTATGTAACAGTTACGTAACAACAATTAGGCTAATTATATAGGCCTCATTACGTAAAACTGCTTAAGTTAAAGAGAATATATTGTGGCGGCAGGCCGAAACATTCTGCCCGCGTCGTACAGTAGGACGGATTACGGTTCTAGCCGGAACAAAATCAATTTTCACATGTTCTCATTTTTATGCGTGTCCTATCTCATGTTGTTGCTAATGAATCACATAATGCTTATCTATGAGAAAGAAGCTCTGACACTAAACGTACGGACGTCATACAATCAGCGTATTCCGAATCTCACCTGGCCGGTTGACAATAATGACGTCACGCTGCAGCGAAATAGGAACAAAACTGCTGGAAGGATCGATGGCTGTCATGGCGACTGTATAAGTTGTTGTATGTGCTAGCTAGCAAAATTTTGCGAAATTTCCGTACTGCCATCTCGTTCAAAGAAAAGAGATCATAAACAATTTATTTCTTGAACCGGTAGTAATAACTGGTCCGTTGACATGTTCGCTCATAAGCCATTAACATATTGTTTTTACGTTGTGCTCATTACAAACAATACAGCAGACCTAAAGCAGAACACACCGCCATGACACAACAGTGCACGATGTCATTCGTCTGCTAATTCCCGCCCTATACAAGAACCAATCAGATTCACTGAGGGGCTGGCCTTCTATGCCCAAGGTTGCGGGTTCGATCCCGGGCCAGGTCGATGGCATTTAAGTGTGCTTAAATGCGACAGGCTTATGTCAGTAGAGTTACTGGCATGTAAAAGAACTCCTGCGGGACAAAATTCCGGCACATCCGGCGACGCTGAAATAACCTTTGCAGTTGCGAGCATCGTTAAATAAAACATAACATTAACATTCACTGATGGCGGCTGATGGACACTGCCACCACCTCTGCAAGCTGATGGCACCGGTGTGACACCGGTGGAGCATCAGTGAAGCCATCGGTGAAATTCGGAAAATCGTACTGCCATCAGATTGCTCAGCGCTGAGATTCGGAATACGCTCAATGATGTTGATGAAGATTCCCCTCCGTAACCAGTTTTATTGCTCAGTCACGCTGAAATAGTGTAAGAAGCAAGCTTGTTTTCTGTGATCTGGGAGTGAAACATTTCGTGACTCTGAAATGGAAAATGAAGAGCAAAGTTGGTAGATAATTTTTATATAAATTTTATGTTCATAATAACTTTGAATTTTTTGGAAACGGCATGTTCACTTAAGGGCGACAAATGCGATTTATTAAAACTATATATCAAAGTAAACGTTGACTTACAACAGCAGAGTCACACAGGGTCACATTTATTTTTATGTCAGAATGTAGGTTTAAGTATGCACTTTAAGACTAACGTAGTTTCATTTGCTCCTACTGACCGCTCTGCATGTGGTTACATTTTTTCAGACTCGGAACCGCTACCGGTGATTTCGCGCCGTGATCTATTTCCAATACTTACCAATAAAAGTGGCGACTTAGATGAACTATATAGATATGTTTTGAACAAATTATGAATTGAAACATGTGATTCTAATAGTGAGAAGTGCATTCGTAATATTTTGAAAAATATTCGAAGTAATTCTAACAGACATTGGATGCAGTGCCACCGTGAAAAGGATTTTTTTTTTTAACATTGTTCTTGGCGGGCCAGAGGCAATAACAAGGATATTTTTGCAGCTAGAAAAGAGGAGATTATTTCTATATTTCGCTCTCAATTAGGGCTCCTTATTGACAAGCCGAAACCTGGTGGTCCTGGGACATCAAATGATGACAATACTGCACGTCGGTTTTTTGAAAATCCACAAATTACATCCAATATTACGGGCATTAGAAAGAGCTCATTCACAGATTTTCTCTAATGTTATGCACCATTTCATGTGGATAATCAATATACAGTATATTGAGGCGTTTGAGAAGTACACCAATGATACAGCCAAAAAAAAAAAAAAAAAAAAAAAAAAAACCGGACCGACCCTTGCAGCTGATTTCAGGGCCTTGTTCATTCCAGAGCACGATAGACTGTAACTAAGACTTTCGTGGTTCGAGTCCTGCCTGGGAAGGAAACTTTTCTTTGTTCCTTATTCAAATTTATTCCCAATACTTTTCGATTGCTGGTAAAATTCATGTTCTGAGAATAATAAGTTAATTAAGTAGTAAAATATCGCTGCAATGAAAAACACGCATATCGTACAGAGTTCTGTCCTCTTCTGTTGCCTGCATTACTACACGAAACTTCAGCAGTAGGTATAAAAGTATTGAAGTAAACAGAGCAAATCAGGTATGAAAGGTCTACAATTGAGTAGAAGTATTTTTTCCAAATGGTCGAAAAATTTATTCGGAGTGTGGAGGTTAATGGTAGTGTGATATCTAAAAGCTGCTTCAACATCCGATGCTATTTACGCCATTATATAAACTTCCCTAACACGCTAAAACAATTAGGGTAAGTGAAGGTATTAAAAAAATAGGTTACAACTGACCAGAAATACGGACGATAATAATGGTATTTTATATATTAATCATATGTAGCCTTTTTTTTTATGAAATATACGTTTTAAAGCTTGTAATTGTTGCAAGGTTTTACAACACTACAAGTAAATAAAAGTATGACGAATATTGGCGCTATTACCCTGCAGTGAAGGAATAACGCCACTTACTTTTTTAGAACAAAGAAACATGTTTATAAGTAAAAGTGACAAATGTAAAATTATGTTCTACAATTTTATTAAACAACTATAAATGATTAGGGATAACAAAAAAGTCTCAATTCTCATTACTACATAACTTTAAAATACTCGTATTCAAACAAGATCACTGTCTTTGAATGGTGCACAACCGTCTTCACATAGTGAAGAGTCCAGTTTTCTTTGTGCTACTCATGTCGCAGGTTTCGTGGTACAATGTCAGGTCAATTATCCTTAAATTAGAGACGATTAAACCAACTGCTATTATTACAAACTAGGTCAAAGTTTATTCTCGCAGCGAGATGGCGTTATTACCTGGACTCGCAAATTCTATTTTAAATTAATAATTACCAGAATATAATATAACGAACAATGTAGATAAAGTATTGTATACAACTCGTACAAAATAGCTTCATTAACTCTTGTGTCTTAGATCACTTCCTCTGGTCGTGATCTTGACCCAGTCGGTAACAAAGATTCACTTTTGTACGTAGTTATACGAGTAATATACTATTTCTGAATTGTGAAACATTGTTAAGTGCAATATTATGATCTGCATATGTGTTAATCGAATAGATAAAAGTTGTTATATTAGCCCTACTCATGAGGTTATAGACCATGCTTTGATGACTATTGTCTGGAATTAATGAATGAATTAATTAATTAATTGGTAAACAGCAGTACACCTTTTTTATTTTCATTTTCATTTAGCCACAATCATCTTACGATTGGAACAACAATCTCTAAGCATAAATACGAGTAAGAATTGACATCTGTGTATGTTTTCCTTCCGACTGAATATGTGTCATTCTTCATAATGGCCGTTCCTCTTGTCGTGGAATTCTCCGGTGATTTTTTTTAAGTTTATTTATATTCGCTTTAACATCTTAAGGTCATAATCACGCGTGTATGATCTTTGGAGAAATAGAAGGAGAATTTAAAAGATACGGTACGCTAAAACACGCCCTTGCAAGGAACATTGGTGCTGTCTATGTGATCTCAAAGCCTGTAGACCACTTGTCTCACTTCGATTTAAGAAATATTAAAACATTTTGAAAACTACTGTCTGGACAATCTCGAGACAAATTAAACAGAGAATGGAACGACACTGACCGCGTGGAAAACCACTAAGTCCATCTTATATTTTTGTTTCCATGATACAACGAATGACGCCTGAGTAAACTTTCCATGTCAAAACATTACAATTTGTTTTGTGCGAGATCGTGCGTATTTACTTGTTTTCCGCACAGAACCAATACGCGGTAAGTGTGAAATACCACATTCAGTATTCCCAACGTAACACACATAACAATTTCCCTCTTCTTACCGCTTAAGCGCGACATTCATTTTACTGCTTTAGGCTTTTAACATATTATTTTTACAGACGTTTAACATAGTAATAATTATAAATTGGAAACTTACCACTGCAATTCCACCTAAATTTCACTGTTAATTATTGTTTTTAAATATTTGCAAAAATTAAGTAAAGTCTACTACTCCACGAAACTTATTGCATTCCTGATACAAGTAACATTAAGGAAGCCGTGAAAAAATCAACGAGATTCCAGATGCCGATGTTATTACTGCAATATGTTATATAAATAATATTGTTAAAATATTAAAATGAAAAATAAATCATTACATAACCTTACCGTTTGTTTTAAGTTCGCATTTATAGACTGGGGGAAAAAAATACAGACGTATATCACGGCCTGCTGGAGTATAGTAAACACAGAAAACATTTTACACCAACAATGTTGAAGAAAGATATTTTGGTGTTCCGAAGTTGGCGTCATTAAACAGGAACCAACATGGATATTTCATTGCAACTAATTAGAAATTCGTCTTTCAGGTATGTAATAAACGATCTTCGCACAAAATAATGTACGACACACGAGCGGTATGTTTGTTTTCATGTTCTCGGAAATTAAAAAAGCTCAACTACGTTTCGATTTTTTAATCTTTTCCTCGACCGTGAAAACGTCAACATACCGCTCTTGTAACGTATATTATTATTGTGACTCGAACATGGTTCACGGCAAAACAAGGAAATGATATGAATATATGATAAAGCACAACAATAAAATTATATTTTTTTTTCAATCTGTCGCATTGCAGTAACCCTTATTATCAGTGGGCACAGAGTAACATTTCATTGTAATATAAATTTATTATGAAGACGACACACGCTAAGCTGCAACATTAGAATCAATAAAACATGACCATCAAACCCAAACTCAAAAAGCGATTAATACGTTTCATTGCATACCTTTATATTTTAGGTACAGTAGAATGATGGTCGCAGGGAGTAGGGCATGTACAAAGCCATGTAAATAGGAAGATGCAACATACAAAACTTCGTTCATTTCATACTTCTTCAATCACACCCCGCACCGAAATACTTAATGTTTAGAAGTAAACAAATTTTTCTCAATTTATACAAAAATACAAAATGAAATTGAATATTAAATAAGTTGTTACAAAAATTAATGTATGGATATGAAATTGCATATTGTTGCTCTCAGTGTTTTAGGGGTAAAGAGCTCTCTTGTAAATCCAAGGGTTGCAGATTCGGAGTTTTCCACCACGTTAAAGATCTCCAAACCCAAATTAGAGCCTCTGGATTAAATTTCTCCTCTCTCGCATCCTAGTAATATCTTAGTGGTATATTAGATGGCGTTTGGGGCGATAGGCTTATCACTTGTCCTTCTGCCCCTGTCGAAAAATAAGTGTAACTAAATTCCTTGTTGGTATTGAAACCTCCGTCAGAGAGTACCTATGTTGTCGCATCGAAGCGACGGGTTAAATACATAGAAATTGCATATTACCTCTTTATAATACTGAATTACAAAATTTTTCCATTCCAAATTACACGTTCCCGAACAGTTTTCCCAAAACATTTTTCCCATTCTGATAGCCCCAGTTATGTATTATCCCAATGACAATTTCTCCCAAAATATTTATACCAAGGACAATTTTATACTTAAATTATCGCAATGTCCATTTCCCCCAATCCATTTTTTCCTAGTACATAATTGTAAATACTATTTAGGTGTAGTGTAATACAAATTCCAGTATAATTATAGCACAGATTATAATTTCACCTGCAAGAGGAACGAAATTACTACTTAGTGGATAGATAGAATACAGAAGAGAGACAAAAATGACAAGGATTACTGGTATTGCTCTCGAAGACAGGAATGTAGAGCTACTGCAATTACACAAGGTGTTGGAGAACAAATTACCATATTGAAAGAAAATATTCATTCCCATGCTCCAAACCAAGAAAAGATCAATGCAGAATTGGTGACTTAACGAATGAAAAGAATTACAACTGAACATCCAGATATACTTTCTGCAACAATTCTTCGTACAGAACTTCCAAGAGTTGAATCGGAAATTTTAAGCCAGCTCCCAGATGGAGAAAATCTCAATAAATCTTTACGCCGTGTTAGGAGAAGAGAACTGCCTACAGAACCAATTAATTTAAAAGATTAGGAGGAAATTCCAAACTGTAAGATGACAGTAGCTGGTGGCAACTATTCCGTGCGTGATGAAGATGAAGACGACAGGAAGTAATAATTTTTAGGACCAAAAACATTTAAAGCTGCTTATACAATCAAATGTGTGATTTGTAGATGGCACATTCAAAACATCTCAGCCATAATAAATTATTCAAGATTTACTTTCCCTCAAACCTGTTTATCTTGTTTTTTTTTTTTCACCCAACACAATCTATTTATCCAAAAGTACAGTTATCAGGACTTCAAATTGCTTATAATAATAAAGACGATAGAACTGTAAATGGGAATGCAAATGCAAATCACTTTTGGGGAAAATGGCCAATTGAAGAATTGGAAACTTTAGTCTTGGGAAATTGCAGTTTGGGAAAAATATCTTTGACAAAAAGACATTGGGAAAAATGGTCATTGGGGATTACAGATTGGGAAAAATGTACGGGAATCAAATTACAACATATTTCAACGAATTAAATTCTTATGATTATTATATTCGTCGAAATTTTAAACTTAAAAGGGAATTTAAATGTTGATGTTTTTCTGCGGACCTCTGTAAAAATAACTAAGGAAGAGACTAGTGAAGTACTTTGTGTGGAATGTGGCATTGTATGGGGCAGAAACATGGACATAGTGAAGAGAGAAGAATAGAAGCATTTGAAATATGGATATGGGGAAGAATGGAGCGTGTGAAATGGACAGACAGTAAAAAACGAAGCTGTGTTGGGAAGAGTGGGTGTAGAACGAATGATGCTGAAACTGATCAGTAAGAGAAAAAGGAGTTGGTTAGGTCACTCGCTGAGAAGAAAGTGCATACTGAAGGATGCACTTGAAGTAATGGTGAACGGGAGAAGAGTTCGGGACAGAAGAAGATACCAAATAATAGACGACATTAAGATATATGCGGAGACTAAGAGAAAGGCAGAAAATGGGAGAGATTGGAGAATGCTGGGTTTGCAGTGTAAAACCTGCCCTTGGGTAGAACACTCTAATAATAATAATAATAATAATAATAATAATAATAATAATAATAATAATAATAATAATAATAATAATGGCTTTATTTAACCTGGCAGAGTTAAGGCCGTAAGGCCTTCTCTTACACTCAACCGTGATTAAAACTTGCTTACATAGTTGAACATACAACTGAGTCAGAATTAAATAATTACATACTGATATGATTTAGGTACATAATGAGATCAAAAGAGGTAGTTACATAAAAATTTACCTCATAAAATAAAAATAAACATAGTGTAATATATATTAATGTTGTTAGAATCAAATACGAATCACATAAAAACAGAAGCCGATAATTCAATTAAAAATGTACACAGTAAAAATAAAAATAAACACATTAGTATACATATTAGTATTAGATTACAATCAAGTAGGATTCACATAATTAAACCAGAAACCGACAATTTGAATAAAATATACACAAAAATAGATTAATAAAAAAACACAGTGGAATACATATTGGTATTAAGTGATAAATAAACACGATTTACATGATTACACAATAAAAATAAGAAACAAAAGGAAATTAAAATAAATACTGTGGAACACATTCCATTAAATATTTGCAACGCGTTAGGTCTGGCAACTCATCATAAGATATTTTTCTAATTTACATTTAGACTTCAACAAACAAAATTTGATAACACAATCCCAAGGGGAAAAAATGGAACTCTCTGCATCATAATCCACAGTTAATTCCCGATTTACCACGAAAATCATCTATAGCTGCATTTAGATTGGCAACAGGCCATGATTGTTTGGCCAAACACATGCATAGAATTGGAATATATCAGTCCCCTAACTGCATATTGTGCAACTCAAACCAAGAAATGGATTCGGAACACCTCAAAATCTGTGCTTCAGTGGGTGACCATGATAATATCTTTGAAAAATATTGGAGTGCAAGAGGTCAAATGACTTTATGGTCAAACGCCTGGCATTAGAAAACAACAACGACAACATTTAAAGGAAATTAAATTTCGGTAGCCCTTGACTTCAGGCGCAGAGAATTCCAGTGAGGAGAAGTAGCAACAGTGAAATATGAAGAATAAAGAGATCATGTGTGGAGTGGTATTTCTAGCGTGTTATCATATTGTGACCGAGTATTTAAGTTATGATACCGAGAAAGACTGTGGAATCGGACAGATAAGTAAGAGGCTGTAGAGGTGTGCAAAATTCTGTATGTATGTGAAGAAAGTCGTATAGTACAATCTATAACAAAAGAATCAGAGGTCTAGGAATGTGTTAAGAGAGAAACTTTGATACCTCGTGTTCCTTTAGGGAGCATATTCACTGAAGAAAAGGGAACCGAAGAGGACTTTCACTTTAGCTCACAAAAATAATGTGCTAATCACGTTTCAAATTCCACAATATTTATATAAAGATAGCAATAGAAGAATAATGTCACACAGATATACGAAAACCTAAGGAAATACGAAAGTATGCTGAATAGTAATGCCTCCTATTTTTTGTCGCTGTGAATATAGCTAAAAATATTAGTGATAGTACATTGTATTCAGTGAACTTTCTGCTTTCAGTGACGCAATTTCGTATCTCTCCCAGTAGAGAGCTCTAGTTATAGACTGAAATACGGCAGTGTGTACTAGCACTATGTCGGTGCGTCTGAAGCAGCGTCTTGTGATCGAGTTTTTAACAGCAGAAAATGTGCCCCGATAGACATTCATCGGAGATTGAAAACAGTTTATCGTGATCAATGTGTCGACATCAGTATTGTAATTTTATTGGTAAAAATCATAAAATAAAATTCATTAAGCAAAACATTTTGTTGTGTTGATGATGTAAATACATTATAAATAGAACCTCCTAATTTGAATAGACATATTGAATTAAAGTGATTATTACACTTTTACTACGTCGCACTACTTTTGACCAATAAAACGTTACGAAAGAACGTCTTTCAACCAATCATGGCTGCTAATCGCACAATTTTATCGCGTCCCTAGCATTTCTTTAATTTTATCGCGTCACTAGCATTTGTTTATTTTTATCACTACCCTAGCATTTGATTCTTTGTTTGCCAACATTTCAAACTGCACTGGTCTGGACGTCAAAAAAAAAACAGAAAATTACAAACCACTCCAGTTCATGCACAGCACTTTCAAATATGACTCGCATTGACATTCAAAAACAAGAATTAATAAAGATCACTGGTCATAGCTATGCATCTTCCCTGAAACCCTATTTACAAATAAATGAAGAGCACCATTCGGAAATCTTGAATAAGTTGAGGGATACACCATGTACATCAACGAGTTCATTTCTTTTACGCACACGTCCAATATAACATCAACTGAACCACCAACCACTAAAACATTCAAATTTGAAAATTGTACTTTCAATAATTGTTTCTTTTAAAATTATTCATGTTTATTTTTTATTTCATCATCCCTAATTAAAACTTTTCTAACACTTGTTTATATTATTTAGGTTATGTTTGTTATAGCTTCTGCTATATGATATTATGGATAGTCACGTATCAGAGATTGTTTAATAATAAGATTTATTGAAAATCATCTGTCAAGTGACGTTGATTACTGGGATCCGGATGATTGAAGTGGAATGCAAATGTTTTAATAAAAATGAAACTGAATCAACAAAGCTTTCTTGATTACTAACAGTCCACAGAATTCAATGAAGATTCCATACTTGGCACAACTGATAACAAGAAAACATAATCATAAAACACTACTGCCATCTAGCGTAATGTTGAGATGGTGCAATAATACATTTGAAGACAGTTGTATTTTCGTAAGCCAATTAATATTTTATTGTATTGGAGTACTTTGTTACTTCTAATCTTTAAATACTTTCTTCTAATCGTGTAATAGCCAATTAAATCCCACTCGAGTTTTGATTTTCTCTAGATAAATCTCTAGTGAGATTACTGTTGATAAAAATATTCCTGTCAATCCAACTAGGACAGTGGTTCTTAACTTTTTGTGAGTCAAGAGCCCTTTTAAAAAATGGTGAAAGATATGGACCCTCTTCCTGGCAAAATGTAAAAAATGGCAAACATTTTTAGATACCGTGCGCTTCTAACTCTTACGTTCAAATAATATAGTGAATATACATGTTAATTTTTACGTGACTTCCACGGACCCCCTGAAGCCCATCTACTGCACTAGGAGGTTAGCTACTGAGTGGCCGCCACTGAAATCGTCTTGCCTCATATTAAGAGCAACAACTGCCCAGTACTCGCCCACCTAGCCCAGGGCATGCCCGATTCCTGCCCGTCTGATCGCCTATCCGTTAATGGCTCAACAACAATATAAATTACAGTTTTTATAAATTTGATAGAGTTGACAGGAAACTTCTTTGGAATGCTTTAGAGAATAAAGGATTACCGAAACAAATAATAGAAATTGTGAAGAGTGTATATCACAGCACATGCTGATGTATTGATTCGCCAGTGCAGAAGGAACACAAATATTTTTATATAAATCAAGGGGTTAGACAGGGTTACACTCTTTCAACAGTCCTTTTTAATTTAGATGTTGACCAAATCTTATTAGATTGGAAAGATCTTCTAACAGATGAAGGAATAGAAATTAGTAAAAAATGATAGATTAAACAATATACTGCTTGCAGATGACATCGTCATGTTAGCAGAGAATGAAGACGACCTCCAGAAGTTGATATACAAATTTCAGAATGTCTCAGAAAAATATAATTGTAAAATATCACTTCAAAAACCAAAAGGGATGGCCTTCCGAGGGAAAAATCCAGTGAGATCAAAAATAATAATAGGGAAGACCCCAATAGAGCAAATATCACATTTTCAGTATCTGGGATGCTACATAAGCTATGAGAAAGATAAAGATTTGTATATCAAACTGTCAAAATTCCAAGCTATAAACGGGACCATCAAAAGGACTCCAGGAAGAAAAACAAGAAAAGAAACAAAATTAAAACTTTATAAAACATTATCAATACCAACACTCCTTTATGGAAGTGAGACATGGATATTGGGCGCAGAAAATAAAAGAAAAGTACAGACTGCCGAAATTAAATTCCTACGATATGTGAATGGAAGTAATATCATGGACAGAATACAGAATGCAGAAATAAGAAAAAATTTGCAGATACAAAGTATGGAAGAAAAAATCCATGATTATAAACATAAATGGACAGAACATCTATTCAGAATGGATGACAGCAGATTGCCTAAGTTAGCCTTAAATTACAATCCTAGAGGCAAGCGTGAGGTGGGAAGACCCTGTAAGAGATGGACACCCTGCTGAGACATCGCAGGAACAGGCCGAAATGGCCTAATCCATGACGTTGATGATGATGATGATGATGATGATGATGATGATAAATTCAATAGAAACATCACAATTATCCTGGCATTTACATTTTTTTTTTTTAATTCAGTAACTACCTTTAAAATTTTTTCACAAGGGACAGACTTCCATTGAGACACATCCGTTATAACATCATTTGAAGCGTTGCGTTGGGCCGAATAACGGTCTATGTTACAATCTGCTAACTGTGCAGGAGAACCAAAAATGTTACATCGTAATTCCGCTCATAAATTTACTATCAGACGGGCAACATAGACCGTTATTCCATCAATATGTTTTGTACACTAAGCGAAGTATAAAATTGTTGTATGTTATTGAAAGTCATATTACACATCATAGAAGTTTGTAACATTTTTAACTCCACAGAAATGCGACTGGGGAATACAGACAACAAACAGTTTTATACAACCAAATATTATGAAATATACAAAATCAATAAAAATGTTAAATTATAAATAATTGATTAAATGACGATCTTACTCGTGTTAATTATGTAAGCATGTGCGGCTTGCAGCTGTTTCGTGCTATTCGACACCATCCTCAGAGCCTACTAGATCTCGGCGCTATCTCAACTTCGCTGCCTGTTGTGTGGGTGCGTTCGTGTGATGAAGAGTTGTGTCAAATAGTGTGTGTGTTCTGAAATTGATCTGTGTGTTGAGAACTTGATTGGGGTATGTTTTAGTGTGTCTGTATATTTCATATTGTTCTAGTGTGTTGAGTTTTTCGTTTTTGGGTTGTATGTGTATGATTTCCATATCTGTATTTATGTTATTGTATGTGTGGTTATCATTAGTTATGTGTTCGGCATATGTAGATGTATTGTGTTCTCTGGTTATTGCTTTAATGTGTTCTTTGTATCGACACGGAAATCCTACACATACAACCCAAAAACCAGAAACTCAACACACTAGAACAATATGAAATATACAGACACACTAAAACATACCCCAATCAAGTTCTCAACACACAGATCAATTTCAGAACACACACACTATTTGACACAACTCTTCATCACACGAACGCACCCACACAACAGGCAGCGAAGTTGACATAGCGCCGAGATCTAGTAGGCTCAGAGGATGGTGTCGAATAGCACAGGCTTACATAATTAACACGAGTAAGATGGCCATTTAATCAATTATTTATATTCAAGTGTTAAAAGTAGTGTACGCAAGATTCAACATGGGTTAAATTATGAACAAAATTATTAACATTTATTTTTAAATGCTATATATTAATATGAATTAACACCATGTAATTTATTAAAGTTACACTCAATGTAATATTATGAACAAACATACAATTTGATCAAATATAACATTATTATTAGAAAATAACTACAGTATTGAGATGTAGGCATCATTAAATTAATGAAAATTGTAACAACAACAAATGAATAAAGAAAATTAAATATTATAGTTGAGAAATTGTTGGGAATGGAATTTGAACCCCTGTCCGGAATATTCAGTATCCATCCCAACAGATGGCTTATCTGTTAAGTATAAATTTTATTAATGATGAAGACAATAATAATCACACTTTTTAAATACAGACTGTAAGAGAGTAATACATTTTAAACAGCTCCCTTCTGACATTAAGAGCAAGCTCTGAGCACATTTCCTTACAAGAATTTGCACAAATCTGTTCCTGAACGAAATATCTTGATAACATTCTAAGATAAATTATAGTGGCAAAACAGAACAAAGACCAACTAACACTACGTAATGTGTAAATTAAAATACAACTAATAAAATACTGAAAAATTACAGACAGGAACTTACACTACTTGAGAGATCTTTCAAACTAACTTACGACTTGGCCTTCCTTGTTGTATACTCAAGACCACCACTACCTCTTAGCGACTTTCGTGACACATCTTTCCACTTATTAATATTAATTTGTCTGGATGCTCTTAAATGAATAGGAAATCTATATTGCGTTGTGTGATGAATTGCACGGTTAATTAGAAAATAAAGTTTGAAGTTTCACCAGTCCGGCAACATCGCAGCTACCACACACTTCTCGTGATACACATGTAAAAGGTCAACGAGCTCTGTGTGTCTCGCTAGATGAGCTGTTCTCTGGCGCGACGTTGCAAACCTGCTCGCATCGTGCACTGGCTTGAAATGACAGGTTTTTTAAACTAAATTTACACGAAAACCGTCCACGAAATTAAAAATACACCAGAGGGATAAATTATTCTTTATTAGATTTCCTATCGATATGCACAAAAATCACAACCTTACTCGCAATAGTTACCAAATAAGAGGGTGTTAAACACTTGAGAATTTTTTTCTGAAGAAATTATTAATTTCCCATCAATACAATATTATAGTTTTTTGTAACAAACAACATGAGCTTTTCGCTATGAAAATCTACAAGGCTATTTTAATTTCACCCTGTATATCCGATTCTTTCACATATACATTTCCAGTACCCAATCTTTGTATAATTGTGCTCGTTTAGCTTGCGCTTGCACGGTTCACTGTAATCTTATAAGCGTATGACATCATAATTAACTTTTATACACAACCTATTTGGGAACTACAACCTACTGATTGATGCAATAATCAAAGCGAAAGTGCTTCCTCTGCCATAAACTTTAGGTATTTCATCTTACACAAAAGTGTTACACATTTTACCAGTTCGTATGTCGAATATAGACTTTTACGTTAAATGGAATTACATTTTTACTTATCTATTTACTATAAATTATTAGAAAATACAGGATTGTTTACGATCTCTGATAACGAATTTGAATGACATCATGTGCGTCAGGATTCACACGTCAGCTGAACTGTGACGCGAGGTGACAGACCAGTAGTGAGTGATCTCATAGTCAGAGTGCACGGCGACTCACAGCAGAAATTCCCAAGAAAGTCGACCTTTTTGGCAGGGGTACATAACGACCCTTTCCAATGCCAAGTACAGTTATGTGAAAATAAAACAAGCCTGCAGTATACGAGGTTCGTTATTTCCAAAAAGGCATCTTCTGTGTACTTAATAAGATTGGTAAAGCTCGAATGGAATTAACTGGTATCACTTCGTGAGGTGCGGCGACTTGCATTTTCTTGCTTTTTCCACTCTGGAATTAATCCCATCCGAGCTTTGTCAGTCTTATTAGGTACGCACAAGATGCCTTTATTGGAAATAACGAAACCATGCTTTTTGCAGGCTCCTATCATTTTCACGTAAGTGTACTTGGCATCGGAAGGAGTTGTTATGTACCCTTCCCAAAAAGGCTCGATTTTCTTGGGCATTGCTATTGTGATACACCGTGCACTCTGATTATGAAATCACTCACTACTGGTCTGTCACCTCTCGCCGCAATTCAGCTGTCGGTGTAATTCCGCACATGACGTCATTCAAATTCGTTATCAGAACTCGGAAACAACCCTGTATTTTCAATCGGTCAAGGTGTTTATTGTCCCATTATGTCCAATATATTCGATAGCTTATGCAATAAAACTGTTAAACAACACTAATGAAACTGTTAATTACAACGTTCGATTCATTATTACTCCTAGTAGATAAAATAAAGCACAATAAAACTTACTTACAAACTTACTTATAAATGGCTTTTAAGGAACCCGAAGGTTCATTTCCGCCCTCATATAAGCCCGCCATCGGTCCCTATCCTGTGCAAGATTAAGCCACTCTCTATCATCATTTCCCACCTCCCTCAAATCCATTCTAATATTATCCTCCCATCTACGTCTCGGTCTCCCCAAAAGCATTTTTCCCTCCGGTCTCCCAACTAACACTCCATATGCATTTCTGGATTCGCCCATACGTACACAACAAAACACTTCAATTATATAAAAAAAAAATTTAACGTGTAAGAAATTTCTTCATTTTCGGAAATATTTCTGAAACAAACAACAATATAGAAATAGTATAACCCACAAACAGAAACACAAACACTGACTGCAGGTGTTCCAATGAAAAAGTCACGTAATCACCCTGAGGAAGTTGAAACTCGTCCGCCAGAGACAGAGCAGTTTTGTAATTAAATTCATTCCACCACTGATCCAATAAGCCACTTTCAGTCAATCTAAATACCAAATCATTCAAATGATATAACAGTGGGTGACCCTTAGCCACTGGTAGTATATTGTGCTGACAGGCATAAACTTCTTTAGTCTCACAAATGATAGGATTTCCATAAGCGTCCTTATACTTCGCTGTTAAATATACCATGTCCACGACAGAATTCAGTACGGCAACATCCTTTTCGAAGGCAATTCTACTCAGGCAGGCTTCAAGATCTTCACAGTAGTTTCGACGTTCGTAAGGGGGTTTCCCTAGTTCTGGAAAGTAGTGTGCAAAACCAGCCATAATACCCAATTCAACATCGGAATTAATCAACTCTTCTTCTGACGAAATCTGGTGCATGAGGCCTGGATCAGCAAAATACCCAACTAAGAAAGTCTGATAAACTGCGTTAATAAACCAGCAATACCACAACCAACACAGAAAAAATCCCCGAACAGGAATGCAATTTGGTGCACTTGCACCTGAAGCTCCAAGAATAAGTGCCCACATGTTGAGTAAACAACTTGCGTATGTATTGTATGAATTGCACTCAACATTTTGACGTAGAATAATAGATCTTATCTTCAGTAAATAGCAAGTGAACATCGAGACTAGAAGAAGAGACACAAAAATTATTATCCAGACTTCATAACGAAATGCTCTGATGATGCTCAACCAAAGAGGATATGGTCTGGCACACGGAACATACCATTTAAATGCATCCATAAAAAAGGTTACACTGGATTCTAGTTCTTTCTCTACATGACTTGAATCCCAAGTTCCTACAATCGCAGTATCAGATTTCTTGGACAATACCTCACCCATCACACCCGTCCAGGATCCGTTTTCGAGCCGAAATCCCCACTTCTGATCATTAGGAGGCGGTTCTCTGTATCTTACAGATATATTCACACGCTTTGCTAATACTTCGATAAGTCGCACGCCGACACCGTTCTCGTATATTAATTGGTCGCCATCTTTTGAAGAATTCTTTATCTCTATAATGAATGGTGGGTGAACGAAACCAGAAACCGTTATTGGACATCCATGGAAATCATGTGGAATTTTATTTGGAAAAAAAATTGAATTCCGCAGGAAACGCCCATTACTATTGTTGTCTACGACCCATTGATCTATTAGAAATGCTTTAGTAATATTACCACAGTTTCCTCGTGGATTGTAAGGGTAAAAGGTATACAAGTTTACTCCAGGTCTCCCACCATCTGTGTTCAAGCCATCTTCTGGAATTACACCAAGCGTTGAACTTAAAACAATAGCGTTTAATATGTATGACGACTTCCAGACTTCTGAAAGCAAGGCTTCAGCTATTTGTTCTTGATGAGTCAGCGTCTCCGTCAACAACACAATAAACATCGCACGTGGGTTCCACTCACTGTATTCCTTTAATTTAGCAATCTGAGTCCTCACATCTTTTATAATGTTCGTCGTATCTGTATGATGACTGATAAGAATGTAGGTGTTATAACTGTTATGAAATAAATTTTCGTAAGAGTTGTTGTTAGCACAGGATACACTCACAAATGTTGCATCTAATGTTTTAAATAATTTCGTTGGAATTATTGTGAAATTGTTGTATTTCCATTCGTTGAAAATATCAGGACGTATGCCTATACGAATTTGAGAGTCAGAAATTTCTTTTTGGCTTGAAGTTGGACACGAAGAAATGACAATGTTAGATAATCTTGAATGCTGTTGAATGTCTTGCAAACACTGAACCATAAAGTCCTGCTGATGTCCTGATGTTGCTGAGAATGTCAAGTACAAAACTGCACACCACATTCGATAGAACATATTCGTGAAATATGGAAGGTAAATTATTTTTATAAGGTTTAAATTGTCAGCAAATAAAACTTGAGTACAGTTTATATTCCGTTTGACAATGAAGGTCTTTTGTGGACTAAGCGGCAAAGTGTATACTATTTGTGTGATTTATATAAATATAGGCTATTCAAAAACAACAACGCAAATACAAGGAACTGTTAACTCGCTTGTGTCAGTGGAAAAACATAGAATGAATAGCACGCATAGGTTGCAGGCAGAGCTCCATGACTGTCCGTTGGCTTGATTAGTACACGAAACTTAGTAGGCGCTGGTCTTTGAACTAATCAAAGCAAATCAGGGGTATGAAACCTCTATGTATGATAATCTCCGGATCAGGGGACGAAATGTCTGATAATGTCAAATGGTCGACACAATTTCTTTATCATGCATGTGGATGTAAATGGTTGTGTGAAAACTATTTAAAAACACAAGCTGTTTGCGCCCTTACATTCGCTGTCTTCACAAGTTAAAATAACAGCAATACACCGGATGTGTCTAAAATATTCCAACAAATTTTGTGACGTGTATATATAGACCAAAAGAAAGAAAAGCCTTCAAATATACATATGTCAGCAACCAAAATGTGAAGTTCGCCAGTCCGTCGTTACTCCACTGGTGGCCCGAGTTCGATTCCCGGTTGGGGCAAGTTACCTGGTTGAGGGTTTTTCCGGGGTTTTTCCTCAACCCAATATGAGCAAATGCTGGGTAACTTTCGGTGCTGGACCCCAGACTAAGTTCACCGGCATTATCACCTTCATCTCATTCAGACGCTAAATAACCTAATATGTTGATAAAGCATCGTAAAATAACCTACTAAAAAAAAAGATTCGCTATTACATGTGAATAGTTGTGTGACAAATATATATCATAATTATATGATTTTGCCACCCTACTCCGTTATCTCCTGGCTTAGTTTCCTAATAAGTGGTGTCATGTTGGGATCACTTCTGAGATTCAGACCTGTCGGACAGTTGACTAAACAAAAAAAAATATCGTATCATATATCATATGCCATTTTGATTTTTTGTACTTTACCTAACAAAAGTGTTCAAACGTATGAAAGGCTATTGCAGGTAATTATAAATAAATATGCAGCGTGCAACATGAGCGTCATACCATCTAATGTAGTAATAGACTTTGAACTAGCTATACATGCTGCAGTGGTGAAAACTTGGGAATGCGTTGCTATTATACTCGTACGTTGCAGCTTCCATCTTGCGCAAGCATGGTGGCGTAAAATATAGTCCGGGTCAGCTTACTTCATACCCTAAGGGTGAAACCTAACCATTTCCCCCCCATTACTACATATGCTAGTGGATTATGGTGATTTTCTAGTTTGAAGCTTGAATTTTGTTTTGCCAACTTCGTTTCGAATTTCGATACTGACAAATACTACGAATGGTAGTGATTTTGTAACTGGTATGTTGGTAGTTGAGACAAATATCGACAATATTTGTCGGTACTGGAGTTCCATGAAATTGAAATTGTACTAGATTTCTGAGCCTGTTACTGGAAACTAGTGAAATTTGAACATACTAATTTAATTAATATCAGTATTAATATTAATAAAAAGGTAAAGGTATCCCCGTAACATGCCATGAAGGCACTTGGGGGGCATGGAGGTAGAGCCCCATGCTTTCCATGACCTCGGCACTAGAATGAGGTGGTGTGGTCGGCACCACGCTCTGACCGCCTTTTACCCCCGGGAAAGACCCGGTACTCAATTTTATAGGAGGCTGAGTGAACCTCGGGGCCGTTCTGAAAGTTTGGCAACGAGAAAAAATCCTATCACCACCTGGGATCGAACCCCGGACCTTCCAGTCCGTAGTCAGCTGCTCTACCAACTGAGCTACCCGGCCGCCGTATTAATATTAATACATAACTTAATAGTTATTTTATGTGTTGCGTTGTGATTATAATTCAAGACTATACTCAGGTAAGTTTTCGGAGTTAGTACTAATAATTTCATGTGGTCAAACAAAATACATTTTTAGGTTAGGTCTCGTGAGTCAGATGTTTAGGCAAACCAATGAATTTCATATTGCCAGACAAAATACTTGGCATATGACTCGGTTAAGAGGGAAGTATTATATGATATTCTTATTGAATTTGGTGTTCCCAAGAAACTAGTTCGATTAATTAAAATGTGTCTCAGTGAAACATACAGCAGAGTCCGTATAGGTCAGTTTCTATCTGATGCTTTTCCAATTCACTGCGGGCTAAAGCAGGGAGATGCACTATCACCTTTACTTTTTAACTTCGCTCTAGAATATGCCATTAGGAACGTTCAGGATAACAGGCAGGGTTTGGAATTGAACGGGTTACATCAGCTTCTTGTCTATGCGGATGACGTGAATATGTTAGGAGAAAATACACAAACGATTAGGGAAAACACGGAAATTTTACTTGAAGCAAGTAAAGCGATAGGTTTGGAAGTAAATCCCGAAAAGACAAAGTATATGATTATGTCTCGTGACCAGAATATTGTACGAAATGGAAATATAAAAATTGGAGATTTATCCTTCGAAGTGGTGGAAAAATTCAAATATCTTGGAGCAACAGTAACAAATATAAATGACACTTGGGAGGAAATTAAACGCAGAATAAATATGGGAAATGCGTGTTATTATTCGGTTGAGAAGCTTTTATCATCTAGTCTGCTGTCCAAAAATCTGAAAGTTAGAATTTATAAAACAGTTATATTACCGGTTGTTCTGTATGGTTGTGAAACTTGGACTCTCACTCTGAGAGAGGAACATAGGTTAAGGGTGTTTGAGAATAAGGTGCTTAGGAAAATATTTGGGGCTAAGCAGGATGAAGTTACAGGAGAATGGAGAAAGTTACACAACGCAGAACTGCACGCATTGTATTTTTCACCTGACATAATTAGGAACATTAAATCCAGACGTTTGAGATGGGCAGGGCATGTAGCACGTATGGGCGAATCCAGAAATGCATATAGAGTGTTAGTTGGGAGACCGGAGGGAAAAAGACCTTTGGGGAGGCCGAGACGTAGATGGGAGGATAATATTAAAATGGATTTGAGGCAGGTGGGATATGGTGATAGAGACTGGATTAATCTTGCACAGGATAGGGACCGATGGCGGGCTTATGTGAGGGCGGCAATGAACCTTCGGGTTCCTTAAAAGCCATTTGTAAGTAAGTAAGTAAGACAAAATACTTGACATGTTGATCCCTTTCTCGTATAGTTTGCCTATGAAAATATGTTACAAATTATTGAATTATTTAGAATAACCTTCCAACATAAAGTACGGTAAGTAAATAAGTAATTTAGTAGGAAGGATCGTGTGATATCTGGTAACAGTTGGCAACACTGACAAGACGACAATATTTGCTGTTTAGTAACTGTTCTTATGTGACCCTCACTATACAGTGTGTAGGACTGGCGAAGGAGTACAAAGAATACAGTGAGATAGGACAGTGGCTCAGGATGGTTTTTGGAATAATGTATTTGAATCCAGAGGAAGTCGGGGATTTCTTGCTTATGGAACTGGGTGAGGTAAAACCGATAGATACTAGACTTGATAAATTTTCATATTATTTACTAGAAACGTACAGTACATCTCCGAAAATGCAATTTTCCCTCCTACTGTATGGGCAGCGACGATTCCATCGACCTCTCGCACAACAATTGGCTACGAATCATTTCACAAGCATTTTAATATCAGTTTTTTCAGCAGTCATCCTTCATTCGTGAATCAACTTTTGGACATACAAACTGAGACTTATATTAAACTGCAAAGCAATGAAGGAAGGAAGTAAGCGAAGTTTCAATGCAAAGTCAGCCAAATGCAAAAGAAATATACGAGCATTTTGTAAACTGTGCAGTATCCTGGTAGGATTAGTGGGTCCCTCGAAAAGCGGTGTGCAGTTTCCGGATCAAAGTGTGGAGTTTCCACCTGCCCATCCCTGTAACGAATGAAACGCGGAAATGAGGAAACATTAAAAATGTACGCAAAAATACGTCCTTGCAAACTAAATTGCGGCTGATAAGAAGTATCTATTTGAGCTCCAAGTCAGTTGGCAACTTGTCTTAATCCGATTTTTGCAGTACCATTGAAAGAATATTACAGTATTTTAGACATTACTGTTTGGACAACCTCGAGGCATATTAAACAGAGAATTTAACGAAATGGACGCCGCGGAAAACGAGGTACTAAGATCATCTCATACTTCTATTTTCATGGTACCACGAGTGACGTCGGAGTAAACCTTACACGTAAAAACGTTACAACTTTTCTCTTTTGTATTTCGAACATGTTTCACGCCAAAACAAGAAAGTGACATGAGCACATGATAGAACAATTATCTTTTTACCAATCTGTCGCATTTCAGTAAGCCTTTTCAAGCACACAGATAAACATTTCATGGTATAAAAATGTATTACGAAGACAATAAACGCTATGCTGTAACATTAAAATCAATACATTGTGACCGTTGACCCTACCCTCTAAAAGCACTTCATACGTTTAATTGACTGCCCACCTAATAATTTTAGATACAAAAGAATGACTGGTCGCAGGGCAGTAACGTATGTCTAAATCCACGCAAATAGGATGAAGCAACATTCAATGCATTGTCAATCACTGCGTCCAGAATACTTAAATTTTCAGGGTTAAAGAAATTGTTTCCAACTTATGCAAAATTGATAAACGAAATTGAATGTTTAGTTCTCCTAATACTTACTTACAAATTGCTTCTAAGGATCCCGGATGTTCATTGCCGCCCTCACATAAGACCGCCGTCGGTCCCTATCCTGAGCAAGGTTAATCCAGTTTCTACCATCATATCCCACCTCCCTCAAATCCATTTTAATATTATCCTCCAATCTACGTCTCGGTCTCCCCAAAGGTATTTTTCCCTCCTGTCTTCCAACTAATATAGTTCTCCTAAAAATATAATAGTACATTATGCAATGAGCCTATAATGATAGTAATAATTAAGAAGCGAGTATGGATGTTTATGAAACGAGCGCAAGCTTCTTAATTACCATTATAGGCGAGTTTCATACGACTTTTTATGCTCGACCATATTTCTAACTTGAAATTATTCAGATACATTTTATTTGTATCTGACAAGATCGGAAGTGACCTTGTTCTAGGTCGTGAATTGTGAGATGTGCGCAGACGCGAAAGTATTGATTTTTTCCGAGGAAAAATAATGTCATTGACCTTGATGTAATACCGTTAAACTTGATATAACCTTGATTATTGAATTCGACATTGAAAAACGAGATGACAAATTGAATTTATTTGAATATTATTTACAATTAACGCTAGTAACAGAACATAACCTTCTGCGACCTTGGATTTCCAACCTCCGTGACTTTTCGCTAATTCTCTTTCGATTGCATATCCGAGAATAATCGATACTTGCGGTTTTATAACGGTACAAAGCTGACTCGTTATTGGCTGAACACCTGTAAGCTGAGTTGTCATTGGCTGAAAACACCTGTACTTTAATGAGAAGGTGTACTTTAATGACATGCATTAAAGGATTGCTACCAGGTGTATAATTACTACATTTCGGCATTGTCGAGCATAAAAATTAATAATATATAAAAGTTAACTTATGGACTACTAGGTCATTCAACATCGATGGATTTGATCAAAGGATTGGCCGTAGGCCTATGTTTACTTGACATTTGTCTTATATGATGAAGGATGGGTGGAACGGAGAAAAATTCTCTCCGGCACCGGGACTCGAACCCGGGTTTTCAGCTCTACGTGCTGACGCTTTATCCACTAAGCCACACCGGATTCCAGTTCCGATGTCGGATTGAATCTCTCTCAGTTTAAGTTCCACCTCTCAGTTTCCCTTCTGTGGGAAACTTAGTCACTCATAATGAGTGCACCTCTGTGCATAGTGCCCTGGACATTGACATCTGTGACACAGTGCATAAGGGTTGGCCACAAAAGGGTTAGGGTTTTCAAAATGGGAACACTAGGATTTTTTGTAATAACATTATTGCCGCTATTGGATGGAAATAAAATGAACAAATTAGTAATTCATCGAACCCACTACACAAATTATTCAAATTAATTACTGTAAGAAAAATCCCACTTGAACCCACACATACAACCTCCACCCCCATCACCGACGTCATATGACGTATATTTGCATGTATGCGCACCATGCGAACACGCAGAGAGAACTCACTTTTAAGCCTTGGTTTTTCTGAACCGACGCATGCGACGTGCGAGATGCGAGGTCCGCTTCGCACAAATCTGGACAATACGAGAGATAGTGAGTGGCTTCTATAGTTGCGAGGTCTGCGCACTTCGCAGTCATAGAAACCACTCACTACCTCTCGTGTAGTCTGGATTTGTGCGAGGCGGGCCTCGCATCTCGCACGTTCAGAAAAACCAAGGCTTTCCAACCGAGCCTGCAGTGCCCGCACAAAGCATACATCAAGTTCCTCAATCCTTACCATTACGTAAGTCTTAAGCTATAAACATTTTCAAAAAATTGTCAAACCTATACAAAATTTATATCTAAATTAGTTTCCTACAATACTTAATTCGTGTTTACAGTAAAACTCGGCCAACCTGACTCTCGCAACGTGAGATTATCTTCCATTGGAAGAAATTGTACAACTTCCACAATGTAACAAGCTACAGTCGCGTCATTTAATTTTAATTTATTGAACAATTTAAATTTTAACCATATTGTTTATTGATTCTTAACGAATAAATTATGAATTTATTATGATCACATTTATCTGTTATTGTGGATCTGAAGAAGATATTAGATGATAGACGACATGAAGATATAGGGGAGAGTCGGGTAGTATCGGACATCGGGTAATATCGGACAGTGAGTTTCTTTCATCTACCACACGATGATAGCACCTGATTGACATGGTTACGCTTCTGTGATGTCGCATAGAGAAACGTAACCATGTCATTCAGGTACTACCATACGGTGGTAGGTGAAAGAAAAGCACTGTCCGATACTACCCGATGTCCGATACTACCCGAATCTCCCCTATGGATCACATGCGGAAACTAAGAGGAAGGAAGAAAATAGGAAAGATTGGATAATGCTGGGTTTGCAGTGAAAGACCTGTCCATGGGCAAAACATTATGTATGTATGTATGTATGTATGTATGTATGTATGTATGTATGTATGTATGTATGTACTCATCAGACCCAGAAAATATACCATCACAGTTACAATTGAATACTTGAATTGACAAACATCCTTAAGTCCAAAATTTACCGAATTCGACTTTTTACCTGACAAGTTGTGTTCTGCATAGGCTACCATTCTGTAAAAAAGAATATCACAAGTCCGAATCTAAGCCTTTGTTTTTGGATCATACAGACAGAATTTTACTTCAATATTCACATTGCACTTATATACTGTAGTTTTTTTGCTGTCTTGAAAAATGTACTTCAATGGACTTGGAATTATTGCCAATTGAGGTCTTCCATTAGTTATTATTTTTCTGCAGGAAACAACATTTCACCGGACATAAGAAGGCTAATGTCGGAAATAAACAGAAAATGCACTTCTGAATTAGACGAGAAGAGTGGAATTTAAATTTGTTTGTAGAAGTGTGGTGCTCATATAAGTAGTACATGATTATGTAACAGTTACTGTACGTAAAAATAATTGAGCTAAATTATATAGGCCTCATTATGTAAAACTATTTAAGTTAAAGAGAATATATGTTTATTATTTGTTGTAGGTATATTATTTAATTTTACCATATGCAAAATGTCCTATCATTTTTTTCCTTTCGTATAAGTTTACAGAAAAGTAGTGTTTACGTACTGATCGTATTATTCGATAATTATATATATAACTTAATTAGATACTGGCTATTATCTGAAACTGCATAATTTAAGAACAGACTGAGTTTATTATTATTTATTGCACTCTACTATTTTATAATATATTGCATTTACTAGAAAGAGACATACTGCAAGACATGCTTTGATTTCTTGTTTTCTTGTATGACTGTAACACGTTATCTATTGCTTAAGAGAAATAGTTTAATTGGGCAGGGCATAATTGCGCCCCACGGTAAGATAAAATGCAGCAGATAAAAAAGGGTCCCTATTTTGTGGGCATAGTTGCGCCCAGTTCCCATCAGGTAGAGAAAAGGGGATGGCATAGTTGCGCCCCGATGAAATAGGTAGAAAAAAAGACACTACGGAAACTCGAGCCTCGTAATCAACCAACCTTATTGATTTCTTATGCGATTTAATATTCATTATCGATACCGTTAAAATGAACACCATGAAGTTGGCAATATTTTATTAACTGTTTTTCTACTGTTTATGCAGTGATTATTGATAGCCTACCGTTAAAATGAACACCATGAAGTTGGCAGTACTTTATTAACTGACATATTGAAATGAGTAAGCCGTTGGAATATGGGGGCTTAGCAGTCTTTGAAATTTATTAATGACTAGCCGTACCCGTGCGCTCCGCTGCACCAGTTAGAAATAAATATAAAGTAATTACATAATTAAAATTAGGACGTTTGATCCAGGAAAAAACTTTTACAACAGCGCAAGATAATCTGCTTCGCTCATTACCCATTTTTTTTTTTTTTTTTTTGCATTTCATTTATTGCATATATATTTTATGTATTTTAACACGATTCAATTGAGCATAGTTAAAATTTGAATTATAAAATAATGGATTGCTAAGCTAACGTACTATTACTGCATACTAAATCAATACACTCTCGTTGTTCGTTAATTCTCTGAGATTAAAATGAGTGTACATAAATATTATTTTAAGAAATACAGAAAACGAATGTACAAAATAGCCTATCAAATTTTCTGTGCATAAGAAGCTATTTTAATCTTACCTGTCCTCGATTTACTCAGACGTTACTGTAATAACATTATAGCATTATGTCCATCTAGAGAAACTACACTTTCCAATGGTGAAATAATAATTAATTATACAAATCGGTTAATTTAGCTTCTGATATTACTTCATACAAACACAGAAACATTCTCTGTAGGCTATGTTTAATAGCTTTCGATTGTTGTTGTCCAAGGCCCCTTATAGACGAAGTCATTTGTTCTTAATTCATTGCACCGTCTTAGATGGAGTTATTTTAATTTTAAAACTTATTTATCTCATTAAATATCAGTCCTATCAAAATGTTGTAAAGAATAAAACTTATCGGAAATCATTTTTAAAGAAACTTTTGTTATGTAACATTTTTCACAAAAATCAATAATAAGCGAGATATTTCGATTTATTTAATTCAGGCCCCCTTATAACCCCCCTTTTAAATAAAGTATTTTGAATGCCATATAGCCTAAAATCTAAGTTACAACGAACTTAATTTATATTCCAATTTTCATATAAATCGGTTCAGCCATTATCACGTTTAAAGGTAACAAACATACAGACAGACATACAAACAAAAATTTCAAAAATGCGATTTTCGGTTTCAGGGTGATTAATTATGTATGTTAGGACCAATTAATTTTGGAAAATCGAAAATTACCAGAAAAATTTCGGCTACAGATTTAATATTAGTATAGATTTTCATACCGTCTGCGGCGTATAGTGAGGTTAATTTAAAATGAATGTTATGTTTAGTGAAAAGGGTAAAGAGTTAAATAATTCACAATGGTTCTAAGTTTCAATTTTCGAAACCCTGTACCGTGTGTGATCGATAGAAAAGTGTTATTTTAAATAGTAAAATTGATCACATGGTAGGCCTACCTGATTTCAATGCAGCTATCACTGTAATATTTGTAAGTAATTTGTTTATATTATGACAATCACTTTCGTATGTACTATGTCCATCGGGGCGCAACTATGCCATGTCCATTCTGCTACCTGATTTCTTCGGGGCGCATTTATGCCATGTGCATTCTGCTACCTGATTTCTTCGGGGCGCAACTATGCCATTCCTAGGCCTCCCATTGACAGCGGGGCGCAACTATGCTATACCGGTTTAATTCATCTTGCAGTAGTAGGCCAATAGAGTTCATTTTGCTCACCCCTTCTTGTTCACCGCTACTACCTGCAAATCGTTCCTTTGTTTAACTCATGTTTGTTAGTTCTAAAAAAAATAAATGGCGTTATTATCTTTACTGCAGGTAACAGCGCCAGTATGCGTCATACTTTTATTTACTTGTATTGTTGCAAAATCTTGTCAGAATTACAAATTTTGAAACGTACATTCCACAGGAAAGACTACAAATGACCAGTATCTAAAAGATCAATATTATTACCCTTATTTCTGGTCAGTTGTAACTCATTGTTTGAATTGATAGCATTAAAAGCTTTACTTATCCTATAGTAGAGTATTTTTATCGCTTTCTCACAACGTATCTAATGCAGAAAACTACTGCATTGTAAAACAAAATTATAATTTTATAATTTTGAAATAGTATGATCTCTTAAAAGGGCTAAAATAAAAAAAGCTATTCGATGGCAGATCTATGGACGAGAAAAGGAGTGGTCCTCAAATGGACGTAAACATACATTGGTTTTATGGGTTTCTACTTCGGTTCTACCAAAAATCGCTCCTACGAGGGATGGTCTCTTAACAATAATAATATCAGTGGCATTCACAGAAGATTCACTGTGACTATACAAAACATTAGATGACAAAATTATTAAAAAATTATGAAAAAAAAAGAGATATCAATTTTTCCACCAACGTTCTTTATAGATAAAATATCACACATTAAAACATCTCAATTATATAAAGAAAGTATTGCATTAGAAATTATTCACTTTCGACAATAACTCTGCAACAAATAGCGCTATCGAAATGGCATAACCCACAAACAGAAATACAAACACTGACTGTAGGTGTCTTAATGAAAAAGAGACGTACCCATCCTCTGAAAGTTTAAAATTGCTCGAGTGAGAGAGAACTATTTTGAACTGAAGTTCACTCCACCAATGATCTACTAATCCACTTTCAAGCATTCTTAACAACATAACATTCAAGTGATACAGAAGCGGAAAACCCTTCCCTATTGTTAGTACATTGTGTTGACTAGAGTAAATTTCATCAAATTGACAAATCATAGGGTTCCCGTACCCGTCCATATACTTCAGTGTTTGATAGGTCATGTCTACTAGAGAACTTATGACAGAAACGTCTTTTTCGAAGGCAATCCTACTCATGCATACATCTAAATCTTCACAGTAGTTTCGACGTTCGTGAGGAAGTTTTCCTAGTTCTGGAAATAAGTTTATACTCCATTCACGAATTCCCAATTCCACATCCGAACTAATTAACTCTTCTTCTGACGAAATCTGGTGTAGTAAACCTGGATTAACAAAATATCCAACTAAGAAAGTCTGATAAACTGAGTTGATAAACCAGCAATACCACAACCAACACAGAAAAAATCCCCTAACAGGAATGCAATTTGGTGCACTTGCTCGTGACGCTCCAAGAATATGTCCCCATATGTTGAGTAAACAACTAGCATATGTATTGTATGAATTGCGCTCAGAATTTTGACGTAGAATAACAGATCTTATCTTTAGTAAATAACAAGTGAATATCGAGACTAGAAGAAGAGATACAAAAATTATGATCCAGACTTCATAACGAAACACTCTGATGATGCTCAACCAAAGAGGATAAGGTCTAGCACACGGAACAAACCATTTCATTTCATCCATCAAATATGTTACACTGCACTCTGTATTTTTTACTATATGACAAAAATTCCACATTCCTACAACTGCAATATCTGATTTCCTCTCAATTAACTCACCCCTCACACCTGTCCAAGATCCGTTTTCCTGCGGATGTCCCCACATCTCAGCATTAGGAGGCATGTATCTTATGGACATATTCAAATGCTTAGCGAATACGTCGATAATTCGGACTCCGATACCGTTCTCGTAGATTAATTGGTCGCCGCCTTCTGAAGAATTCTTTATTTCTCCAACGAACGGCGGATGATCGAAACCTGAAACCCTTATGGGACATCCATGAAAATCATTTGGAATTTTATTTGGAAACAACATTGCATTTCCCAGGAAACGTCCGTTGCCATTGTTGTCTACAACCCACTGATTAATTAGAAAAGTTTTAGGAGTATTTCCACAGTTTCCTGGTGGACTGTAAGGGAAAGAAGTGTATAAGTTGACTCTAGGTTTTACGTGTGCTGTGTTCAAGTCACCTTTCAGAATTGCATCTACCG
Source organism: Periplaneta americana (assembly GCA_025594305.2). Classification (NCBI taxonomy): domain Eukaryota; kingdom Metazoa; phylum Arthropoda; class Insecta; order Blattodea; family Blattidae; genus Periplaneta; species Periplaneta americana. The sequence continues at coordinate 138,817,684 of JAJSOF020000013.1, read as the reverse complement.
TTGGACTCAAAACAATAGAGTTTGAAATATACGACGATCTCCAGAGTTCTGAAAGCAAGGCTTCAGCTATTTTTTCTTGATGAGTCAGCGCCTCCGTCAACAACACAATAAACATCGCTCGTGGGTTCCACTCACTGTATTCCTTTAATTTAGCAATCTGAGTCCTCACATCTTTTATAATGTTCGTCGTATCTCTATTATGACTGATAAGAACGTAGGTGTTGTAACTGTTACGAAATAAATTTTCATAAGACTTATTGTTAGCACAGGATACACTCACAAATGTTGCATCTAATGTTTCAAATATTTTCGTTGGAAATATTGTGAATTTGTTGTATTTCCATTCGTTTAAAATATCAGGACTTATGCCTATTCGAATATGAGAGTGAAAAATTTCTTTTTGGCTTGAAATTGGACACCAAGAAATGACAATGTTAGATAATCTTGAATGCTGTTGAATGTCTTGCAAACACTGAACCATAAAGTCCTGCTCTTGTCCTGAAGTTGCTGAAAACGTCAAATATAAAACTGCACACCACATTCGAAAGAACATATTCGTGAAATATAGAAGGTAAATTATTTGTATAAAGTTGAAAATTGTCACTCAAACTCAGCAAATAAAACTTGAGTACAGTTTATATTCCATTTTTACAATGAAGGTCTTTTGTAGACTAAGCGGCAATATAATATAATATTTATGCGATTTATGTAAATATAATCAAAAATCGCAGGTCAAATAGAATGAACTGTTAACACGCTTATGTCTGTGGAAAAACAGAATGAATAGCACGCATATGTTGCAGACAGAGCTCTATGTCCGTCTATTGGCTTTATTTGTACACGAAACTTATACAAGCTGGACTTTGAACTAAACAAAGCAAATCAAAGGATGAAACCTCTATGTATAATTATTTCCGGATCAGAGGACGTAAAGTCTGATAATGTCAAATGGTCGATACAATTTCTTTATCATGCATGTTAATGTTAATGGTTGTGTGAAAAGTATTTAAAAGACGCAGGCTACTTGCGCCCTTACATTAAATGTCTTCACACGTTAAAATAACAGCAATATACCGGATGACTCTAAAATATTGCAAGAATTTTGTGAGGCGAATTTGCAGACCAAAAAAAGGAAAGCCTTCAAATATACATAATGTCAGCAACCAAAATGTGAGGTCCGATATTACACGTAAATATTTGTTTACAAATATAGCCTATATCATAATTATATCTTGCCACCCTACCCCATTATCTCCTGGCTTAGTTGTCTAATAAGTGGTGTCATGTTGGAATCACTTCTGAGATTCAGACCTGTCTTCGGAGAGTTGACTAAACAACAAACAAAAATATTATATCAACATATTTTAATTCTGTATACAGTAATAATAAACTGATCAGAAGTAGAAAAAGGAATTGGTTGGGTCACTGACTGAGAAGAAACTACCTACTGAAGGATGCACTAGAAGGAATGATGAACGGGAAAAGAGCTCGGGGTAGAAGAAGAGATCAGATGATAGACGACATCATGGTGGACGACATGAAGATATATGGATTGTATACGAAAACTAAGAGGGAGGCAGAAAATAGAAAATATTTTAGAATGTTGGGTTTGCAATGAAAGACTTGTCCATGGGCAGAACACATATGTAGGCCTATGTATGTTCTCATCAGACCCAGAAAATATACCATCACAGTTACAACTGAATACCTGAATTGAAAAACATCCCAAGTCCAAAATTTACAGAATTCGGCTTTTTACCTGACAAGTTGTATTCTGCATAGGCTACCATTCCATAAAAAGAAATATCACAAGTCCGAATCTAAACCTGTGTTTCTGGATCATACAGATAGATATTTACTTCAATATTCATATTGCAAGCCTATATAGTTTCTTTGCTGTCCTGAATACGTACTTGAATGGACTTGGAATTATTGCCAATTGAGATCTTCCATTAGACATTATTTTTCCTGCAGGAAACAACATTTCACTGGACATAAGAAGGCTAGTGTCGGGGGAAAAAAAACAGAAAACATAGTTCTGAATTATGCGAAAATTGTAGAATTTAAATTTGTTTGTAGAAGTGTGGTGCTCATATAAGTAGTACATAATGTAACAGTTACGTAACAATAATTAGGTAATTATATAGGCCTCATTATGAAAACTGCTTAAGGTGAAGAGAATATATGTTTATTATTTGTTGTAGGTATATTATTTAATTTTACCATATGCAGAATGTCCTATCTTTCTTTTTCTTTTCGTATAAGTTTACAGAAAAGTAGTGTTTAAGTACTGATTATATTATTAGATAATTATATATAACTTAATTAGATACTAGCTATTATCTGAAACTGTATAATTTAAGGAGAAGCTGTGTGTATTATTATTTATTGCACTCTACTATTTTATAATATATTGCATTTATTAGAAAGGGACATACTGCAAGATACACTATGATTTCTTGTTTTCTTGTGTGAGTGTAACATCTTATCTTTTTCTTAAGACCAGTTTAATTCATCTTGCAGTAGTATGCCAATAGAGTTCATTTTACTCAACCCTTCTTGTGCACCGCTACTACCTGCAAATCGTTCGTTTGTTTAACTCGCCGTAACTCGTAAACCAGAAAAGATTTTGAGTAGCAGCCACTTTTAAAAGTAATTTCCATTCTTTCTAAATATTTATCTCGCTTTGATCCCCATCTAACGTGAAAAATGAAAAAAATTTGTCGTTTATCAACTTTTCAAAGTGTCAATGTCTATTTTGAACTGGTCACTTCAAAGTTCGTAATTTTTTTCTCACTTTCCAAAAAAGATTTTGATTTCGATTTTTTCTATGCTTTCCTTAGACATTTCTCTATGAATTCTAGAAATTACAGCGCGATTGAATGACTCTCATAGGAAGTACGACATGATAATGTTTAACAGTGCGGTAGAGATAATTCTCGTCTGTTTGCCGTGAACGGCAACGAAAGAATGAAAAAGGGCGGACGATTAGGCCTATAACCAGTATCCGTAGAGCCTTAGGAAGTGCATAACGTCATCCGCAGCGAATGACAAGACGTACACGTTTAACTGTAGCCGACCTGCAACGTGATAGGCTGCCGGAAAAAAGAGGGACACGACTATAGTAGTGATTGTGGGTTGGCTTTTTCATTAACAAATTATTCTTGTAAATTCTTGAAAACATTCCCACTATTACAACCTGTACAATAAATTACATTAAAATAACACATTTTTTAATCGCATTTAACAGCTATTTTATTAATATAAACCGTTTTTGATAATCCTATTTTCAACTCTTAGTCTAAGTTTATGTTTGACAAAGTCCTTCTTATGTTCAAGATCGAACTGCAGACTGATATTATAATATTTTATATAAATCTCAAATGATCAGTCCTGGTTGAGGTGGGTTCCTCCAATTTGTTGACAGGGGGGGGGGGTGCAATAGTGGCTCTCGTGCTCTTCTTTTCGGTCATTTTTCGTCTTATCACCAAGCACCAACCACCCCTTTTCGTTCTCTCGCCTTTTTCATCACTCTATTTCTCGCCGCCGGCCATCATTGCAGGCGGAATTTACACACTAATGATCAGAATGTTATGTTACCGAGTTTAACTTCTGCTTGCTTTACGTACACGCAGACAGGCAGAATATTTGTGGAGGGAATAATGAACAAGTGGTGTATACAGTGTCCGCGCGGGAACATAATGTCCATGCCTGAACTGGACCAACTACACTTTCCAATGGTGAATAGAAGTGTCCACATCTGTTAAGTAGTTTCTGAGTTTACCTCATACACACATACAAAAAATCTTCTATTTTTGGTCAATGTAGAGTATCCACCGCCCACTAAACGAATATTTCACACTTTTATCACAGTCAATGCTGCGCTATAAACCAATTTTCGGCAATCTAATGTAAAAGACTGCGGTATTTTCCTTGTATCCGGTAGTAGTTACATAGGCCACTCTTACACTAAACTTGGAGTAATTTAAGCTTATTAATCAAATAAATGATTCTACTTACTGTTTTATATATGCTCACCTGTATGTAATTTCCATTTTATACATATTTCATTGTTATTTTCCATCCGAAAATCATTAAGAACAATGAATATTACTTAATATCTCCTATCTTTCTTCAAATAGTGTTTATATGCCATGTTAATTTTCATTTGTTTTCATAAGTTAACAATGATGCACATTGGGAGCAACATATAAGAAATTATTTTCCTACATAATGCACGCTATATTCACGTTGTTTTGAAATGATTAATCGAAGATGGTTTGCTTATTGTTTATTACACGCATGTAATTTCTATTCCATACGTTTTTTTTTCTATCCCACGATTATTAAAAATGGTGAATAATATTCATGCTTGTTTCCTGTATTTCTTAAAATAATGCTATGTGGCATGTTAGTTTTTATTTGTCGTGATGACGGATCGATTACACAGATACAGACCAAGTCCCCAACAGGTGGAAGTCCCCTAAAACAAGAAAGAACACATTATAAGATATAACTCGTACATTCAACCCAAATGTGATGGACCGGTTAATTACTATAAATTAATTTGATGAAGGTTTGGGGGCCAAGTCCCCAACAGAGGTTTTTAGGTGGCGGAGCCCCCTAAAACAAGAAAGAACACATTATAGAATGTAACTCGTGGAGCCCCCTAAAACAAGAACACATTATAGAATGTAACTCGTACCTTCAACCCAAAGGTGATGGACCGGTTAATTACTATAAATTAATTGGATGAAGGTTTGGGGGGTTAAGTCCCCAACAGGGGTTTTTAGGGGGGCGAAGCCCCCTATAGCAAGAAAGAACACATTATAAAATATAACTCGTACCTTCAACCTAAATGCGATGGACCAGTTAATTACTATAAATTAATTGCATGAAGATTTGGGGATCAAGTCCCCAACATGGGTTTTTTGGGGGCAGAAAAGCAAGAAAGAACACATCATAAAATATAAGTCGTACCTTCATTCCAAAGGTGATGGACTGGTTAATTACTATAAATTAATTGCATGAAGGTTTGGGGGCCAAGTCCCCAACAGGGGTTTTTAGGGTGCGGAGCCCCCTAAAACAACAAAGAAAACATAAAATATAACTCGTACCTTCAACCCAAATGTGCTGGACCGGTTAATTACTATAAATTAATTGCATGAAGGTTTGGGGGGGCAAAGTCCCCTATAGGGGTTTTAGGGTGCGGAGCCCCCTAAAGCAAGAAAGAACACCATAAAATATAAGTCGTACCTTCAACCCAAAGGTGATGGACCGGTTTATTAGGCTACTGTAAATTAATTGCATGAGGGTTTAGGGACTTAGTCCCCAACAGGGGTTTTTAGGGGGCGGAACCCCCTAAAACAAGAAAGAACACATTATAAAATGTAACTCGTACCTTCAACTCAAATGTGACGGACCGGTTAATTACTATAAATTAATTTCACGAAGGTCTGGGGGGGGTTTTAGAGGGCGGAGCCCCCTAAAGCAAGACAGAACACATCATAAAATATAAGTCGGGGTGTCGGGCACTGAAAAGTGCCTTTTGGAAAGCATGGTGATGAGCATTTGACAAATGCAGTGTACGTACTTGCTAATAATTCCTTTTTATTTGTCGTTATTTACGTAAAAATGATGCGCCAAAAAATAATAATAATTTCGTACTCACTCCATTTCCTATGTTCACATTTCTTTTTCAGTGATTTATTAAAGAATGTACCGGTATTTAAAAGACTAAATCAGAAACATGTTACATAAATCACCCTTGTGCCCTGCACCAAATTGTCGTATTTTGCAGTGGTCGTCAGTACTCGCTGAAATGGGTAATAATATAATATAATTATGTTGTACGTAGCAAGATCGATTATTCAATTGATAGGATATTTTGTGAGGTTGTCATGACTGAGATATCTATTGTCAATTGCTTTTATTTGTCAGAAGGCCTTGACTGACGGGTATATAAGGACTGGCGCTCTTAGGGGTAGAGGTCGGAGTTTGGGATAGCCCACAAGCAACAAGTTATGCTAAATATGTTTAGGATTAGTATAAAACTGGCCTATGTCTCCTATAATGGGCGGGGCATAAGTAACATTCACGCTATTTTTATACTCGTATGCTAGTACAGATTAAATTCACACACATAAAATTAAAAAGAGAAATTAAATTTTGAGGTTAAAAATGTAGTACCTGTAATATAATGTGAACTAACATAACAGTCGCAAATACTATTTTAAATTAATGATTACCAGAATATAATATTACAAATTTTTAAACAACACTAAGCTTAAGAACAATAAACGAATTTCTCGTAACATTTCATCATTCACTATATTCCAAATTCCATTGTCTGTACTTACTTTTTACAGAAAACAATATTCACGTCACTGGACGATCAGCTCAAGAGCGAACTTCTTCACTTAAAGGTTGATAAACTGGCACTAAAGAAGGAAATCCGTTTCATTGTTGGTTCCAGATGTTTAAGGAAGGCTCCTCTAAACACATCACACTTCTCTGACTAGGGCTGAATGGCGTTATAACCTTCAATTAATCTCTTTGTCAGTACAACTGTTGATTTCTAGTGACGAAAAATGTTATATACTATTACAAAATAGACATAGGAATAAGGAATTCATTTATGGCACTACTATAAATCGATAATCAAGGCCCGGTCAAACAGAACGCGGACCGTCCGCCGCGAACTACGTTAGAATTCATCACTCTAGTCCAGCCGCGGCGAAAATGCGACTCACAAGCACATTGTGGCTAGCAGTGCTTTTCTCTCGCTTCCTACCTACAACCCCCACCCTCTTACTCACTGGAGTCAAACTCCGTTCATTTGTATTTGTCTCTGACCTGCGAGTGGCGTATCGTCGCAATATCTCTCTCGAAACCATGTACCTCTATAAAAACGAAAGTTTCAAGTAGGATGGGAGGATTCATTTTTTGCTGACAATATGATGAGAATATTAAATGTATGATTTATTCACAAGTATTACTAGGAAAACTGTTGTATAACATAAAACGACATTATAAGTTACTGCATGTTACTGATGAAACATTAAAAGGTTAAGTATTAGTATTATTATTATTATTATTATTATTATTATTATTATTATCACTATCATCTCTGTACGTCGATTCTTTTACAGCAGATGTACGAATAATGCGGTTAGATTTTCAATTTAAACTCACAGATTTACAATGTGACGTTAAATGAAAGCTAGATGTAAGGACTTGACAAATGTTGAACTTTTCAAATCTTTGGCAAAAAATAAATATTTGAAGCTTCGTTCTTTCGCTTGGTCTGTTGAAGCCATGTTCGCTACAACTTACGTTCGTGAAAAATTATTTTCAACAATGAAAATAGTAAAAATCAAATTTAGATCACGACTGACAGACAAATACCTTCGTGATCAACTACGACTGGCAGTAAGCGACATAATTCCTGATTTTGAAACTCTGCCGCAGAGACATTCTGAAGACAGTTAATTTTAGTTTGTGATAATGTGTCCTATGTTTTTTTGTTCATTTCTTTCTTCGTTACACGTACTAAACATTAGTTTGTAGCCTTGTACTCTATGTAATTTTATTTAAGTGCTTGACGTAAGGAAAATGAAAAACCGTTAATGTCAGACAGTTGCTTCAATTCCCCTTCGGGTGTCCGCCTCCCTCCATAGGTGCTATGCACGTTGCAGCTTACACAGTGGCTCGGCGCACGATTACATTTTCGCCATCGCTGACCTAGTCAAACAGCGCGCGGCCCAACGCCGCGGTCTAGTCTGGTTCGCGGCGAACTGATAGGGAGTTGTGTTTTGCACAGAGTTCGCGGCGGACATCTCGTAGAAAATGGCCGATGGAACGGAAAAATTAATTGAATTTGTACGGGAATATGCTCATTTATATGATACGCGGTATCCAGACTCCACCTCCGTTGTCTCCTTTTTTTCAACCAACTCATCGTGGTCAGATAATCCTAATTATATACATAATCCTTCCAATGAAATTAATTATACTGACCTGAAGGTAGCTACCACAATTCCGAAGTCACGAGGTTTTTTTGCCACTATTGTTTCTTCTTCAAAAGATTTGTACGAAAACGTACTGCATCTCGTAAATAAACCGCAAGAGGGAAATAACAGTACTTCTCAATAGTAATTTTGTCTACGAAATAATACTGTTCTCTGAGTCGTGTTTTCTTTTCTATATTCATACTTATTTTTCAGTTGATTAGTAATAAATACAGTTTAAAATACAAACGAAAATCTTTTATTTACCTCAAGCAGATCGCTAGTCTTTCCTTCGTTCCAATCGGTCTCCTCCAGTTTGTTGTCATTTTCAATATTTTTGTTTCTACTGGGTGTTCATTTCAAAGTGTGTCATGACGTCACTGTTGTTGGGTCACCGATTTGAAGCGAGTTTCAGCTTATATGTCACAGAAGTTGCCTATTATTCAAGGCGTTCTTCAATCTGAACTTGAGAACGTGTACGGTATAACTTGAACGTCGTAGCAACAGATGGCGGTCTGTACGGTCTGTGTGCTACCATAACCTCTTTCGAACTGTGTCTTGCGCCGGCAAGTCGTACCGCAGATATTTGTTATCATCGGTTGCGTACGGTAACATTCCACAACACAAATCAAATGCTCCGTGTCCATGTTGACCGTCGAAGTTAATGTCAACAAATACGTAAGTAATCGTCTTAACCCTCTCCCCATATCCCGACAGTACGTATTTCCAAACAGTTCACATTCCTGCCACTACCGGCGTTACCGTACGTATCGGTACGTACTCTTCAGAATGAACGCCGTACTTGCTAGGCAACTTCTCTGCCTCACAGGTTATACACCTCTGCGGAAGTGTAGGAAGATTGAATTCTCTAGGCTCATCGGCTAGCCACATGACGGCATACAGCGAGCCATGACACATTTTGAACTGAACACCCAGTATAAGGCTATGTAATTCCTCAAACTTTTGTTTAGACATTCGGAATTAGTCGTAAAAACGGTCTTCAAACGAATTCAGTTCATTACACAGTCTGTGAAATTCGTCTAGTTCCTCTCTTTTTTTTCATTTATTTCAACCACTTCCTATTCATTTTCCGCTTTGATGAACGGCTCAAAGCGAACAGAAGAAGCAGTTCTTCTTCATCTGATGAGCTCCTGGACATGTTAATTAATCCAGGAGAAAAAACGAATGTAAAAGTACAATTTCAAACAAATTTAGAAACAAATCGAGAAAATACGATGAGTACTGCACTCGGCTACAACTGTTTCCACACTGGTTCGTCCTGCACTGTCCGCGTTCTGTTTGACTTCCTCAGTCCGTGGCGGACTGCGATCCTCCAGCGATATGCCAGCAGGGTAACTGTTCCATGGCGAGCATCCCAGCTATGAGAGCAGCGGTGTGCTCATCTGCCTACGCCCTAAGGCGGCAGTGGTCGATCGTCAGCCTGTCAAGTGCCACTTCTTCACGTCGTGACGCTCTTGTTGACGAATCCCTTGTACAGAGAGTTATTTCTTATTCGGTGTAATTGGTTGTCATCTTCAGTAAACAAAGCTTTTTCCCATTAATGAGAGTTTTTATTAAAAACTAGGGATCGGGTTTAGATTATTTTGCTTCTTTTTTGTGATGATTAAGCTTATCTGTGAAAAATAAAAGTGGCCTCATACCAAGTGAAATGAAACAATTTTTATAGGTCTTTTTTAACTTTCACCATTTCTCTCAAATATGGCATTTTGTACACTTAATGAAAATTTGTGAGCTCATTTCAAAGAAAAACCCAAGTTTTTTTTGTCATTTTAGCTAGTTTTAATGTATTATAATTAAAATATTATTATTATTATTATTATTATTATTATTATTATTATTATTATTATTATTATTATACTACAATTGTCTAAGTATAATGGTAATTTGGTTTTATTAAAATACTTGTTTCTTTATTTCTTTATTTGTTTCTATGTTTCTATGCTTGTTTCTTTGTATGTTTCTATGTTCATTTCTATGTATGTGTCTTTCCTTCTTTCCCAATTTCTTGCTCACTCACTCACTCATTTAATTATTTATTTATTTACTTATTCACTCCATTCATTCGTCATTGATTTATTCATTCATTCATATACAGTTATTATTGTTTAGTCAACTGTTCGAAGACACGTTGGAACTAGAGATGAACAAAACTAACTGCCGCTCTCGCTCGCTGTGTTTGTTGCATTTGTCTTTCGAGTCTCGTCTCGTCATTCTCGTGCGCTTCGAGTCTCGCTCATCATTCTCGAAATAGCATTCGGTCGGCGTGAAAAGATTTCGTAAATTTGAATAACATACATCATTGAAATAAATAACATCATAAATGTTTAAATGAGACAAAAAGACAAAACAGAACAGTTTCTTAGTTATCAAAATGTTCTCGTTCTATTATATGATATTACCTATGGTTATATAAATAGAAAAAGAAACAATTCTCAAATAACTTTGCATTTCTAAGAAACATAAAATATAACGTTAATATCTTTTTACTTGAGATTGCACACTTGATCTCGAACATAAGAAAAGAAAATTCCTAGCCTTTTAATAAGGGCCTAGTAATTAAATAAAGACTGGGAACGGATTATTATACACTGAAAGTTAGAGATGATGTTTCAAATAGGCTACTTGAATGTTTATACATATATAACAGTTGTCAAACTAGATAAAAGTTCAGTCAGGTATAAACAACTGTGGCGATTCAGGGCTGCTTGACGTTTGGGACTTCGGGAGTGATCAATCTCGACGTCTCAAAACACTTACAAGCAGTCTTTACGTGAACGATGCGACGTATACAACATTGTCGTGCGGGTTTTCGGCTTTGCGGGCGCTGTTAGTCTTGCTTTCTCGACCGTTGTTCATCTATACTGGGTGTTCATTTCAAAGTGTGTCATGACGTCACTGTTGTTGGGTCACCGATTTGAAGCGAGTTTCAGTTTATATGTTAGAGAAGTTGCCTATTATTTAAGGCGTTCTTCAATCTGAACTTGAGAACGTGTACGGTATAACTTGAACGTCGTAGCAACAGATGGCGGTCTGTACGGTCTGTGTGCTACCATAACCTCTTTCGAACTGTGTTTTGCGCCGGCAAGTCGTACACAGGGTATTTGTTATCATCGGTTGCGTACGGTAACATTCCACAACACAAATCAAATGCTCCGTGTCCATGTTGACCGTCGAAGTTAATGTCAACAAATACGTAAGTAATCGTCTTAACCCTCTCCCCATATCCCGACAGTACGTATTTCCAAACAGTTCACATTCCTGCCACTACCGGCGTTACCGTACGTATCGGCACGTACTCTTCAGAATGAACGCCGTACTTGCTAGCCAACTTCTCTGCCTCTCAGATTATACACCTGAGCTGCGGAAGTGTAGGAAGATTGAATTCTCTAGGCTCATCAGCTAGCCACATGACGGCATACAGCGAGCCAAGACACATTTTGAACTGAACACCCAGTAGTTGGAACCTAATAAGTGTTACCAGGAAACGTCACTCATGAGTAGGGCTCGGATAGGTTGTGCACTAAAAAAGTGCAAAATATGTGCAGTATGTAATTATACGATTTAAAACAGGAATACATGCAGTAACAACCCAGAAAATAATGTAATATCTTAAACTTTCCGAAAATGGTGAAATAAAGAAAAAATTGAAATTATGTTGTATCATCATTATTTCTGTCATTAAAAATCTAAGTTAACAAAACCAGAAGCATAAAAATGTAATATTGTAAAACTCAACTAAGTTACTAAGTTAGTGGACTGGAACTGCTACTTTGGTAGATCGAAGCCAACTTAATTTTTCTCTTTACAGTGTATGACTGTCATCATGTTAAAGTTTTAAAACAGAAATGATTCTCTGTTAATTCTAAAATTGATTTGTACTGAGGAAAACAGAAGATGTTATTGGCGTATATTTGATGCTTGCGATTTCTTCCAGAGACAATGTTTCTTCAATTTCCGACAATACTACTTCTTAACTTAAACATAGTTCTGTACTAACAATAAAATTTATTATGTTTAACTATTATAAGTTATTATTTTTATTTATGACTTAGTTATAAATTAATAGTGATAACTAAAAAATAATAAATAACATTTTCTATGAAAATCGCAAAATATGTGTCATTATAATGATATCTTCTAAATATTATGCAATTATGAAAAAATCAAATAATATGCAAAAGCATATTAGTTGTATCTACTTTCATTGCAAAAATAGGCAAGGGACATTGGTGCTGTCTATATGAGCTCAAAATCTGTCGACCACTTGTCTCACTTCGATTTAAGAAATAATAGAGAATTTTGAAGACACTGTCTGGACAATCTCGAGACAAATTAAATAGAGAATGGAACGACACGGACCACGTGGAAAACCACGAAGTCCATCATATATCTTTGTTTTCATGGTATCACGAGTGACGCCTGATCAAACTTTTCATGTTAAAACGTTACAATTTTTTCTGTCTCGAACATGGTTCACGTCAAAATAAGGAAATGATACGAATACATGATAAAGCAACAACAAAATTATATATTTTTTTCAATCTGTCGCATTGCAGTTGTTATCAGTTGGCACAGACTAACATTTCATTGTATAAATGTATTATGAAGACAATACACGCTAAGCTACAACATTAAAATCAATACAACATGACCATCACACACATACTCAAAAAGCGATTAATACGTTTCATTGCATACCTTTATATTTTAGGTACAGTAGAATGATGGTCGCAGGGTAGTAGGGCATGTACAAAGACATGTAAATAGGAAGATGCAACATGCAAAACTTTGTTCATTTCATACTTACTCAATTACATCCCTCACTGGAATACTTAATTTTTAGGAGTGAACAAATGTTTCACAATTTATAAGGTAACCAGGGTTAATAAGGCCCACCTAAAGAATAACACGTTCTTTCTTTGAAATGCAGACCTAAAGCAATTTTTAAACAATGGAATAGCATACTTTTATAGTTGTCCTATAATATTTTACTCCAAATAAATATTCAAACAGATGCATACGGGAAAGTAGCCATCAATGGACCACCTAATGATTTCTTATTTTATCTAACAAAGGCAATGCCTTACAATTCCGTTCATAGGCAATTACATTACTAATAAGGAACTATAAAATTAAGTTTCAGGGCTGCATCCTTTTTATATCTGTTTAAAGGTTAGCTCATTTAAAATTCGGTTATTGGTCCAATGAAGGCGACAGTGTTCTATGAATGAAACACCATGCTCCCATGAATGTACCAAAAGAGCAATTTTTTTAATATCTCAAAATAATGTCAACAAATGAAAAATCATAACAATGAAGAAACATAATTCGATTAATGGATGTTGAAGTTACTTTTAATCCAATTGTAATCGTATTTTGAAACTGAAAATCATGAAAAACACAACCCACACCTGTGGAGTAATGGTCAGCGCGTCTGGCCGCGAAACCAGGTGGTCCGGGTTCGAATCCCGGTCGGGGCAAGTTATCTGGTTGAGGTTTTTTTCCGGGTTTTCCCTCAACCCAATACGAGCAAATGCTGGGTAACTTTCGGTGCTGGACCCCGGACTCATTACACCGGCATTATCACTTTCATTTCATTCAGACGCTAAATAACCTAGATGTTGATACAGCGTCGTAAAATAACCCAATAAAATTAAAAAATTAAATGAAAAACACAGTCCTTGTCATTTCAATGTTTTAAAGTTGTAGGTTATTTCAAAGTAGTTAATACAGTAGTTGAAAAATGTTAGCATACAGCTTTAAATTACAAGACAGCAACATAATGTTATAATTTTACGTATAAAATTATTTTCTGGAGGCTGAGAATATTCTTATACTGCAGATGAAATATTCTTCCTTTCCAAGACACACATTCCACACAAAGTATTTCTTTTCACTCCGCCTAACATTTGCACAAGCTTCATGTACCCATTTCCTGCAAGACTTACACTGAATCATATTTTCCTCGATGGTTTCTTAACACATGAGACAAAACCAGGAGTCTTGCTTTTGATTGCTTCCTGAAGAGAATTGGTTTCCATGAATGATCCATTTTAAAATGCAGTCCATTCATGGGAACTCCAGTCGGTCCATCCATAGCGACTTCGCCATTTTCTAAACATACTTCAAGCACGCGGCTCTTAAAAATTATAATTTCTCATTTCATTTTATTTATTCTAAACAATAGATTTAACATCAGCATTGAAGTATTAAAATGTGGAACAAGTCAAGCGTTACACAATCTCTTCACGAGATCTGATGAAGCATAGATTACCTGATATTTGTCATACCGTCGGGGAAAACCTCGGTAAAACCCCCACTCGTAACCTGCCCAAGCGGTAATCGAACACAAGTCCCAGCTCAGCTACGGATCAGCAGGCAAGCGCCTCTGCCTACTGAGCTACCCCGGTGGCTATACAAATATATGTAATAAATAGCAAACAATTTCAATTTCAGCAGTTGCGCTATACATAAATATGCAATACATAGCAAACAACTAATTCGATTTACAATAGCAATTCGTCAGTTGAGCAGAACGTATGAGTAATGCAGAAATTTGGTAAATTCTGTTCTACGTATTTCATCTTGGCCCTCAAAGCTTTAAGACAATTAGGCAATTAATAAAAAGCTTAACAAGATAATTGAAAGGGTCTTCGTGTCATTGTCTTTCCCTTATATTGATTAAATTTAAAATTTGCAATTTTACAGTAAATGAAAATGTATTATCATATTTTAAAGCTATTAAATCTTGTAAAATTGTATGCAGCTCCTTTTAGCGTTGTCTACAATCCTTCCAGTGTATTCGGTAGTTTTTGAATTTTACTTTCAAACTTATCTTGCCTTTTTCATTTGCTCTAGGCACCCATGTACTTTGCTACGAACCTCCTTAACAAAGCGATATTGACTCTTGTAAAAATTATCAATTATTTCAATCTACACATATATACAGTGCAATAACCTTCCTGATTGAAAGGAACGATAGGGTATTAAATCAATAGAAACTCTATATTACCTTTTGTGATGAAACGCACGATTAATTAGAAAGTTAAGTTTGAAGTTTCATCAGTCTGGCAACATCGCAGCTACCACACACTTCTCGTGATACATATGTAAGAGGTAACCGAACTCTGTTTGTCTCGCTAGATGAGCTGTTCCCTGGCGCAAAGTTGCAACCTGCTCGCATCGTGCAGTGGCTTGAAATGAGAGGTTTTTTAAACTAAATTTACACGAAAACCGTCCACGACATTAAAAGTACTCCAGATGGATAAAATATTCTTTATTCGATTTCCTATCGATATCCACAAAAATCACAAACCTATTCGCAATAGTTATCGAATAAGAAGATGTTAAACACTTGAGAATTTTTTTCCTGACGAAGTAATTAATTTCTACCAATATGATATTATAGGTTTTTGTAACATGAGCTATTCGCTATGAAAATCTACAGGGTTATTTCAGTTCCATCTTGTATATCCAATTCTTTCACATTTAAATTTTCAGTACCCATCCTCCTTTGTATAATTGTGCTGGTTTAGCTTGCACTTGCATGGCTGTCTGTAATTTTATAAGCGTATGACTTCATAATTAACTTTTATACACAACCTATTTGCCAACTGCAACTTATCGACTGATGTAATAATGAAAGCGAAAGTGATTCCTCTGCAATAAACTTTAGATATTTCAACTTACAGAAGAGTGTTACATATTTTACCATTCGTATGACGAATATACACTTTTACGTTAAATGTAATCACATTTTACTTGTCTATTTATTATAAATTATTAGATAATATTTTCAATCTGTCAATGAGTTTAGGTGTCCCATTATGTCCAATATATTCGATAGCTTATGCAATACGACCATTAAACAACAATTCGATGCTGAGAACCAGACTGTCAACTTTTTATAAGAAATAAATCTGTGTTTCATTGTGTTCTAGTTCTTGTTTGCATATATGAATCGAACAAAATTGTAAATATTTCTCTCCATAAGGTTGCTATGAAGCTATTCCAAATTGTTTCATGAAGCTTTGAATCTCAGGAGCTTAAAATAGCTCTCCTGAAAAAAAATATCAAAATAGACTTGGAACAGTCTGGGTCTCGGCCAACAAATAATGAAGCTGTTAATTACAATTTTCGAATCATTATTAGGCCTACTGCTAGTAGATAAAATAAAGCACAACAAAATCTTTCAATTATATAAGAAAAATCTAACGTGTAAGAAATTTCTTCATTTTCGGAAATATTTCTGAAACAAACAACAATATAGAAATAGTATAACCCACAAACAGAAACACAAACACTGACTGCAGGTGTTCCAATGAAAAGGTCACGTAATCACCCTGAGGAAGTTGGAAGTCGTCCGCCACAGAGAGAACAGTTTTGTACTTAAATTCATTCCACCACTGATCCACTAAACCACTTTCAGTCACTAGAAATACCAAATCATTGAAATGATATAACATTGGGTGACCCTTAGCCATTGGTAGTACAGTGTGCTGATAGGCGTAAACTTCTTGAGTCTGGCAAATAGTAGGCTTTCCATAACCGTCCATATACTTTGCTGTTAAGTATTGCATGTCCACGAAAGAATTCAGTACGGCAACATCCTTTTCGAAGGCAATTCTACTCAGGCAGGTTTCAAAATCTTCACAGTAGTTTCGACGTTCGTAAGGGGATTTCCCTAGTTCAGGAAATAAGTCTGTAAAAGCAGAAATAATACCCAATTCAACGTCGGAATTAATCAACTCTTCTTCTGACGAAATCTGGTGCAGGAGGCCTGGATCAGCAAAATACCCAACTAAGAAAGTCTGATAAACTGCGTTAATAAACCAGCAATACCACAACCAAAACAGAAAAAATCCCCTGACAGGAATGCAATTTGGTGCACTTGCACTTGAAGCTCCAAGAATATGTGCCCACATGTTGAGTAAACAACTTGCGTATGTATTGTATGAATTGCACTCAACATTTTGACATAGAATAATAGATCTTATCTTTAGTAAATAAAGAGTGAATATCGAGACCAGAAGAAGAGACACAAAAATTGTGATCCAGACTTCATAACGGAACGCTCTGATGATGCTCAACCAAAGAGGATATGGTCTGGCACACGGAACATACCATTTAAATCCATCCATAAAAAATGTTGCGCTGGATTCTAGTTCTCTCACTATATGACTTGCGTCCCAAGTTCCTGCAATCGTAGTATCTGACTTCTTTGACAATACCTCACCCCTCACACCCGTCCAGGATCCGTTTTCGAGCGGATATCCCCACATCTCATTAGGAGGAGGCGGTTTTCTGTATCTTACAGACATGTTCACACGCTTTGCTAATACTTCGATAAGTTGCACGCCGATACCGTTCTCGTATATTAATTGGTCGCCATCTTTTGAAGAATTCTTTATCTCTATAATGAATGGTGGGTGAACGAAACCAGAAACCGTTATAGGACATCCATGAAAATCATGTGGAATTTTATTTGGAAACAGAATTGAATTCCGCAGGAAACGCCCGTTACTATTGTTGTCTACGAACCACTGATCTATTAGAAATGCTTTAGTAATATTACCACAGTTTCCCGGTGGACTGTAAGGGTAAAAGGTATACACGTTTACTCCAGGTCTCCCACCATCTGTGTTCAAGCCATCTTCCAGAATTACACTAAGCGTTGAACTTAAAACAATAGCGTTTATTATATATGACGACTTCCAGAATTCTGAAAGCAAGGCTTCAGCTATTTGTTCTTGATGAGTCAGCGCCTCCGTCAACAACACAATAAACATCGCACGTGGGTTCCACTCACTGTATTGCTTTAGTTTAGCAATCTGAGCCCTCACATCTTTTATAATGTTTGTCGTATCTCTGTGGTGAATGATAAGAATGTAGGTGTCGTAACTGTTATGAAATAAATTTTCATAAGACTTATTGTTAGCACAGGATACACTCACAAATGTTTCATCTAATGTTTCAAATATTTTCGTTGGAATTATTGTGAATTTGTTGTATTTCCATTCGTTGAAAATATCACGACGTATGCCTATATGAATCTGAGAGTCAAAATTTTCTTTTTGGCTTGAAATTGGACACCAAGAAATGACAATGTTAGATACTCTTGAATGCTGTTGAATGTCTTGCAAACACTGAACCAAGAAATCCTGCTGTTGTCCTGATGTTGCTGAAAACGTCAAATATAAAACTGCACACCACATTCGAAAGAACATATTCGTGAAATATGGGAGGTAAATTATTTTTATAAAGTTGAAAATTGTCACTCAAACTCAGCATATAAAACTTGAGTATAGTTTATATTCCGTTTTACAATGACGGTCTTTTGTGGACTAAGCGGCGATATATATAATATTTGTGTGATTTATATAAATATATTCAAAAATCGCAGAGCAAATACAAGGAACTGTTAACTCGCTTGTGTCAGTGGAAAAACACAGAGTGAATAGCACGCACAGGCTGCAGGTAGAGCTCTATGTCCGCTTGTTGACTTGATTAGTACACGAAACATATAGTAGCTGCTGGGGTTTGAACTAAACAGAACAAATCAGGGGTATGAAATCTCTATGTATGATAATCTCCGGTTCCGGGGACGAAAAGTCTGATAATGCCAAATGGTCGACACAACTTCTTCATCATGCATGCGGATGTAAATGGCAGTGTGAAAAGTATTTAAAAGACGCAGGCTGTTTGCGCCCTTGTAGTAACTGTCTTTTCACGTTAAAATAACAGCAATACACCGGCTGTGTCTAAAACATTCCAACAAATTTTTTGGAGGTGAATAGCTTCTGAGATTCAGAACTTTATTCGGACAGTTGACTAAACAACAAACAAAAATATCACTTACTTACTTACTTACTTACTTACTTACTTACTTACTTACTTACTTACTTACTTACAAATGGGTTTTAAGGAACCCGAAGATTCATTGCCGCCCTCACATAAGTCCGCCATCGGTCCCTATCCTGTGTAAGATTAATCCAGTCTCTATCATCATATCACACCTCCCTCAAATCCATTTTAATATTATTCACCCATCTACGTCTCGGCCTCCCCAATGGTCTTTTTCCCTCCGGTCTCCCAACTAACACTCTATATGCATTTCTGGATTCGCCCATATGTGCTACATGCCCTGCCTATCTCAAACGTCTGGATTTAATGTTCCTAATAATGTCAGGTGAAGAATACAATGCGTGCAGTTCTACGTTGTGTAACTTACTCCATTCTCCTGTAACTTCATCCCTCTTAGCCCCAAATATTTTCCTAAGCGCCTTATTCTTAAAGACCTTTAATCTCTGTTCCTCTCTCAAAGTGAGAGTCCAAGTTTCACAACCATATAGAAGAAACGGTTATATAACTGTTTTATAAATCCTAACTTTGAGATTTTTTTTACAGCAGACTAGGTGACAAAAGCTTCTCATTCTAATAATAACAGGCATTTCCCATATTTATTCTGCGTTTAATTTCCTCCTGAGTGTCATTCATATTTGTTACTGTTGTTCCAAGATATTTGAATTTTTCCACCTTTTCGAAGGATAAATCTCTAATTTTTATATTTCCATTTCGTACAATATTCTGGTCACAAGATATAATCATATACTTTGTCTTTTCGGGGTTCACTTCCAAACCTTCGCTTTGCTTGCTTCGAGTAAAATTTCCGTGTTTTCCCTAATGGTTTGTGGATTTTCTCCTAACATATTCACGTCATCCGCGTAGACAAGAAGCTGATGTAACCCGTTTAATTCCAAACCCTGTCTGTTATCCTGAACTTTCCTAATGGCATATTCTAGAGCGAAGTTAAAAAGTGAAGGTGATAGTGCAACTCCTTGCTTTATCCCGCAGTGAATTGGAAAAGCATCAGATAGAAACTGGTCTATACGGACTCTACTTTAAGTTTCACTGAGACAGATTTTAATTAATCGAACTAGTTTCTTGGGAATACCAAATTCAATAAGAATATTATATAAAACTTCTCTCTTATCTGAGTCATATGCCTTTTTGAAATCTATGAATAATTGATGTACTGTACAACAAAAATATCATATCAACATATTTTAATTCTGTACACAGTAATAATATATTGATCAGAAGGAGAAAAAGGAATTGATTGGGTCACTGGCTGAGAAGAAACTACCTACGGATGATAGAGAAATTGAAGATATATATGGATCATATAGGAAGAGTAAGAGGTAGGCAGAAAATAGGAAAGATTGGAGAATGCTGGCTTTGCAGTGAAAGATCTGCCAATGGGCAGAACACATATGTAGGCCTATGTATGTTCTCACCAGACCCAGAAAATATACCATCATAGTTACAATTGAATACCTGAATTAACAAACATCCTAAGTCCAAAATTTAACGAATTCGACTTTTTTACCTGACAAGTTTTGTTCTGCATAGGCTACCATTCTGTAAAAAGACTATCACAAGTCCGAATCTAAGCCTGTGTTTCTGGATCATACAGAAATATATTTACTCCAACAGCCTGTTCATATTGCAAGCCTACATCGTTTCTTTGCTGTCCTGAAATACGTACTTCAATGGACTTGGAATTATTGCCAATTGAGATCTTCCATTAGATATTATTTTTCTGCAGGAAACAACATTTCACTGGACATAAGAAAGCTAGTGTCGGAAAAAAACAGAAGATACAGTTCTGAATTAGGCGAAAAGTGTGGAATTTAAATTTGTTTCTAGAGGTGCAGTGCTCGTATAACTGGTACGTATGTAACAGTTACGTAACAATAATTAGGCTAATTATATAGACCTCATTATGAAAACTGCTTAAGTTAAAGAGAATATATGCCTATTATTTGTTGTAGCTATATTATTTAATTTTACCATATGCAGAATGTCCTATCATTTTTTTTCTTTCTTATAAGTTTACAGAAAAGTAGGTTTTGTACTGATTTTATTATTAGATAACTATGTATAACTTAATTAGATACTAGCTATTATCTGAAATTGTGTAATTTAAGGACAGGCTGTATTTATTATTACTTATTGCACTCTACTATTTTATAATATATTGCATTTATTAGAAAGGGACATACTGCAAAACACGCTTTGATTTCTTGTTTTTTTGTATGAGTGTAACAAGTTATCTATTGCTTAAGACCAGTTTAATTCATCTTGCAGTAGTATACCACCCCTTCTTTTCCACCGCTACTACCTGCAAATCGTTCCTTTGTTTAACTCGCTGTAACTCGCAAACCGGTAAATATTTTGAGTAGCAGCCACTTTTAAGAGTAATTTCCATTCTTTCTAAACATTTATCTCGCGTTGACCCCCATCTAACGTTAAAAAGAAAAAGTTTGACGTTTATCAACTTTTAAGGGTATCAATGTATATTTTGAACTAGTCACTTCAAAGTTCGTAATTTTTTTCTCACTTTCCAAAAAATATTTTGATTTCGATTTTTTTCCTATGCTTTCCTTAGACATTTATCTATGAATTATAAAAATTAAAGTGTGGTTGAATGACTCTCATAGGAAGTACGACATGATAATGTTTAACCATGCGGTAAAGATAATTCTCGTCTGCTTGCTGCGAATGGCAACGAAAGAATCAAAAAGGGACGACGAGCCTTAGAAAGTGCATAACGCATCCGCAGCGAATGACAAAATGTACACGTTTAAATGTAGCCGACATGCAACGTGATTTTCTGCCAGAAATAAGAGCAACACGACTACAGTAGTGATTGTGGGTTGGCTTTTCCATTAACAAATTATTCTTGTAGATTCTAGAAAACTTTCTCACTATTTCAACCTGTACAATAAATTAAATTAAAATAACACATTGTTTTATCGCATTGAACAATTATTTTATTAATATAAATTATTCTTAATAATCATATTTTCAACTCTTAGTATAAGTTCATGTTTGACAAAGTCCTTCTTATGTTCAAGATCGAACTGCAGACTGATATTATAATATTTTATACAAATCTCAGATGAACAGTTGAGACATTGAGCTTTACCTTTATTCATAATAACAATATAGCCTTTTACCATGCTTCTCGGAAACTAAAACGAAATCTCCAATTTATTCCCTACTAGCTGAAAGCACCCAGCGTTGCACAGGGTTTCCCTTTTGCTTCTGGATTTACGGAGATCTTGGCAACTTAACTACAGAAAACCAAAACGAATTACTGTCTTTACTAAGCTTTCCTCGTCCCTAAAGATGAATTTTTACATACCGTCACTTACATAAATTAATGACCTTCTTAGCCAAAACGCCTGCCAGGTTTAATTGAATTTAAAAGAGCTGCAGATCAGGCACCGAAAAGAAAAAAAATGTCTTCATGTGTCTGACTGATTATGTTTTCAATTAGCTTTGTCTTGTAGTTTAGCTGAACAAATACATATTCCTCGGTCCCTTTACGTTCGTTTAGCGTTGACTCAATGTTCTATATTGATCTAAAGCTATGTTGACATATATTTCACGTAATTTCCTGTCCATGTGTGCTTTCGCTTGACGTTTAAAGATAGTTGACGATAAATATGGAATTCTCTTGTTTCCAGTCTGAACCCCTTGGGATGTCATGGTGAGTTAAAATTTACCTCTTTATCGGTCGTACAAAAGAATCAATATGCAAATAAAAATAATATAATATAAAGTGGAGAATTTTTCACCCCTTGACCGCTATAGCCCGCTTATATCATACCGGGTTTTTTAATATGACTTGAAAAATGACATATGACAAATACATAATATATTAATCATATCATTTTTATTTTATATTCAGAATACAGTATAATCTCGTAATTGATAATTTTGGACTTGAAGAATAATATTTTGAGACAAGCGTATTTTAAAAATTAACAGATTGTTATTTCCAGTAGGCTTAACAAACATACTACTGCAAATTGGCGACATGATAATACAAATATAATTTAGCAATAACACATATTCGGACATTAACAACAGTATTTTAATATACATATATTTTAGAATTAATACATCGTTATTTTCAGTGAGCTTACGTACGTACATTCACATACTGCATTACATGGCCAAAGTATCACTGAATTCATTTCTCATATTCATCCATTCTTTGTTTTTCTTTAGTTTGCGCAAATGAGGAGCATCGTTTCAAAACGTATTAAGTCCCCCAGTGGACGAAATTAAATTTGTTACTTTCTATTTATTTATCTTTCATGCTGTGAAGTCTGATGGTTCCAAGTCGTCATAT
>JAJSOF020000013.1:138767094-138794349 GCA_025594305.2 Periplaneta americana | reverse complement strand
AGAGCCATCCTGTGCGCCAGCCCTGGCTGCAGCATCCGCGGCCTCATTTCCTGCAATCCCTACATGGCCAGGAATCCACACTACTCAATCTCATAATCAGAGCAAAGGAGAGTATGGAGCAGCTGCTGAGTTCTTAAGACAAGCGGATCATCACAATTAAAAGACTGCAAGGACTGGATGGCACTTAAAGAGTCGGAACAGATAAGGAATCTGCCCCGAGGTTGCCTGATTAAAAACAATAAAACTCTGTAAAAAGCATAGAGTTCAGCAGTAAAAACACTAGTATATTGGCTTAGTCTGTATTTAAATATCTCTCCATTTGTAACGAAGGAACAACCAACACAATCATTTATCCGGGATCCGTCAGTAAAAATTAATGAATAATTTGGATATCGGGATAAAAGTTCACTAAAACGAAGTCTATAAACAAAAGCTGGTGTAAAATTCTTAAAACAGCGGCTCAGACTTATATCAAACATGGGACGTCGCATAATCCACGGTGGAGTGGTGGTATACTCCAGTGTGCGGACTGATGGTAGATGTATATCCAGCTCAGAGAGCAGTTCACGAAACCGCACACCTGCTGGACGAGTTCTCCGTGGATTTTCACTGTATCGGCCGTAAAGAGACGAATGATGGAAAGAGTCGTAAGAGATGTGCTCAGGCTGCGAGCGGAGCTTAACAGCATATGAGCACAACAAAATATGACGTCGCCGATACAGTGATGGTTCTCCTGCTTCACAATACAGGCTCGCTATCCGACTGGTTCGGAAGGCCCCTGTAGCGAGTCGTATCCCATGGTGATGTACAGTATCTAAAAGACGTAATTTAGAGTTATTTGCTGAGCCATAAATAAAACATCCATAATCCAGCTTTGATCGAATAAGAGCTCGGTAAAGGCGTAAAGGCACTGTACGGTCTGCACCCCATCGGACCCCTGACAAAAGGCGTAAGATGTTTAAGGATTTCTCGCAACGCATTCTCAAATCACGTATATGCGCCTCCCACGTTAACTTATAATCAAAGATAAGGCCCAAGAATCTCGCAGTGTCTGTATATTGCAATTCCACTCCATTCAGACGCAATTCGGGATGTAGATGTAGTCCACGTTGGTTGTAAAAGTGGACACACTGCGTCTTCTGAGTGGAGAATTTAAAGCCATTGCGAACAGCCCATTCTGATAGTACGTTGATGACCAGCTGCAAATGTCGACCGATGGACGGAAGATATCGGGAGCTGTAATATAAACTGAAGTCATCGACGTACAACAAAGAAGATACCCGGTTACCCACACAGTGGGCAATTCCATTGATCGCAATGCAGAAAAGAAGAACACTTAATACAGAACCCTGCGGAACGCCGTTTTCTTGGAGGTGTTCGTTAGAAAGTGTGGTGCCTACTCGAACTCCCGGTCGAGGTGGGTTCCTCCAAGTGGTGACCGGGGGGTGCAATGGTGGCTCTCGTGCTCTTCTTTTCGGCCATTTTTCGTCCTATCACCATCCACTCCTCTTCGTTCTCTCTTCTTTTTCATCACTATTTCTCTCTGCCGGCCGCCATTGCATGCGGAACGCCCACCACATCATCACAGCCATTTTCACCTCTCCATCCCCGCTGTTTTTGTTCTTGCCACGTCCGCCACCATGACGGGATTTGTTAACAATGCCTGATGAGGCTTTATTCTTCTTCCCCTTCTAGTTCTTATATCTATTATTAGGTTAAGTTTCTTAGGTTTATAACTCCCGTCTCACCAGCGGGGATCTTTCCTATCTCCGTGGTCCTGTCCCACGGTTTCGAGCGCGACTTCCAACTTGTGTGGCCCGACAGGGCGCCCAGCAACGAAGCAATAGTGGACCCTTCATACTGCCCCTATATGCAAGTCTAGGTGCGGAGCCCGGACCAGTAGTCATGTACACTCACGTAGAACCCCAATGGGGTCGGAGCGACAAACGTCCCGGTGACCGACTCTGCTCGCCGGGGCGGATATATCGCTCCGACGTGTTACCGCTGACGTATGGGTGTCGCAGTGTAATCAACCACAAGTCCCCTGAAGCTGCGTGCGGTCTCGGATTGCTCCGGCTTTCGGAGGGTCGGTCGGAGTTAGCCGCAGTAGTCTGGCACTTGTATTCGGTGTAGAGTGGGGAGCCACGGGCGGTTATTCCCGTGGTAGGGGCATAAAACTGCGACACGCCTCTGGTGTAAGACTTGCCATTAGGTGTGTAATGACCAGTTTGAAGGGTAACTTGCGTGAAGTGGGTTGCTTGGGATCGGGCTGTGGGGGTCCCCACGGCCGGCACAGACCGCGAAGAATTTTTAGGTGTCTTTTTCTTTCGCCCCCGGTGGCAGGCTGACGCCGACAGTTCCGTAGGGGGGCCAGTTCAAAATGGCCTCTTCGCGCTCCTCTTCTCCTCCCTCAGAAAAAAATAATAAAAAACAGAAGACAGGAATTGATACGACTGGTGGTCAAATTTTGACGAAAATTGCTATGGACTTGGACCCTGAGAAAGTAACTGTCAAAGTGCCGCCTCCGAAGTTTATCAGTATCACCTTGGACGGAACAGAAAAGACAATGAAAAACATTAGTCCATTTTACGTGAGACGCGCACTCGACGGACTCGTTGGGAAGGTCAAAAATGCAACTCGCCTACGCAACGGTAGTCTCCTCGTCGAGACGGTATCTCCAAAACAGAGTGAGACGCTGTTGAAAGCGAAGTTGCTAGGGTCTTACCCTATTAAAGTCGAA
The DNA here is from genome assembly GCA_025594305.2 of Periplaneta americana. Taxonomy (NCBI): domain Eukaryota; kingdom Metazoa; phylum Arthropoda; class Insecta; order Blattodea; family Blattidae; genus Periplaneta; species Periplaneta americana. Next base: position 138,791,609 of record JAJSOF020000013.1, on the reverse strand, counting down.
CGGCACTCCTCGCTAAACACCACGCGGGGAGTAGTGCATACGGATTCTCTGGACGGTATGTCTGATGAAGAGATCCAACTAGAACTGGCGGAACAGTCTGTGTCCAAGGCTTACCGTTTATTACGTAAGCGGGACGGACAGACTATTCCGCTGAGCACTGTCTTTTTGACCTTCGAAAAGCCTGTCCTACCAGAGTACATCCTTGTCGGGTACGAGCGTGTCCCAGTTCGTGCGTATGTGCCGAACCCAATGCGGTGCTTTAGGTGCCAACGGTTCGGACATACGCAAAAACGTTGCACAAACAACATCGTATGTGCAAGGTGCGGCGGTTCTGACCATGGGGAATCCCCGTGTGCCAGCGCCGAGCACTGTGAATTGTGCTGGGGACCACGCCTCCAATTCTAAAAATTGCCCGAAGTATATGGTAGAGAAGGATATCCAAGAACTGAGAGTCCGAGAAAATATTATGTTTTTCGAGGCGCGTAAGCGTATTTTAGATCAACAGAAAAAGGCGACGGAAAAGTCCTATGCAGCAGTTTTGCAAAAGGCAACACAAGCAATAGATGTATTTACGCAAACGCCACCTCTTGTTAGTATACCTGGGAAGCGTATTGAAAGCGCAACCCAGACGTATGTAGACGTTGCCACTCAGACTGCTGAGTCAGACGACTCGTGTGGCCTTGACATAAGGCCTTATATTCCAAAAAGATTATTACCGTGGCGACAGAGAAAGACTCTACGCCTGGTAGATCGCCGCGACGTCGCGCTCCCTGTTCTGGTGACGGGTCGAGATCACGGTCTCGATCAAGATCACGATCGGGCGTGCGGCGATCTGCGAGCGAATCCCCACGGTCGAAGACCAAGCAGTCTCAGTCAACGGCACGAAATCCTAGAAAAGATAAGAAGAGAAAATCACCCGTCAAGCCACCATGATAATTTAGATCCACATAATGACTGATATCATACAATGGAATGTGAACGGTGTACGCAGCAGATATGCAGAACTACAGCAATTGATCTATCGTGAGAACCCTGCTATTTTATGTCTACAGGAGACACACCTCCGACCTGAACATTCCCTGAAAATCTCGGGATACAATGTTTACCGGTATGACCATCTTGCCGGTATTCGTGCTAACGGAGGTTGTGCCCTCCTTCTCCGCCAGAATATCTTTTCCTCTGTTCTAAACATTAACAGTCCTCATCAATGCCTAGCTGCCAGAGTAACCTTACCTACCATACAGTTTTCAATAGTCTCCGTTTATATGCCCCCAGATACACCCTTTACAGTACTTGAAATTCAACATATTCTTTCACAGGTACCTGCACCATATCTCTTGGTGGGGGATTTCAATGCATCCCACCACTCTTGGGGCTCAAATTCTGATGACGACAGAGGAAATAAAATAGCAGAGGTATGTACCCGTCTAAATCTTGTTACCCTGAATTCAGGGGAAGCAACACACTTTTCCTTGGCTTATGGTACATACTCCATGATAGATATCTCCATTTGTAGCCCAGTTTTGTCCACGCATTTCGAATGGTCTGTGATTCACGACCTACATGGTAGTGACCACTACCCCATCCGAATGCGTATGTCCGCTTTACGTCCTGCGGAATCTCGATCTCCAAACTGGGTTTTTAAAAAGGCGGACTGGGTCGGATTTTCGGAGTCCATATCATTCGAAGATAACGGACATGAAAGTGTGGACTCCGTAGTAGACCATTTCTCAAATATGGTTATCAAGTCAGCGGAATTATCTATCCCCCGGTCGTCCTGCAGGCCAAAACGCTTCTCTGTCCCCTGGTGGTCGGATGCCTGCAGAGATGCAATCCGAGACCGCCGATGTGCCTTACGCCAATTTGAGCGCCATCCGACCCAAGAAAATTTTGTCCAGTTTAAACGTCTTCGAGCAAAAGCTCGTCGCACTGTATGCGATGCTAAGAAGACGTCCTGGACAAACTACGTCAATTCAATGAAAAGGAATGTCCCATCTAACATCGTATGGGACAAAGTCCGCCGAATAATGGGGAAACGTAGTTCTGTAATTCCGGGAATAATAAGCAATGGATTAACGACCACCAGTCCAATAGAAATTGCAGAAATATTCGCTACCTCTTTCGTACAGATTAGCAGCTCAAATAATTATGACCCGGAATTTCTGAAAATCAAAGATACTGCGGAAAAACGAAACCTCAATTTTATATCAGATAATACAGAGTACTACAATACACCGTTCAAATCCGAGGAGCTGGAGGCGTCCCTAAGCACATCCCCTGACACCTCCCCTGGTCCTGATAACATCCATAACCACATGCTTCGCCATCTTCCGCCTGATGGAAAATCCTTTCTTCTGGCAATGTATAACAGAATCTGGACTGAGGGAGTGTTCCCATCTGCTTGGCGTTCCGCCATTGTAATCCCCGTCCAGAAACCAGGAAAGGATCCTTCTTTGTCTGGAAGCTACAGACCAATTTCTCTCACCAGCTGCGTATGCAAGGTTATGGAAAGAATGATAAGCAAACGCCTGATGTGGGTACTCGAATCGGAAAACCGATTATCTAACATCCAATGTGGTTTTCGTAAGCACAGATCCGCCGTAGACCATCTTGTTCGGCTAGAGACCGCCATTAGAGATGCTTTCCTCAAGAAGGAACATCTTGTGGCGGTCTTCTTTGATCTAGAAAAGGCTTACGATACCACATGGCGGTATGGCATTCTGCAAACTCTGCATGATTGGGGACTTCGTGGTAGTCTACCAACGTTTATTGCGAAGTTCATGGCAGAGCGGTATTTCCGAGTTCGAGTAGGCACCACACTTTCTAACGAACACCTCCAAGAAAACGGCGTTCCGCAGGGTTCTGTATTAAGCGTTCTTCTTTTCTGCATTGCGATCAATGGAATTGCCCACTGTGTGGGTAACCGAGTATCTTCTCTGTTGTACGTTGATGACTTCAGTTTATATTACAGCTCCCGATATCTTCCGTCCATCGGTCGACATTTGCAGCTGGTCATCAACGTACTATCAGAATGGGCTGTTCGCAATGGCTTTAAATTCTCCACTCAGAAGACGCAGTGTGTCCACTTTTACAACCAACGTGGACTACATCCACATCCCGAATTGCGTCTGAATGGAGTGGAATTGCAATATACAGACACTGCGAGATTCTTGGGCCTTATCTTTGATTATAAGTTAACGTGGGAGGCGCATATACGTGATTTGAGAAGGCGTTGCGAGAAATCCTTAAACATCTTACGCCTTTTGTCAGGGGTCCGATGGGGTGCAGACCGTACAGTGCTTTTACGCCTTTACCGAGCTCTTATTCGATCAAAGCTGGATTATGGGTGTTTTATTTATGGCTCAGCAAATAACTCTAAATTACGTCTTTTAGATACTGTACATCACCATGGGATACGACTCGCTACAGGGGCCTTCCGAACCAGTCGGATAGCGAGCCTGTATTGTGAAGCAGGAGAACCATCACTGTATCGGCGACGTCATATTTTGTTGTGCTCATATGCTGTTAAGCTCCGCTCGCAGCCTGAGCACATCTCTTACGACTCTTTCCATCATTCGTCTCTTTACGGCCGATACAGTGAAAATCCACGGAGAACTCGTCCAGCAGGTGTGCGGTTTCGTGAACTGCTCTCTGAGCTGGATATACATCTACCATCAGTCCGCACACTGGAGTATACCACCACTCCACCGTGGATTATGCGACGTCCCATGTTTGATATAAGTCTGAGCCGCTGTTTTAAGAATTTTACACCAGCTTTTGTTTATAGACTTCGTTTTAGTGAACTTTTATCCCCATATCCAAATTATTCATTAATTTTTACTGACGGATCCCGGATAAATGATTGTGTTGGTTGTTCCTTCGTTACAAATGGAGAGATATTTAAATACAGACTAAGCCAATATACTAGTGTTTTTACTGCTGAACTCTATGCTTTTTACAGAGTTTTATTGTTTTTAATCAGGCAACCTCGGGGCAGATTCCTTATCTGTTCCGACTCTTTAAGTGCCATCCAGTCCTTGCAGTCTTTTAATTGTGATGATCCGCTTGTCTTAAGAACTCAACAGCTGTTCCATACTCTCCTTTGCTCTGATTATGAGATTGGAGTAGTGTGGATTCCTGGCCATGTAGGGATTGCAGGAAATGAGGCCGCGGATGCTGCAGCCAGGGCTGGCGCACTGGATGGCTCTCTGGTATATTGGCGCGAGGGTGGCAGGACATTCGAAACTACTTGAAATCTAAAATTTGGTGGCAATGGGAAGGAGAATGGTCTGCACAAGAGGGAAACAGATTACGAAATATAAAGAATACTGTTAGAGTTTGGGATTCGTCTACAAGAGCGTCGCGACACGAGGAGGTTTTACTCACCCGGTTGAGGATTGGCCATTGTCATCTGACACACGGCCATCTCCTACGTGGCGAACCTCAGCCGGAGTGCGATATGTGCCATGTTCCACTTACGGTGGAACACGTTTTATTGCGTTGCAGGAAATATGACCATGCACGGAGGCAATATGGAATTCGGCCGACATTACGTGACGCTCTTGGAAATGATTTTAATTGTGCAAATGCAGTTCTGAGATTTTTATCAAATACAGGTTTGGATAAGGTGATTTAGTTTTTATTGATCCGTTTTTACTCATCTTCCGGACCATTTACATCCGGAGGTTACATTTGTTGTTTTATATTTGATTTTACATTGCTGACACTTCGGACTTTATACATCCGAATATTTTATATAATTTTATGGTTTTAAAATATGATTGACAAGTTATCCTCGGTGGCCTTAGTTTTATTGTTTTATTTGTTCGTCTTGAATACCACCTAGTGTGGTAGAATTGCTCACTTTTATGATTCTGTAGAAATCACCTTATGTATACTGCATTTGTGTGCCTCGTTTTATCGTGACAACGCTTTTTAGTTCTTTTAGCACTCTGATTATTATATTATTTATGTATTTGTTACATTAAGAATTTTAGATAAGGGCGCAAATAGCCATAGTAGCTGACGCGCCCTTCTTAAACCCTACTACTACTACTACTCGAACTCGGAAATACCGCTCTGCCATGAACTTCGCAATAAACGTTGGTAGACTACCACGAAGTCCCCAATCATGCAGAGTTTGCAGAATGCCATACCGCCATGTGGTATCGTAAGCCTTTTCTAGATCAAAGAAGACCGCCACAAGATGTTCCTTCTTGAGGAAAGCATCTCTAATGGCGGTCTCTAGCCGAACAAGATGGTCTACGGCGGATCTGTGCTTACGAAAACCACATTGGATGTTAGATAATCGGTTTTCCAATTCGAGTACCCACATCAGGCGTTTGCTTATCATTCTTTCCATAACCTTGCATACGCAGCTGGTGAGAAAAATTGGTCTGTAGCTTCCAGACAAAGAAGGATCCTTTCCTGGTTTCTGGACGGGGATTACAATGGCGGAACGCCAAGCAGATGGGAACACTCCCTCAGTCCAGATTCTGTTATACATTGCCAGAAGAAAGGATTTTCCAGCAGGCGGAAGATGGCGAAGCATTTGGTTATGGATGTTATCAGGGCCAGGGGAGGTGTCAGGGGATGTGCCTAGTACCGCCTCCAGCTCCTCGGATGTGAACGGTGTATTGTAATACTCTGTATTATCTGATATAAAATTGAGGTTTCGTTTTTCCGCAGCATCTTTGATTTTCAGAAATTCCGGGTCATAATTATTTGAGCTGCTAATCTGTGCGAACGAGGTAGCGAATATTTCTGCAATTTCTATTGGACTGGTGGCCGTTAATCCATTGCTTATTATTCCCTGAATTACAGAACTACGTTTCCCCATTATTCGGCGGACTTTGTCCCATACGATGTTAGATGGGACATTCCTTTTCATTGAATTGACGTAGTTTGTCCAGGAAGTCTTCTTAGCATCGCATACAGTGCGACGAGCTTTTGCTCGAAGACGTTTAAACTGGACAAAATTTTCTTGGGTCGGATGGCGCTCAAATTGGCGTAAGGCACATCGGCGGTCTCGGATTGCATCTCTGCAGGCATCCGACCACCAGGGGACAGAGAAGCGTTTTGGCCTGCAGGACGACCGGGGGATAGATAATTCCGCTGACTTGATAACCATATTTGAGAAATGGTCTACTACGGAGTCCACACTTTCATGTCCGTTATCTTCGAATGATATGGACTCCGAAAATCCGACCCAGTCCGCCTTTTTAATAACCCAGTTTGGAGATCGAGATTCCGCAGGACGTAAAGCGGACATACGCATTCGGATTGGGTAGTGGTCACTACCATGTAGGTCGTGAATCACAGACCATTCGAAATGCGTGGACAAAACTGGGCTACAAATGGAGATATCTATCATGGAGTATGTATCATAAGCCAAGGAAAGGTGTGTTGCTTCCCCTGAATTCAGGGTAACAAGATTTAGACGGGTACATACCTCTGCTATTTTATTTCCTCTGTCGTCATCGGAATTTGAGCCCCAAGAGTGGTGGGATGCATTGAAATCCCCCACCATGAGATATGGTGCAGGTACCTGTGAAAGAATATGTTGAATTTCAAGTACTGTAAAGGGTGTATCTGGGGGTATATAAACGGAGACTATTGAAAACTGCATGGTAGGTAAGGTTACTCTGGCAGCTATGCATTGATGAGGACTGTTAATGTTTAGAACAGAGGAATAAGCTATGTCACAACTGATATCCAGTCTCCGTTACTGAATAAAATATTATCTTTTTATCCCGTTACTTTTGTTCATGTAGCATGTAAAATACGAGAGCATAACGAGTATACACGGACTGAAAAAATGCGATAAACCTGTCGTGACCCGTGAGATTAACATGTTCGAGGCACAGGAAAAACAGCCCGCTGAAGCGCACGCAGAAAAATGCAGAATTTATGAGAATTATCACCTCACATCCATTGAAGTAGTTGGGCTAATTGTTGGCGCTAGGGGCACTATACCTCGCCTCTTTCAGTTTCTACAAGAAGTTCCAGCTGAACAACGACTTCTTTCGTGATGTTTTCCTTGCTGCTATCAGAGGATCACTTGCCATTTTAAAATACCACCTGTACTTTGTTTCCTAAAAAGGAAGAACTTTTGTTTGAACGTCTAATCTATTTGTTTACTATGTTTAGGCCTGTTATAAGTATGCTATTATCCTTCCTATATTAATTTTCCATTTTTGTTCGTTCTCTACATTTCTCTTTTGTGGTCTGTTTCTTTTTCACTCTTTGTGTTTGTTATGGTTTGTCCAATGAGGCAGCCGCGTTATTGGGAAAGCTGAAAGAGTGTCTTTCATATTATGATTATTATTATTATTATTATTATTATTATTATTACTATTATTATTATTATTATTATTATTATTATTATTATTATTGTATGCATATAGAAAACGATTTAAACAGGTACAGGGACATCATTTTATTTTTACTTCAATTTTAATTGTACCTGAGTTTTTGAATGTACTTCACTCCCACCCCTTCTCCTAAGGAAATTCGAACTCCACACAGAACCAAGACCGCAGATAGTAAGCAGTACTGAGTTACTGAGTATAGTACGTTCCAGAAATATGTTCGCGTTTTCCAGTGACGAAACTGCTTTCAATATTGAATCATATTTTCGCACAGGTACTGTCCGTTTGCCTACGTCGCATGCCGATTTCCCCCACCTGCTTCTGCTCGCCCCTCTGTAATAGCTGGGCTGTCTTAGCTCTTTTCTGAAAACATTAATTTCTCTTAGGACCTGGAAGTTTACGTAATATTATACAGCTGTTTAATTTAACTTAAATAAAAGGGCCTCGTTAAGTAATTAACTGCCACGTGATTTCCTCCCTTTCTACAATCCTGCGGCATAACCACTTGGACGGACAGTAGATAGCATGTCTGAGTAATTTTATATTTTCGGGTCGGGCAGAAGTGAAGATTGAATTTACAGTACGTAGAGTAGGTACAGAATTATTTCAACATGAGTTACTAGTACGAAGGACGAAACTGGCAATTCGAATTAGATGCAATAGTCTATAGTGCGATAATATGCACAAAAGAACTGAACCCTGTATCGAAATTAACGGCCACCATTTTCAAAATTGTGTTTAAATATTCATATTATGATTATTTTTCAATGTAACTTCTTTCTCTATATTGTACGCTACTGTGCTGTAGATAGTATAATATACACTGCATAATGAATACGTTCGCATGGATAACTCACTTCGTGAGTAAAAACACATATTCTTAATACAGTACTGCACTTTGATTAAAGAAAAACCTAATGAAAATTATAAAACTCAATATCGCGATATTTCCTAGTTTACGTAAATGGATGAACTACCTTTCTTCCTTCCTATACCTAGTAGAGTGATTTGTGTTTTACGCCAGTATCATGGAACTCCAGTCTTGCAGGGGGGAGCAAGCGGTGTTTCCGGTTCTCTAAAGGTATAGACAGGTTAATATTAAAAAAGTTAGTAAAAATAAAATGATGTCCCTGTACAAGGATGCAAAAGTTACGCCCTATTTTTGCTTCTAGTAGTAGTAGGGTTTAAGAAGGGCGCGTCAGCTACTATGGCTATTTGCGCCCTTATCTAAAATTCTTAATATAACAAGTACATAAACAATATAATAATCAGTGCTAAAAGAACTAAAAAGCGTTGTCACGAAAAAATGAGGCACACAAATGCAGTAGACATAAGGTGATTTCTACAGAATCATAAAAGTGAGCAGTTCTACCACACTAGGTGGTATTCAACACGAACAAATAAAACAATAAAACTAAGGCCACCAGAGATAACTTGTGAATCACATTTTCAAACTATAAAATTTTATAAAATATTCGGATGTATAGAGTCCGAAATATCAACAATGTAAAATCAAACATAAAACAACAAATGCAACCTCCGGATGTAAAGGGTCCGGAGGATAAGTAAAACGGATCAATAAAAAACTAAATCACCTTATCCAATCCTGTATTTGATAAATATCTCAGAACTGCATTTGCACAATTAAAATCATTTCCAAGAGCGTCACGTAATGTCGGCCGAATTCCATATTGCCTCCGTGCATGGTCATATTTCCTGCAACGCAATAAAAGTGTTCCACCGTAAGTGGAACATGGCACATATCGCACTCCGGCTGAGGTTCGCCACGTAGGAGATGGCCGTGTGTCAGATGACAATGGCCAATCCTCAACCGGGTGAGTAAAACCTCCTCGTGTCGCGACGCTCTTGTAGACGAATCCCAAACTCTAACAGTATTCTTTATATTTCGTAATCTGTTTCCCTCTTGTGCAGACCATTCTCCTTCCCATTGCCACCAAATTTTAGATTTCAAGTAGTTTCGAATGTCCTGCCACCTCTCGCGCCAATATACGAGAGAGCCATCTAGTGCGCCAGCCCTGGCTGCAGCATCCGCGGCCTCATTTCCTGCAATCCCTACATGGCCAGGAATCCACACTACTCCAATCTCATAATCAGAGCAAAGGAGAGTATGGAACAGCTGTTGAGTTCTTAAGACAAGCGGATCATCACAATTAAAAGACTGCAAGGACTGGATGGCACTTAAAGAGTCGGAACAGATAAGGAATCTGCCCCGAGGTTGCCTAATTAAAAACAATAAAGCTCTGTAAAAAGCATAGAGTTCAGCAGTAAAAACACTAGTATATTGGCTTAGTCTGTATTTAAATATCTCTCCATTTGTAACGAAGGAACAACCAACACAATCATTTATCCGGGATCCGTCAGTAAAAACTAATGAATAATTTGGATATCGGGATAAAAGTTCACTAAAACGAGTAGTAGTAGTAGGGTTTAAGAAGGGCGCGTCAGCTACTATGGCTATTTGCGCCCTTATCTAAAATTCTTAATGTAACAAATACATAAATAATATAATAATCAGAGTGCTAAAAGAACTAAAAAGCGTTGTCACGATAAAACGAGGCACACAAATGCAGTATACATAAGGTGATTTCTACAGAATCATAAAAGTGAGCAATTCTACCACACTAGGTGGTATTCAAGACGAACAAATAAAACAATAAAACTAAGGCCACCGAGGATAACTTGTCAATCATATTTTAAAACCATAAAATTTTATAAAATATTCGGATGTATAAAGTCCGAAGTGTCAACAATGTAAAATCAAATATAAAACAACAAATGTAACCTCCGGATGTAAAGGGTCCGGAAGATGAGTAAAAACAGATCAATAAAAACTAAATCACCTTATCCAAACCTGTATTTGATAAAAATCTCAGAACTGCATTTGCACAATTAAAATCATTTCCAAGAGCGTCACGTAATGTCGGCCGAATTCCATATTGCCTCCGTGCATGGTCATATTTCCTGCAACGCAATAAAACGTGTTCCACCGTAAGTGGAACATGGCACATATCGCACTCCGGCTGAGGTTCGCCACGTAGGAGATGGTCGTGTGTCAGATGACAATGGCCAATCCTCAACCGGGTGAGTAAAACCTCCTCGTGTCGCGACGCTCTTGTAGACGAATCCCAAACTCTAACAGTATTCTTTATATTTCGTAATCTGTTTCCCTCTTGTGCAGACCATTCTCCTTCCCATTGCCACCAAATTTTAGATTTCAAGTAGTTTCGAATGTCCTGCCACCTCTCGCGCCAATATACGAGAGAGCCATCCAGTGCGCCAGCCCTGGCTGCAGCATCCGCGGCCTCATTTCCTGCAATCCCTACATGGCCAGGAATCCACACTACTCAATCTCATAATCAGAGCAAAGGAGAGTATGGAACAGCTGTTGAGTTCTTAAGACAAGCGGATCATCACAATTAAAAGACTGCAAGGACTGGATGGCACTTAAAGAGTCGGAACAGATAAGGAATCTGCCCCGAGGTTGCCTAATTAAAAACAATAAAGCTCTGTAAAAGCATAGAGTTCAGCAGTAAAAACACTAGTATATTGGCTTAGTCTGTATTTAAATATCTCTCCATTTGTAACGAAGGAACAACCAACACAATCATTTATCCGGGATCCGTCAGTAAAAATTAATGAATAATTTGGATATGGGGATAAAAGTTCACTAAAACGAAGTCTATAAACAAAAGCTGGTGTAAAATTCTTAAAACAGCGGCTCAGACTTATATCAAACATGGGACGTCGCATAATCCACGGTGGAGTGGTGGTATACTCCAGTGTGCGGACTGATGGTAGATGTATATCCAGCTCAGAGAGCAGTTCACGAAACCGCACACCTGCTGGACGAGGTCTCCGTGGATTTTCACTGTATCGGCCGTAAAGAGACGAATGATGGAAAGAGTCGTAAGAGATGTGCTCAGGCTGCGAGCGGAGCTTAACAGCATATAAGCACAACAAAATATTACGTCGCCGATACAGTGATGGTTCTCCTGCTTCACAATAGAGGCTCGCTATCCGACTGGTTCGGAAAGCCCCTGTAGCGAGTCTTATCCCATGGTGATGTATAGTATCTAAAAGACGTAATTTAGATTTATTTGCTGAGCCATAAATAAAACACCCATAATCCAGCTTTGATCGAATGAGAGCTCGGTAAAGGCGTAAAAGCACTGTACGGTCTGCACCCCATCGGACCCCTGACAAAAGGCGTAAGATGTTTAAGGATTTCTCGCAACGCATTCTCAAATCACGTATATGCGCCTCCCACGTTAACTTATAATCAAAGATAAGGCCCAAGAATCTCGCAGTGTCTGTATATTGCAATTCCACTCCATTAAGACGCAGTTCGGGATGTGGATGTAGTCCACGTTGGTTGTAAAAGTGGACACACTGCGTCTTCTGAGTGGAGAATTTAAAGCCATTGCGAACAGCCCATTCTGATAGTACGTTGATGACCAGCTGCAAAAGTCGACCGATGGACGGAAGATATCGGGAGCTGTAATATAAACTGAAGTCATCAACGTACAACAGAGAAGGTACTCGGTTACCCACACAGTGGGCAATTCCATTGATCGCAATGCAGAAAAGAAGAACGCTTAATGTTCCGTCCAAGGTGATACTGATAAACTTCGGAGGCGGCACTTTGACAGTTACTTTCTCAGGGTCCAAGTCCATAGCAATTTCCGTCAAAATTTGACCACCAGTCGTATCAATTCCTGTCTTCTGTTTTTTTTTTATTTTTTTTTTTCTGAGGGAGAAGAGGAGCGCGAAGAGGCCATTTTGAACTGGCCCCCCCTACGGAACTGTCGGCGTCAGCCTGCCACCGGGGGGGCGAAAGAAAAAGACACCTAAGAATTCTTCGCGGTCTGTGCCGGCCGTGCGGGACCCCCCCCCCCACAGCCTGATCCCAAGCAACCCACTTCACGCAAGTTACCCTTCAAACTGGTCATTACACACCTAATGGCAAGTCTTACACCAGAGGCGTGTCGCAGTTTTATGCCCCTACCACGGGAATAACCGCCCGTGGCTCCCCACTCTACACCGAATACAAGTGCCAGACTACTGCGGCTAACTCCGACCGACCCTCCCAAAGCCGGAGCAATCCTAGACCGCACGCAGCTTCAGGGGACTTGTGGTTGATTACACCGCGACACCCATACGTCAGCCGTAACACGTCGGAGCGATATATCCGCCCCGGCGAGCAGAGTCGGTCACCGGGACGTTTAAGTCGCTCCGGACCCCCATTGGGGTTCTACGTGACTGTACATGACTACTGGTCCGGGCTCCGCACCTAGACTTGCATATAGGGGCAGTATCAAGGGTCCACTATTGCTTCGTTGCTGGGCGCCCTGTCGGGCCACACAAGTTGGAAGTCACGCTCGAAACCGTGGGACAGGACCACGGAGATAGGAAAGATCCCCGCTGGTGAGACGGGAGTTATAAACCTAAGAAACTTAACATAATAATATATATATAAGAATTAGAAGGGGAAGAAGAATGAAGCCTCATCAGGCATTGTTAACAAATCCCGTCATGGTGGCGGACGTGGCAAGAACAAAAACAGCGGGGATGGAGAGGTGAAAATGGCTGTGATGAAGTGGTGGGCGTCCCGCATGCAATGGCGGCCGGCGGAGAGAAATAGTGATGAAAAAGAAGAGAGAACGAAGAGGAGTGGTTGATGATAGGACGAAAAATGGCCGAAAAGAAGAGCACGAGAGCCACCATTGCACCCCATAATAGTAACAGTTGACCAATTAAAATTGATTTATTAAAGAAGGCCATGATCGCACGCATCGGAAAAGTTGCCCATCCAAGAAACGTGGACGGATTTGCCGTGAGGCGATGCGTCCGATACGATGTAGTGAACGCGGTTACATAACAATTACAGCAAAGATAGTCTTTTTCCGATCCGTGCGATTCGTCCGATGCGTGCGATACGATGTAGTGAACGCTTACCTTAATAAAATGGTTCTTAAACTGTGCATGGAAACATTCACACGTATTTGAGGTGCTGTCTATATCTAAAGATTCTGATGTCCATAATGAGGGAGGAAATGCTGAATTTGTGGGGCTTAACAGATTTTTGAAGGTCCGACGAGCAAGTCTTCTTCACTGGCTTTGTGTTTCGCTGCATTTTTTTTATTATTTGACGGTGTACAGTTACATCGTTTCCATGGTTGTTTACTTCTGTATTTGAAAGAATGTCACTTTCAACAATTGTCACTATATTGGCATTACACATCTTTACTATGCACCAGCCAGCTCTGGAGGAGTGACTGTGCCATAACTTCGCACGGAGTAATCAGTGCTGCGCGCGCACAAGGAAAATATTATCCGAGCTATCACAATAGGGAAGGGGAGAACGGCGGGGGTAGTTGTTATTGTGGTCGCAAAGCATATTTGCGGAGTTTGAATATACAGTAGAACCTCTATTATCCGCGGTAATGAAGGCGGTGGAGTGAACGGTTAACCGAAAAAATCGGATAATCCGTACCATAAGAAGTTTTCATAATTTAAGTAGACTATTTCGTTTATATGACGTCATTCCATTTTCGACCAATGAAGTGTAATGAAATTTTGAATTCCAACCAATCACAGTCAGACTTTGCGATCATTTCTGCAGCTAGATTTATCGCTATCAATTTATCGCATGGTCGTTCTTTTGTTTAGTCGTTGTCGCCAACTGTTTCCCCGTAAATTGATGATCATGAATACATTAAGATGCAACTACACGGTTAAACTTTTCTTTCAACTTTAAAGCAATGAATGCAAGATTGATATCTAATATTAATTAATATATTTACGCAGAGAAGACCACGTTCAAAACGGCGCACCGTGTAGACACAAAATCTTTATGCATCTTAATTGAACGTACCTTTTTAACTTGATTCTATTCTTCCCAGATTGCACGCATACGCGATTGGAATATTGAACTGTGTAGATGCAGCTTTAGTTCCGTTACACACTACAGCGAGAATGCGTTTGTCGAGCTATAAAAATGCTTTCGTGTAGCACTCATTGTAAGTAACGGTCGAAACAAGGCACAGCTGACATTGGTCCTGCTTCCACAGGTAGGCCTAACGTAACCTATAAAATTGTAGCCTATAACATTTGTATTGAAATTAAACAATTAATAGACGTTCAAATTTATGTAACATCATCGCATATCAAACTCAAAGACCTTGCATAGTAATAATGTCTTTGATCAAACTGCCTTTCGTATGGCGTAATAAAATTCTTGTTTTAATTAGGCCTATCTATACAGAGATGGCTTCACTGTGTAGCAACATGTCTCGCTGTGAATACATAAGCATTGGTATAGAGCTGTCCCCACTGTTACTGTTAAATTAAATTATGATTTCAGCAGATACTGAAAATGTATTTGTTATAATAATAACAGAAAAGTGCATTACATGTAATTAACAATGTTAAACCTGTATTTCGCTTTTCGCAATTGGAATTACTGAATAATAACATCGAATTTCTTTATTGCAATAATCGATATTCATCTACGAGTATTTCAACTTCACAATGTCTGAATAGGTTAAGTATTCGTTAATATACAATTATTAACATTTTGTGATCGAATTTTAGGGATATATTATTTAAATTTTTGGAACAACTGGATAATACGCACGGCAGACCAATATCGATAGTCGACTCTACTCGCTGGCCACTAGTCACCGGGCCGTACCGAGCCGTATCAAACAAAATATAATCGAAATGGTGGTAGTCAAATTCGCGACTATATTCTTAAATAATTCACTCCATTAGTCAAGTTCAAGGTTTTATGTAGTACAACGGCGGTTTTTTGAATGCATTAAATGAAAATGAAGATGTAATAAGATAATAAACTAGGTTATCACAAGGAAATTAACAGGAAAAAAGATGTGTTTCACGGAATACAATTAAATTACGGAAAGTAAATTTCCGGTTAATGTTCGCCAAAGCGTAAAGTACGTAATTATGACGGCGTTGCTGTTTTATTTCTGGCCTATAGAAAAATACCTAGCCTTTTACGAAAAAAAATTTAAGGACCATGAAATTATTCACCGCTTTCATTATAGGCCTATTATTTTTAACAATATTACGAATCAAAACTGTCATATTATATAATTTTAACTACTACATGGACGAACCAAATCAAGCTAACCTAACCTAACCTAACCAAAGCTAACCTAACCTAACCAAAGCTAACCTAACCTAACCAAAGCTAAGCTAACCTAACCAAAACTAATCTAACCTAACCAAAGCTAATTTAACCTAACCTAAGCTAACCTAACCAAAGCTAACCTAACCTAACCAAAGCTAAGCTAACCTAACCAAAACTAATCTAACCTAACCAAAGCTAATTTAACCTAACCTAAGCTAACCTAATCTAAGCTAACATGACATAACATAACATAACATAACATAACCTTCGTAAATGCAAGGCCTGTAACCGGAGCAAGAAGGGATCTCAATCATTTAATCTGCAAGTACACGCAAAAATAAATTCAAGTAAGGATCACGCTCCCACTGCATGAGAGGTCCGCGCATGCGCTACAGCAAAACTGTTTCTGTCCCGAGCCTCTCATCTAAGGCACTCGTCATAATTTACTCGCAATATTTACGCAAATACACATTGTCGCTAACAGTGGTGCTATCTCTCAATAATGTTCAGAACGAAGGAGGTAGACAGAGAGAGAAAAAATTTCTCCCGCCAACTACGCCACACACCAACGTCATGTTCTTATGTTGGTGACATTGTGTATTTACTTAAATTTGGTGCTAAACGTAACGGCACGGTTCAAAGTGACCGTGCTAATTCTCCAGTATAGCGAAATTTTTATTTTATTCACGAAATAGTCCTAATAAATGTCACTCGAGGTCTGAGATTTACCAGATAAATCCACTTCGCTCGTTGATTTATCAGCAGATCTCAGACCTGTCGTGACATTACTACAGATAATATTTTCGTAATTTCCTCCAGGGTCTTTTATTTTAATACACTAGGTAGTGTATCAGACGCTCACTAATATAAGTCTTTTTTTTTTTTACAATTCTTGTTCGATTTTCCGATAGGTCAGTTATTAAAACATTATTTATTTTACTTCAGTTTGGTTTTCAACGACGGGTTTTAAAGGAAAAGGAAACTCCTTATGACGACTGTCTGTGGAAAGATAGGAATGTTAGAGTTCTCATGTTGAAGATGTACAAATTTTATACAGTTTATATTTTGTTTTTCAATAGCCTAAATCGCACACAGTTGTAATTCCTATCGTATTATGATGTGAGATGAACCACATTTTCTCTTTTTCCAAACCACTCAATTACTTGCACTTTTTTACGTAGTACAACATGTTTTCTTTTAACGCTTGTAGAAGACATTTTGCACAGAAGTTAAACAGTTAGAAGATACGTCAAAATGCGTAAGGGTAACGGTTTGTAAAAAAAACAATATGTAGAAAATATTGATATTAATATTGTGACAGCTGCAACGGGGTTTGAACATGCGTCCGACAGGGCGCGCGGTAGACGAAACGCTGGTACGGGGAGCATCTGCATGCTGAAGGGCAGAGCGGGTGTATTACGTCAACGCGACGAGGGGAGGGTGCGCGCGCAACTGCTGCGTGCGGAGTGAAGGGTGGACGGACCCTCCCGATTCTTCCAGAAGTCCGTCGAAGTGGAGATATCCAGATAATTCGAGAGAGCTATCTCTGCACACCCGTAGAAATTTCTCGCAACTATGATTTTGCTATAAAAGAAGAAACGCGAGCGAACTTGGGCAGAGTTTCAGTTTATTCAGTCAGTGAGTAAGCAAGAGCAAGCAAGCCAGTCTTGTGTACCGGAGTTCGACTCGAGTGTGCGTCCGCAACTGTGTCAGCATCCGAAGGTCTGAGTTCGAGTGCAGTGGACCGCAGTTGGAGGGACCTGAGTTCGAGTGCAGTGAACTGTCTCTGAAGGTCTGTGGTTCGAGATACTGTGAACTCGAGTGACTGAGCTAGAAGAACTGTGAACTGAGAACTGACAGTTCTGATTTGTAAATAGTGCTTTGTAAATATTAGTTAAGATTAACAGTCCATTGTTGTTCGTAATCGTCCAAGTACATTGTCATTGTCGTCAGTGGAGTGCTATAACGAATACTGTGTTGAGTGAAAATCCTATTGTTGACGAGAGCGTTTAAGGTGAATTGTAGAAAGGAATTATTGTTGGAAGAATAAAATTATATTGTTGTTGAGTCGAAATAAATTTACAATATAATGTACAATACTTAATATTTTTTTTTCTGCGAGAGAGAACGACAGTCGGATAATCCACCAATCGGTTAATAGGGTGACGGATAATCGGGGTTTTACTGTACATTTGCGGAGCTTGATAACACCGGTCGCTTCTATTACGTTTTGCATACGCTATTTCACACGAACTCTTCTTCCATTGCATAAGTTAGAATTTTGCAGTACCATTATTGGTGATTCAGTATTAAGTATGCGGTGGCATTTCTTGTGGTTTCAAGAATACAATTGGACAAATCACAGCCTGCTCACAAGCTACAACTGAATCGAGAAACTCGTAATATAGTCCTGGACTGTGCCATTGCTACTTTCCGAGACGATTTTCCAGATTTTGACTTTCATATTCTATCAACAATGTTATTTAATTTTGTATTATTTTTCCCACGGCTCCATGAAAGTCGATATTGAATATAACAGAAATAAAACACAATTGACTGTGGAATAGGCCATTTTAATATTACAGTATACATTCATACTTGAACGTATTTCTTTCTCATTTTTATTGTTTTCCATAATTTAACGTCTATTTGTTTTTCTCCTGGTTATGAAAGTTAAATGTACAGGGACATCATTTTATTTTTACTAACATTTTTAATATTAACTTGCCTATACCTCTGGATCAACGCCGTTTGCTACCCCTTCCACGACTGGAGTTTGATGATACTAGCGTAATATACAAACAAATTACTTTACTAGATATAGGATAGAAGAAAAGTAGTTCATCCATTTACGTAAACTAGGAAATATTGCGCTTTTGAGTTCGATCATTTTCATTAGGTTTTTGCTTAATCAAAATACAGTACAGTATTAACAATAAGTGTATTTACTCACGAACTGAGCTGTTCATGTGGATGTATTCATTATGCAGTGTACATTATAATGTCTACAGCACATTACGGTACAATATAGAGAATGAAGTTAAATTGAAAAATAATCATAATATGGATATTTGAACACATTTTTTAAAATGGTGGCTGTTCATTTCGATACAGGCTTCAGTTCTAATGTGCATATTATCGCACTATAGACTATTGTACCTAATTCCAATTACCAGTTTCGCATTTCGTTCTAGAAACTGATGTTGAAATAATTCTGTACCTACTCTATAAAAGAGTACCTTACGTACTGTAAATGCAATCTTCATTTCTGGCCGATCCGAAAAGATAAAATTACTCAGACATGCTATCTACTGTCCATCCAATTGGTTATGTCGTAGGGTCGTAGAAAGGGAGGAAATCACGTGACAGTTAATTATTTAACGAAGCCCTTTTATGTAAGTTATTTTAAACAGTTGTATAATATTACGTAGATGTCCAATTCCTAACATAAATTAATGTTCTCAGAAAAGAGCTAAGACAGCCCAGCCACTAGCTGGCGAATAAAAGCTGGTGGGGGAAACCGAGATACGACGTAGGCAAATGGACGACAGTACCTGTGCGAAAATGATTCAATATTGAAAGCTCTTTCGTCACTGGAAAACGTGAACATATTTTTGGAATGTACTGTTTACTATGACCGTAAGGCTACTATGACTGTATATGCGGTCTTAGATCTGTGCGGAGGACGGTTGATCTTCATTAGTAGAAGGAGTTGGAGTGAAGTACATTCAAAAACTCAGGTACAATAAAAATTGAAGTAAAAATAAAATGATGTCCCTGTACATACTTTGGAAAATATCGGTCAAAGTATATAAATTTGTATACAGTGCACACACACACAGTCGCATTGACTTTTATATATAAGATATTCCACCAGTTTACACACCAATGATTAGATTGTTATGGTACCGAGTTTAACTTCTGCTTGCTGTACGTACACGCATAGAGGCAGAATATTTTGTGGAGGGAAAAATGAAGCAGTGGTGTATACAGTGTCCGCGCGTGAACATAATGTCCATGCCTGAACTGGACCAACTATACTTTCCAATGGTGAATAGAAGTGTTCAAATCGGTTAAATAGTTTCTGAGATTACCTCATACACACATACGAACACTTTTCTCTTTTTCTACTCGCATGCTAGTACAGATTAAATTCACACACATAAAATTCAAAAGAGAAATTAAATTTTGAGTTTAAAAATGTAGTAATATAATGTGTACTAACATAACCATCAAGAGCTTAAGGATACATCAAAAGATAAATTATTCATATCTTGAGTTCCATCACTGAAAATTTTCATTACAAAAAATGAAGGTAACTTCTCCTTTATACATCAAGACAATGTACAGATCCAGAAACAAAATTCAGGTGGCCTAAATTTTGTTCCTCGGTCCATACAAACTCTAATTTATGTTTGAAAACATTAATGAAACAGCAAAGTATACAAAATAACCGAAAAGTAATATTTCAATAAAAAAATACATGTTTACTTTTCATTTCTTACTCCTTTTTGGCTACATTCTCAAAAGCTTCAGTTTGTCTCATTTCTTCCAATATACACTGAAACCTGTGATAAACCGTCATTGGTTTTTACATGTAAAATTAGTGCTTCGACGGAGTGGTTGGTTAATAGAGACAGGCATTTTGACACAAATACGGTTCTAAGCTTCTGTGCGTAATACAGGCTATAAAATAACTTTTCACAGAACTTTTTTTTAGAATTTTATTCTGTAATTCATTACTACCGTTTTAGAAAATCATAAATTGAACGCTGCGTCATTTTATTACTTTTTTTTTTCATTATCTGAACTATTCTTCTACTTAAAAATTACATTTGTGCGAGATCGTGCGTATTTGCTTGGTTTCCGCACAAAACCAATCCGTGGAAAGTCTAAAATTCCACATTCAGTATTCCCAACCTAACACACATAACAATTTCCCTCTTCTTACCGCTTAAGTGACATATTGATTTTACTGCTTTAGGCTTTTAACATATTATTTTTAGAGACGTTCAATATAGTAATAATTACAAATTGGAAACTTACCATTGCATTTTCACCTAAATTCCACTGTTAATTATTGTTTTTAAATATTTGCAAAAATTAAGTAAACTCTACAACTCCACTAAAGTTACTGTATTCGTGATGCAAGTAACATTAAGGAAGCCGTGAAAAAATCAACAAGATTCCAGACTCATCATAGATTGGGGAGAAAAAAAAAGACAGACGTATATCACGGCCTGCTGGAGTATAGTAAACACAGGAAACATTTTAAAGCAACAATGTTGAAGATAGATATTTTTATTTTGCAAATTTGCCGTCATTGAATAGAAACCAAGATGGAGATTTCATTGTAGCTAATTAGAAATTCCTCTTTCAGGTATGTAATAAACGATCTTCGCACAAAATAATGTACGATACACGAGCGGTATGTTTTCTTTCAATTCTCGGAAATTAAAAAAGCTCAACTACGTTTCGCTTTTTCAAACTTTTCCTCGAAAATGAAAACTTCAACATACCGCTCTTTTAACGCACAGTTTTTCAATGGAATTCCATTCGTTAATATTTTTTTCTTTCCACTCCAAAACTGAATTAATCTGAGTTTGCCACATTTACGTTTATCAGCTAATTTTCTTTCAGATAAACTACTTTCACTTTCCCGAATCATTTTTACTCGATACTACAACGATAAACACTTCTCATTTTACTGAACATGTTTTTACTCCTAACAACTTCACAAAATACCAGAAGAAATGAAACTTTTATACAAGGGAACAAATACCGTACAGGTCAGACCCAGAACGGCGATTGTAGCGGTCACAACTCTTAATTATTTAAAACCCCCTCTCGCTGTTTTTATAGAAATTACATTTCTTGCAGGCTTAAAGCACGAATAGTTATAAATGTTGTCAAATTTATTTTCTACATTGGAAGATAGGGTAAGTGAAGGTATTAACGTCATGCAGGTTAAAACGCCGTCTAATATTTTGTAATTAGTTACGTGAAAATCTGTGTTGAGAGCAGTGTCGGTTCCTCGGGGGAGGGAAGGGAGGGTCATCCTCCTCACATTTTCTTCTTTTGAAAGTAAATACCAAATGAAATATGTGCCTTGAAATTCGAGGAAGATTCGATAATTTTTAAGTTCACAGCTATAAGAAAAACTCGGTTAATCGAGTTTTAAACGACGCGCGCTCATGTGCTGTAGAAAACTGTGAGAAAGATGCGAGATTGTCTGTGTTGAGGAAAGACACTCCATTCCTCCTCTACTGCAGTTAACACACATAGACAACAGTGCACTAGCGGCCAGAGAAAAAAGCAGAGCTTTAAAGCAAGTAAATGAACGGAGAGGGAGGAGATCCTCCTCTGAATCAGCGCATGGCATGGCCGGGAAATAGAAACTGACTGGTCGTGCAGCAAGCTCGCTACTGCTGCCATCTAACGATGTTGCATTCAACCAGGCTATAACACATCTAGGAGGAGGCACAATAAAAACAGTTTTAACGCAACGCTATGAAAGACATCATGTAAACTTTTTTTATTATAAATAAAAAATATTATACATTGCAATTTATATAGGCTACTATTCATGGCTTGAAACTTTCGTGGATATTTGGAAGTTAAAGTCGGGTTTATGTAAAACAACGAGGAAGTAGTTCTACGTAGTTGGCCCCTGAAATTCACTTCTATTCATTATTTACTAGACAGAGCAACAGCCAAGTTGTCAGTTTTATACAAATATATTTGAAACTGAAAGTAGGTACTCCAAACTACATCATTTTTAACATAAAAAATTAATCGGTCACCGGCAGCTTTGAACAATAATGATAGTATGACTTTACAAGAACTGACATTCTTCAAAAGCATGTGATATTGAACTTGTAAAATGTACATGTGGCAACACAGACCACGTGGGTGGGTGCGGTGCTCTCGCTTCCCTCAGATTATTTCCCATTCCCATTTCCATAAAACGGTTCCGGTTACGAGTTAGTAGCTAGTCTCTTCCAACACGTGTGATGTTGTAGTGTGCTCGAAAAATGCTACGAGGTTGTGAATTTCCTTGTAATTGTTAATTTGAGCAATTATTCAACAATGAATGGAAGTTATATTTTGGACAATTTAGGAAACTCAGTTTACAAGAACAGATTATTGCTATATATAAGGCAACGCCAACCCCAACACTACCTGGACTTACATGTATGCATGTAGGCTAATTTGTAGCATGTTTCATTCAAGAAGGTGTCATTTCGTGCTGTTAACTTCTTTCCTCCTCTTAAGAAATATGCAGGAGCCGCCACGTGTTGAGAGCCATAATCTCAGAAGTATGGTGTTTAGAGGAACCCTTCTTCAACATCTGGATTTCTATCTTTAGTATGAGTTTTAACAACCTTTAAGTGATCAGCTCGAGCTGATCGTCCAGTGAAGTGAATATTGTATTCTGAATAAAGTAAGTACAGAGAATTGAATCTGAAATATAGTGAATGATTAAATATTATGACAAATTCGTATACGTGTGCTCTTAAGTTTAATGGAATGTTGTTTTAAAATTTATAATATTATATTATAGAAATTATTCATTTAAAACAGACTTTATTTGCGACTGCTGGTAATAACGCCATCTCGCTGCGAGAATAAACTTTGATTTAGTATGTAACAATAGTTGTTAGTTTAATCGTCCCTAAATTAAGGAAACTCGACCAGACTTGGATACTACGAAATCTGCAACATGGATAAAAACAATAGAAAACGGTTGTGCACCACTCACTGATAGTGAATTTGATTGAAATTTTTAAAGTTATGCGGTACTAATGAGTATTGAGACTTTTGTGTTGTTTATAATCATTTATACAGTAGTTGTTTAATTCTGTAACATGAACTTACATTTGTTACTTTTGCTTATAAACATGTTTCTTTGTTCTAAAAAAATAAGTGGCGTTATTATCTTTACTGCAGGCAACAGCGCCAGTATGCGTCATACTTTTATTTACTTGTATTGTTGTAAAACCTTGTCATAATTACAACATTTGAAACGTACATTCCACAGGAAAGACTACAAATGGCCAGTATCTAAAATATCAATAATATTACCCTTATTTCTGGTCGGTTGTAACTCATTGTTTGAATTGATAGCATTAATACCTTCACTTACCCTATAGTAGAGTATTCTTATCACGTTCTCACAACGTATTTAATGCAGAAAACTACTGCACTGTAAAAAAATTATAATATTCTAATTTTGTAATATGATCTCTTAAAATGGCTAAAATTAAAAAAAAAACTATTCGATGATAGATCGGTGGACGGAGAGAGGAGTGGTCCTCAAATGTACGTAAACATACATTGGTTTTATGGGTTTCTACTTCGGTTCTACGAAAAATCGCCCCTATGAGGAATTGTCTGTTAATAATGATAATAATAATAATAATAATAATAATAATAATAATAATAATAATAATAATAATAATAATAATAATAGCAATGGCTTTCACAGAAGATTCACTGTGGCTATACAAAACACTAAGTAACAAAGTTATTTTAAAAATTATTTTAAAAAAGGAGATACCAATTTTTCCACCAACGTTTCTTTATAGATAAAATATCACACATTAAAACATCTCAATTATATCAAGAAACTATTGCATTAGAAATTATTCACTTTCGACAATAACTCTGCAACAAACAGCACTATCGAAATGGCATAACCCACAAGCAGAAATGCAAACACTGACTGTAGGTGTCTTAATGAAAAAGAGACGTATCCATCCTCTGGAAGTTGGAAATTGCTCGAGAGCGAGAGAACTGTTTTGAACTGAAATTCACTCCACCAATGATCCACTAATCCACTTTCAACCATTCTTAACAACATAACATTCAAGTGACACAGAAGCGGAAAACCCTTCCCTGTTGTTAGTACATTGTGTTGAGTAGAGTAAATTTCATCAAACTGACAAATCATAGGGTTCCCGTACCCGTCC
>JAJSOF020000013.1:138725949-138766994 GCA_025594305.2 Periplaneta americana | reverse complement strand
GCTGTGAACCTCCTGGTTCTCTAAAGCCATTTGTAAAAGGAAAGTGATATAACTCTGTAGTGTAAGGGAGAACATAGGATAAATTGAAATAAGTAAAAACTATTATGCTTTTTAGTAATTAATTGCATGGTTAGTTAGAAAATCAAGCTGGAATTCTGTGTACCTCGTTTGTCAACAGCTTTCCGCCGGCTCACCTACGACTAAACACGAACTCAGATGTGCACAATAGCTTTCGTCCATTTCACCGCAGTAGGTTTGCGAAAGTCCCAAGATCTGAAATAGATACGAGCTAATCTTTCTATATTTTAATAAATTTGCAAGATAAGCGTTATTTTGTTTAAAAATTGGAAAGGGACGAATCATTCCTTATCAGTTTCTGTAAGAGAAAACATTAGAATCCTATGACTAGTACTTACTGAGTAAAAGAATGGTAACTTTTAGAGGAAAATTATTTTTTTGTAGTTCGTTTTCTTGAAAATTTGCTGTTCTCGAATTATTAATTGCCGTCCTCTCTGTCGTTTCGGCGCAAATTCTTCGTCAATAGTAAAAACTACTTTCCTCCCTTAATACATAGGCCTAAATAACTACTATGCTGATGTTTCGGAATTTTTGGATCGAGTGTTTTATTGATTTTGTAACTACATATTATGCAATATATATATATTTTTTCACCTGGTGACAATAAATTATTAAGTATGTGTTACCGAATGTTAGCTTTTATGGCTCCAAGATTTGAGGCTATCAAATGCAAAACTGGCCTTATGCAGGCAAAGTGATTTGTCAGAAAACAGGAAAACCGTTATGGATATGGACAGTTTTGCATTTTATAGCAGTTTTCTGAGCTCTATGGAAGAGGAATAATTAGACAAGATTTGCACAGACCGACTATATCAGTAGGTAGAGAGGTGCAAGAAGTACAAGATTCCATATGTAACTAATTTTTTTTTTTTTTTTTAATTTTGGATAAAGCGAGTTTTGCACTTGATAGCCTCATTTGTTAATAAATACTGATCTGAAACATAAATAACCTTTTCTTCTTCTTCTTCTTCTTCTTCTCCTTCTTCTTCTTCTTCTTCTTCTTCTTCTAAAAAAGTGCGACTATTTTATAATGGTAGCGATATTTTAATTACAATGCTTTAATCAACTTAATAAGGCTTTTCAATATCTAACTAATATTTCAAGTCCTTAGGGCATAAATAGCCACAGGGGCTCTAGATCTGCGCAAATAAATCATTACTACTTATAAACAAGAATGACTTTATTAAAAGTGTTAGCATGCTATTTTTCGCTGCTTATTCCTTGTAGTATGCATATTATTAATACATTAGTTTAAGAATCGCCCTTGCCACATATTTAGAAATTTTTCAAAAACATAGACAAACTATCAATTCGAATATAATTCTTAAGGCTAACTTACGCAACAGATTCGTCCTGGGCGTTCGGAGTTTTTATTATGCATAATATCGCTCACTTCCCTGCATTTCCGAATTTGTCACCTAATAGTCTAATGTGGAAAGAACATTACTTCTTTGTAGTATTCTAGAGTAAACCGGGAATAAAATGTGTCACTCTGAGGAGAATCTATTCTTCTTTACATTAGCTTTGGAATAAGAAATAACAAAATTTTCGCGTCATCTATTTAATTTAGGCCTTCAATATTACCGCGATTGGAGGCCTTGCAATAGATATATTCCCGTGGCATTCTTTATTTCGATCTTGATCCGCACGGAAATCCGTGTAGATTGACGGAATCCGGTCATGCGGACAGAGGCGATACAGCCAAGTGGGGGATGCTCAGTTTAAAGTAATGCAAAGGATAAAAATTCGAACGCGTCGAACGAGTTCGTTCCGGTAAAGTGAGCTGGTACGTTCAACCAGAGATCCGGGATCGATACCGGCCCCGGAAGAATTTTTCCCTTGAAATTATTCAAATCTTTAAGAGAGATTGTAAATCGTATTTCTACATTTCCATGTTGTTGACACAAATTTATAACATTAAAAGCAAAAATAGGCTGTAACGGACGCACTCGAATTGCATGTGAGGTCAGTT
Organism: Periplaneta americana; assembly: GCA_025594305.2. Lineage (NCBI taxonomy): Eukaryota > Metazoa > Arthropoda > Insecta > Blattodea > Blattidae > Periplaneta > Periplaneta americana. The sequence continues at coordinate 138,764,944 of JAJSOF020000013.1, read as the reverse complement.
AAGGTCAGAAAAGTAAATATTGAATTGCATTCTGGGATTTCTGAACACACTTGATTTGCATGCGCGGATCAGGTATTGTGGCTGGCTAGTGTACGCACACAAGTCAAGGAGTCAACTATGACTACCAACCTCAATTAATAAATTGAGAGCTTTGAAGGATAACATTAGTGTTTCGAATAAAGGAGATCTCACACTTGGATGAAACCGAAGAATTCCAAATCTAGGAGTAGACGTTTCTCTGCGGATGATGCTGCATCAATCAAACTGACTAACAAATTCAGTGCTCTTCAAGCAATGAATGTTGATCAGAGAACTCAGACCCAGTATCGACACTAGTAAAGGTAAGTCAGAAAACAGATAAGGTTAATGATTGTAGGAGTAAAGTATTGATTTTAGGAAGCAGCCATGCAAGAGGTATTTCCTCACTTTTGAAGTCGAAACTGGGCGATGAGTTTGAAGTATCTAGTGTATGTAAGCCTAATGCTCCTCTCAAGAATGTTGTTGAGGATATGATGAAATTGAGTTCAGATTTTTCTAAGAGGGATCATGTAGTTATAGTGGGTGGGCCAGGTAATAGTATTGATAACGATTGTAACTATTCTATTGAGAAAGATGTCAACAACATAATTGAGATGAGCAGCCATACCAATGGGATTTTCTCAGTCTTTTCAGCAGGTACGACAAGCCGTATCTTCACAGGAGGGTGCGGAGTGTGAATGTGCGGCTTGAGCGGGCTCTGATGAGACCTGGGGCATCACACATTGGTTTGATAGATGTAAGCCCTATAAGAAGGTATGAATATACGTCACATGGCCTGCATCTGAATGGTAGAGGCAAGGAGCACCTTTCGGTTCTTATTGCTAATAGCATCAGAGGCAGCCATGTTAAAAAAAGCAGAGTTGTAATATTCCTGTGTTAGTTAATGCTAGGGCTTCTCCTTTTAGGTTAAACCTCCCACCAGTAAGGTGTTTGAAACAAGTTCAACTAAATTGTAAATGCTCTGATGTTTCTAGTAATGAACACAGTAACTTCACTATTTTTCACCAAAATATTAGGGGATTAAAACAAAAACTGATGAATTGATCACTTCTTTAGCAACTCAAAAGCATAAACCTCAGATATTATGTATAACTGAACATCATATGAAGCAACAGGAAATACTACAACTGTCTTTACATGGATATGTATTAGGTTCTCATTTCTGTAGAGATGTCTTCCAAAAGGGGGTGCCTGTATTTTTATCAGAGAGGATCTATTATTTAGTAAAATTGATATATCTGATTTTGCCTTGAACAAGATATTGAAATCTGTGGAATACAAATTGGTTATGAGATATCAAATTTAATTATCTTATGTGTTTATAGGGCGCCAATGGGAGATTATAAGAAATTTACAACTAACTTAGATTCATTATTGAAAAGACTTTATAAACCACATACCGAATTTGTAATCTGTGGTGACATAAACATAGATTATCTATCAGAAAGCTCACGTAAAAGAAAATTAAACTCACTTCTTGAAACTTATAATCTTAGTCACACAGTAAGTTTTCCAACCAGAACACAAGCTGGAAGTAGTACTGCCATTGATAATATATTTATAGATAAAAGTAGATTGAATTCCTATTCAACAGTACCATTAGTCAATGGCCTGTCTGATCACGATGCACAAATTCTAAGTGTTTTCAATATGAGTGAAAAATTCCAAAGTGTTAATCTAAAAAAAAAAAGGATTATAAATGCTGAATCTCTTCATCATTTAAATACATGTCTACAAAATGAATCTTGGGAAAATGTATATAGTAATACCATTGATATTAATACTAAATTTAATGCATTTTCACTACATTTACGAATTATTTCAATGAATGTTTTCCAGTCAAGGTGGTGAAAAATGTAAAAGTAAAAACATGTGGATAACTCAAGGAATTAAAATATCATGTGCTAGAAAAAGGAATCTATATTTAATGAGTAGGAATAGTGATGATCCTCATGTTCTTAATTACTACAAGAATTACTGTAAAACTTTGACAAAAGTTATAAAGATGCAAAGAAAATGTATCTGAATGAAAAATACAAAATTCAGATAATAAGATTAAAACTATTTGGGATATTATTAAAAATGAAACTAATCGATATTCAAAGAGTGAAAATATTACTTGCATTAAAATCAATGATAGTAAAATAGATAACCCAAAATCAATTGCAAATCATTTTAATGACTTCTATATAAATATTATTCAGAACTTAAACATTCAAGATTGTCCAGAAGATGCTGCACTTGGTTACCTAACTGATGCATTTAACACTGAGTTTTTAGGTCTCAAATTTATTCCCACTACCGCAGCAGAAATCATGCATGTGATAAAACAACTAAAAACAAAATATTCCTCTGGATATGATGAAATTCCAAGTAAAGTTCTGAAAGCTTGTTCTGAAATATTATCCCCTCCGTTAAGCTATCTATGCAATTTGTCAATGCAATGTGGTATTTTTCCAGAAAGACTCAAATATTCAATAGTAAAACCAATATACAAAAAGGGAGATAAATGTACTATTGCTAATTACAGACCCATATCATTATTAACAACATTTTCAAAAGTGTTTGAGAAAGTTATGTATAATAGATTATATCATTACCTGAGTCCAACAATATATTAGTTTTAGAACAGTTTGGATTTAGAAAACAAAAATCGACAGAGAATGCTGCTTTTAGTTTGGTGGATGAAATACTAAATTCATTAAATTCGAAACTACATGTAGGTGGGATTTTTTTGTGACTTGGCTAAAGCATTTGATTGTGTAGACCATAGTATATTAGTAAAAAAATTGAAGTTTTATGGTATTAAAGATGAGATGTTGGGTTGGTTTTTACATCGTACTTATCAAATAGAAAACAAAAAGTAGAAATAAATGTACCAAATAGTCATAAAGTTACTTATTCAGAATTTAGAAATATTAAACATGGTGTTCCGCAGGGGTCAATTTTAGGTCCATTGTTGTTTCTAGTTTATATTAATGATTTAGCCTTGACCATAAACAATTTATCTAAAGTAATTTTATTTGCAGATGATACAAGTGTAATTATTTCAAGCAAACAATACGATAATTTTATAAACACTTCTAATACAGTGCTGAATCTAATGAATGAATGGTTCCATGCAAATAAACTAGCACTTAATGTTGATAAAACCAGTGCAGTCAAATTTAGTACACACAATAGTGCTCAGGTTTCCTACAGTATTCGATTAAATGGAACTCATCTCAAAGAATCTATAAGCACAAAGTTTCTTGGTTTAGAATTGATAATCACTTGAACTGGAAAACGCATATAGAATGTATTACTCGTAAATTGAGCTCTGCCTGTTATGCATTAAGATCCTTATCTACTATTGGTGATATAAACTTACTTAAAATGTCATACTTTGCATATTTTCACTCTGTAATGAAATATGGATTAATATTCTGGGGTAACTCGTCTGAAGCTAAACACGTTTTTGTTTTACAAAAGAAAGCTATAAGAATAATGGCCGGTGTGCATAAAAGGACCTCATGTAAAAATATCTTCCGAAACTTAGAAATCTTGACTTTACCTTGTGAATACATTCTTTTCCTAATGATGCTGTATATTAAGAACCAAGATAAATTCAGTACTAATCAAGACATTCATCATTTTAATACAAGACATAAATCAGATCTTCATCTACCCTCTGTTAGTCTAAGCTGTTTTAAAAAAGGAGTTCGCTATTCATGTATAACAGTCTTCAATGCACTGCCTAATAATCTTAAAGATTTGAAGAACAACGAGAAAAGGTTCAGAAAAGAATTAACCAAATTTCTACATACTCATACCTTCTACACAATTGATGAATTGTTTATGCTTGTGAATTGAATTATTCTACTTAAATGACATGTACAATTTTATATAGCTCAACTAAAATATGTTTTATATTGACTTAATCTGTTTACTATGTATTGTATTTTTTGTTTAGCATAACTGATGAATTGTATGTACTGTATACGTCAACTGATGAATTGTTTAAGCTTATAAATTGAATTAATCTACTTCATATGAATTGTATAGCTTAACGAAAATAAGTTTGTAAATTGAACTAATTTGATTGTATATGTTTGTATAGTTTGGCTGATGAATTGTATATGTTCTTAAAATGATTACTAGTCTGTGTAGCTCTACTGATGAATTGTATATAGACCTACTGTAAATTGAATGGTAATATGTATAGCTCAACTGATGAATTGTTTATGATTATAAATTGAATTAATCTACTTGATATTAATTGCACAAATTTGTATAGCTTAATGAAAGTATGCTACTTTGTATTGTATATATTTGTATAGTTTTGGCCGATGAATTGTATATGCTTTAAATTGAATAGTAATCTATATAGCTCTACTGATAAATTGTTTGTGTTTGTAACTTGAAGTAGTTTGCATGATATGTATTATCAATTTCTGTATATCACGACTGGTTGAATTGTTTATACCTTAAATTTAATTAAATTGTTTTGTATTATAATATAGCTAAACTTATGAATGATCGTTTGCGTTTGTAAATTTAGTAATCTGATTGGCTATGTATTGTATACTTTTAGTAGAGCCATCGATGTAGCTCAGTCGGCGGACTCGCTGGGCTGCTGTTCCGGAGCTGCGTTCGGGCTTGGGTTGGATCCCCTTTGGACTTTGGTTTCTTCCGAGGTTTTCCACAGCCGTGGGACTGAAGCCGGATGGTCTATGGCGAGTCCTTGGCATCAACACCTTGATTTGATTACCCCCTTTGATTTGATTACCTGGTTGGGTTTTTCCGAGGTTTCCCCACCGAAAAGGCAAATGCCGGGTAATATTTTGGCGAATCTCGGACCTCATTTCATCTCACTACATCTCGCCAAAATGTAAAAAAATGTAAAAAAATGTAAAAAAATTGTACACAAGTCAAGGAGTCAACTATGTCTGTTCATTCGAAGTTTTGCTTATGACCATTTCTAAACTGTTAGCAAATGCAAACCGAAAAGATTGTCGATTTAACCTGGGACAATTTTTTGGAGAGATATTCAGGATACTGGTCTCAGTACAATGTACAGTACAAAAAAAAAAAAAAAAGAATTCGGAAATTAGTAATTTTCTTAAACTCTTCTTCGGATTATCGTTCCTAAACCTCAGTCAAGTAGAAGATTGTTTCACCAACGACATAACGGCCATAAACCCAAATGACAGACGAGTGGATGATTTTTGTCATTTTATTTTACTAAATTATAAGTTATCATGCATCAATCTATGGGCCGAGTTCTCCCCGTCTTCATTGCGTACAACCAACGCATGTGAATCTTTCCATTTCCATTTGAACAGTTCTTTTATTCTTCCCATCCAAAACAGTTACTAGATACTTTAAAAGGTATTCAAGGGGAAATATATATATATATATATATATATATATATATATATATGTAGAAATGCCATCGGAATCGACTTGAAACGACCAGAAACCCGCCGAAGAGAAAGTACAAATTCAATTATAATGATGGAATTACAAAACTTTGAAATATCGACATTCCAGTTCCTAAAATATAGTATATTATCTATGATTGCCAAAAACTTAAAATTACATTTTTCATCCATAGCAGTTTTACTTAAAATTACATTTTTTTTATCATATCAATATATATGTAGCATTTTTAACCATATCTATTTCAGCTTCGAGAAGCTGCAATTGACAGTCCTAAGTCTGAAAAATTGGAAGGAAAATGCTGTTCCCAAATTTAGGGCTATACTACACGAACGTTAAAAATGTTACGTTGACAGGCGTTGGTAACGTGTGAAAAATGTATAAACTACATGTTGCGTTAGGGACGTCGTGTTTGGTTTCAGAACTGCAATGGATGTGTTCAATTTATAAGTCTGTCTCAAAAAAAAAAAAAAAAAAGAGGAAAAGGATATGGTGAATTCATCCCGCAAACATTAAGAGACTTTTGACAGGAACGTTTTATACAGTACTGCATTTGAAAATCACCAACAGTATTCCGACAAGTTTTTTCTCTATTACAGAATGTCAGTAAAAAGTTTTGATGATCTTTTGAATTTAATTTCTCATAAAATTAGGAGAACTGATACTGTAATGAGGAAATCAGTTCATCCTATCGTAAAGCTGGTTGTAACATTGAGGTAAGTAATAAAATTTACCTAAATTTGTAATGACTATATTTTTATTTTATGCATAATATGTTGAAAATTAAGAACATTAGAAGCTGCAGAAAATTATTATATTTTTATTTTATGCATAATATGTTGAAAATTAAGAACATTACAAGCTGCAGAAATCAGTACTGACTGAAATTAACAATGAATTCAGAATCATTTGAACCATCGGCAGTAACACTCAACGGCGACATATCTGGCAATTGGGACATTCTTGATGTTGCCCGTTGCTCAACAAGCAGGTTTCTGAACACTTCAGAAACTTTGAAACGGGCTTCAATTGCAAGCTCTGGAGATAAATTGTCCATGATTTTGACAAATGATAATAGGAAAGCTTTGTTTCCATCCTTGTCATTCTCTCTGTCTTGTCTTTGTATGGCCACGCACTCTGATAATATATTTGTAATATCCCTTGTTGCAGTTACTAGAATATTTTCCGATTTTTCTTTTCTTCCTGTCCTTGTCGAGCGAAGAGATTGTCCCGATTTTGTTTGGCTATCGTTTACATTACTCTCATGACCCGAAGTAGCCTGAGAAATAATACCATCCGGTATGTCTTCTTGTTTAGGTGGAGGTATATTCGAAATGATTTCATTCTCACCAAGAGTAGGTAGTAAAAACTGCATTTGCTTGACAATATCCAGTCTGTTGTTGACGTTGCGTTGGTGACGCACATGTAGTATGAATACGTTTACAAAAGATGGCGTTGCCAACGCAGACCTCTGCGTTGAAACTTCCCAACGTCGAAGCAACGCAACCAAACGCAGCATTTTTAACGCTTGTGTAGTATAGTCCATGCAATTATACAAGCTATCATATTACCAAAAACCAAGTTCCTATAAAAAGAACGTTGTCAACGCAACGTTTTTAACGTTCGTGTAGTATAGCCTTATACTTGCGGACGTGACGCCACGCAATTCGATACCTCTTTGTGATATGCAATTCGTTTTTTTTTTCTTTTTCGCATGCAATTCAGGTTCGCCGGCTGTAACGCATGCATTTCTTAAGTTATTCAGGTCGTTTTGTAATAAAAAAATATAAAAAATCAGATTTTATTTGTGTTAATCACACGGATCACGGCATGTTTAAGCGATTTTCATTTGATTTGATTCGTGTAAACTCGTTATGATCTCATATGCCACACATTACATGTGGAGAATGACAGGACAAAAAGATCAGTATATATTCTGAAACGTAGACTGGATTTCAGTTGTGACATAGCTTGTGAGACCTCACACGCTATTTACTACCAAAGCGTTGCATGAAACGAGAAGTGAGTTCTCCTTCACACAGTTCGTCATTGACCATTGCAAATGAGTAATGTGATATGATGTAATTGATTTTGTTTCTTGAAAATATTTGTTCATGTGATGGAATATATTTTCTATACGATATTAATTTATTATTTTGTATTGCAGATAGTAGAAACTTACAAAATGTGTGTTAAATGTTGAACTGTTATCATGACGTGAACCTGAGTTTATTTCTGATGAGACACATGGAAATTAAGAAGGTGGTTGAAGAATTACAAGATAAGAAAAGTGAATTAGCCTGAAGAAATGTTACCATTAACGATGAGCAGAAGTTATGATGATATAATTATTGAAAAGTGAAAATGATAGAATACCGTAAATCTAATACATAGAAATATAGGAATCAATATTAACTTTTTAACTTACTAAATCATAATGACTGATAATTGTCAATGTTACAAAACTAACTTTCTTCTCGCAATTAACAAATATGTTCTTGCGGATGTGGTGTTTAGCTTTGAATTTCGTGTTACTGGCAGCTTCATTACAGCAACAGGATATTCTTGTTCGGTGTCTGCAAGAAATTCAACTCCATTCAAGGTTAACAAATACCGCAATTTCCTGGTGTCCACCTTCAAGCGAGAAACAACAACTTCAGTTATCGATAGACGCTGGACTGCATCCTAATATTTTCAAGAAAACCAACTACGAGAATAAATTCACAATAATCCTAACCAAAATATACAAAACATTAGATGCAACATTTGTGAGTGTATCCTGTGCTAATAACAACTCATATGAAACTATATTTTATAACAGTTACGACAGCTACATACTTATCATTCATCATACAGATATGACGAATATTATAAAAGCTGTGAGAGCTCAGATTGTGAAATTAAAGGAATACAGTGAGTGGAACCCACGTGCGATGTTTATTGTGTTGTTGACGGAGGTGCTGTCTCATCAAGAACAAATAGCTGAAGCCTTGCTTTCAGAACTGTGGAGGTCGTCATATATTTTAAATGCTGTTGTTTTATGTCCAGTAGTGGATTTAATTTTGAAAGATAATTTGAACTCAGAAGATGCAACTCCAAGGGTAAATTTGTACACACATTTTCCCTACAGTCAATCAGGAAACTGTGGAAATATTACTGAAGTTTTCCTAATAGATCAGTGGGTTGTAGACAACAATGGTAACGCTTATTTCCTGTGGAATTCAATTTTGTTTCCAAATAAAATTCCATATAATTTTCGTGGGTGTCCCATAACGGTTTCTGGTTTCGTTCATCCGCCGTTCGTCTTAGAAATAAAGAATTCTTCAGAAGATGGCGACCAATTAATCTACGAGAACGGCATCGGAGTGCGAATTGTCGAAATATTCGCAAAGCGTATGAACTTGTCCATAACGTACAGAGAACCGCCTCCTAATTATGAGATGTGGGGAAGTCCGCTAGAAAACGGATCGTGGACGGGTGTGACGGGTGAGGTAATGTCAAAGAAATCGGAAATTGCAGTTGTAGGAATGTGGAACGCTTTGCATATATTGAAAAATATAGAATTCAGTGTAACTTATTTAATGGATGAATTGAAATGGTACGTTCCGTGTGCCAGACCATATCCTCTTTGGTTGAGCATCATCAGAGTGTTTCGTTTTGAAGTCTGGATTATGTTCTTTGTGTCTCTTCTTCTAGTCTCGATATTCACTTATTCTTTACTTAAAATACGAATAAGATTAATTACTATACGTCACAATTCTGAATTCAGTGGTTACAATACATATACAAGTTGTTTACTTAATATCTGGGGACATGTACTTGGAGCTTCAAGTGCAAGTGCACCAAATTGCATTCCTGTTAGGGGACTTTTTCTATGTTGGTTGTGGTATTGTTGGTTTTTCAATGCAGTTTATCAGACTTTCTTAGTTGGATATTTTGTTAATCCTGGCTTACTAGAACAGATTTCGTCAGAAGAAGAGTTGATTAATTCCGATATGGAATTGGGAATTCTAACTGCAATTACAGACTTATTTCCAGAATTAGGGGAACCCCTTATGAACATCGAAACTACTGTGAAGATTTAGATGGCTGCCTGGATAGAATTGCCTTCAAAAGGACATTGCCTTAATAAATTCTGCTGTGGATATGAGCTACTTAACAGCGAAGTATATGGACGGATATGGAAAACCTATTATTTGTGAATTTGAAGAAATATACACTGATCAACACAATGTATTGGCGGTGTCTATGGGTTATCCAATGTTACATAATTTGAATAGTCTGATATTAAGACTGATTGAAAGTGGCTTAGTGGATCAGTGGTGGAATGAATTTAAGTTCAAGACAGCTTTGTCCCTCGCTGAAAATTTCCAACTTCCTGAGGGTGACTACGTGGTTTTTTCATTACATCATCTACAATCAGTGTTTGTGTTTGTGTGTGTAGGTTATGTCATTTCTACATTGTTGTTTGTTGCGGAATTTATGCCAAGATTGTCGAACTTACTTACACTTTAGGTTTTTTCTTTTACATAAATGAGGGGAAAACATGGGTTCCATTTGTGTGTACTGGAAGTGATAGCGTATGGAATGTTGGAATTAAATATGTTGGGATTATTGTTTAAGAGTTTCTACCACCAAAACTTGTGTAAATACGAGGGTAATTTCCTAAATAATGGCAACTATATTATATCAGCCAATAAAGCTTCAGGAATATAAATTCACTATATGCGATTGAAGGTCACTGAAATGTTCTTCGCAATTCTATTACAAAGTTGTGTCCGGGTACACAAGGCAATGGGTAAGGGACATTGAAAAATGAGTAAATAGAAATCATTGTTTTATTAAGCGCAAAAGGAAACAGCCTTCAAAATAGTCCCCCTAAGCTTTCACACAACTTTACGAACGATGATGCAAGCATTGAATACCATCGGCTGTGTGCGATTCGTCTATGTGTATTACCTCTCGTAGAAACGCTGTTAAGATGTCCTCCCTGTTTCCAAACCGTTTCCCACGCAACGGCGTCATCAATTGCGGAATAAAATCAAAGTCGCATGGACTGAGATCAGGCGAGTAGGGAGAATGTCCCAACGCACTATCACCCAATGCTTCTCGTAGCCCAGAATGACACTGACAAGCATTTCTGCCATGAAGAACTGGAAATTTCACGTATGACCGCTGTTGAACTTTACTTACATCCATCTCGGAACACAGTCTCTAGCATACTAACTTTTGTGTGTGCTGCCAACTAGCCACCAATGCACACAGACGCAATCTGGCGGTGGCATCGCGTACATTGTACAAGTTTTCAAACGTATATACTGAACTAACCACATTTTCGGTTATTCGGAAGATATAACAAAGTTGCCATAACTTATGAAATGATTCTCGTATTCGACTAATGAAAGAAGAGCTTATACCGTTGTATGAATAGTAATGTTGGTAACAAATAATATTTAGTGGAGAAATACGTAAAAATTGAAATGCAATTCTTTAAAAAAAAATAACAGAGGAACAAACTCATATTGTAAGTTGTGTTTGTGTGAATGGTTACAGAATGAAACGTCCTTCTGTATCAAATGATGTAGAATTGGTATTTGGTATTGGCAATTGTGTACTCTACTATTTAAGCCTACAGCACGTGATAATATCTTTGACTATCTGCTTTGCTCCCAGTCTCTTTAAAACACAATACTGCGTTTTCTCGAATAGCTCGTGCATTTTTTTTTTCCGAAATGTAGAAAATGCTCTGCTTATTAGAAATGAAGTTGGCTCCCGCACAATTCTTAATGTGGTAGTGCATATGAATATCTTCCCGCGCGGATATTTCAATGGTTAACATTGTTAAATGGCGTTTGAATTAGCAGTATATGTGTTAGAATCAAGTTCATATGTCATAAGTGTTCAGTTTGTGCGTTTTATGTTTTAAGTTCTGAAAATCATTAGGCCTACCACTAAAGGTATGAGGTTAAGGTTCTTTACTTACAGCAAAAAAACTTTATCAAAAATGCGGAGGAATATGGAAATCATGACGCATGTTAATAATGTTGCAGGATATCGTGTAAACAGCCGATTAAACATGAGAAATGACATGCGTGAAGTGCGTACTCATAGGATGAGTTTGAAGTGCGTCCTGTTCCAGGATAAAATTTATTTATTGTTAACTGTATTTGTGTTTATTTGTTTTTTTCTTGTCGTGAATGTACTTACAGATGTGGACAAATTATTAGACAAAATTAATTATATGTGCAACAAAGCTGTATTTATCGGCAGAAATAATGAACAAAAATGTATTTTGCAGAGAAATAATGAACAAAAAATTGAGTCTTGAGGTTACTAATATTTTGTGAATATTTCCTTATTCTTTATTAACACGTTGATTTTGTCAGGGATGCTGGAAACCAAAGTTTGACACTTTCTTTGAATATCAGCATCATTTAGCCAGATATCAGAGAGTGCTTAAATGAATCAACGTTTTGTTGTAAGCCTCTTTTTGTTCACATTCGTCTACAGTATAGATCACAGATTTTCAATTTTGTTCATGTCCGGTCTTCTTGCAGGCCATGGGAGAACAGACTGTTGAATATCTTCTGCAGTATATAATTAAAACACCAGTAGTACCAACACAACCAGATAAAATATACTTAACCATTGGAAAAATATACCAGAAGATGTAAACAATCACATTTACAACAATAGAGACTCTGTGAATTATACTGATAGTTGATATGACGAATTATATTATGTTTCCAAGAAAAACGCTTTAGTTTAATAATTTGTCCACGTCTGTAATTTGTTGAATATTTTAGGGGGTCTTTCAAAAGTGATGTGCGCAGGTCGTGGGTATTCGAGAAAATAAGATATTTAAATCTGTGCTCGTCTAGAATTCCGCTTAAGTTTGTTTTCAAAATAACATTCACAATACATTTAAGGCGGCAGGAAGCTGTTTACGAGACATTACTGGAACAAGTTTTGTTATATTTATATATTTTTATATTACAGTTATTCCAAAAAATGATCAAGGCAACTTTGACTGCGCGTAGGCGAGACATTTCCAACTGTTGACTCTGTGACGTCACACGTCTTTACTCTCGAGCTCCTTGAGGTGGAAGGGGGTAGCAAACTGTGTTTCCGGTTCTCAACTGTTGATCGAAAGGTATAGCCAGGTTATTATTAGAAATGTTAGTAAAAATAAAATGATGTCCCTGTATTATTTCATAAAGGGGAATACTTCAGTTGCGATATAGCTATCGAATCCTTAAGACCACACACGCTATTTACACGCATGCGTTTAAAGAGACAAAAAGAGACAGTCCATAATATAGTCGTCGTTGACTCTTACACATAAGTGTGTGTGATCTGGTATAATTTACTTGATTTTGTGAAAATATTTGCTCGATACTTTTGTCCATACGATAGTAATTATTATTTTCCATTTCAGATCTTAGAAATTTGCAAAATGTGCATTGGTCATTAAACTGTTATCTTGATATAATCGTGAGTTCATTTCTGAACAGAGACATGTGGAAATTAACAAGAAGGTTTAAAGATTACATTATCAGAAAAGTAAATTATTCCGAAGAATGTGTATTGGTTTGGAAGAAATGTTACTGTTTTCGATGCGCAGAAATTACGTTGATATAATTTTGGAAGAGTATAAATGAGAGAACACCGTATATTTATTCTCCTCGGTATAATGAGACACGAACTGCATTACAGAGGAAGAAAGATAATAAGAAGTATTAACTTTTTAACTCACTAAATCATAATACATGATTTTCAATATTACAAAACTAACTTACTTTTCATAATTAACAATAATTAACATTATGTTCTTGTAGATGTGCTGTTTAGTTTTCTATTTAGCGTTACTAGTAGCAACAGGATTTTCTTGTTCCAGTTCTGCAACAAATTCAACTCCATTCAAAATTAACAAACAACGTTGTAATTTCCTTTTGTCCATCTTCAAGAAGAGAGAAACAAAAATTCCAGTCATCAGTAGGCAGAAACCTGCGTCCTACTATTTTCAAAAAAGGGAACTACGACAATAAATTTACAATAATCCTAACCAAAATAATTTTACAATTCATTTTGAAGATTTCTTTTTCAGATAAGTCGAAGTAAGTTCATTTAAATGGTTTTATTTTCAGGCTATGACTTAACATACAATATTTAAGGAATAGTTCCTTTATATTACATATTTTTTTGCTATTTGTATTAATGTTTTCATGGCGGCTGCGACATCATCAGATACATTCTTACATTCTCCAATATGTTAATCTCATTATGAATGTGTACTAGCATAGTGAATATCAAATATCAATCAAACAAAGGCCAAAAGTTAAAAGATACAAAGTAAAAACATTTGAAATATGTGCTATGAGCTTTTATTTACATTTTTTACAATTTTTTGACTTGTGTTTCTGATTGATCATGCAAAATTTGTATAAGTTATTAATTTAATTAGTATGAGTGAAAACTTGTTTACAATTTATTTGATTTACATGATGTGAAATATGTAGACAATGTTACATATTTGAATAATTTCAAGGGAAAAATTGTTCCGGGGCCGGGTATCGATCCCGGGACCTCTGGTTGAACGTACCAGCGCTCTACCACTGAGCTACCCGGGAACTCCACCCGACACCGTCTCAACTTTTCCCTTTATATCCACACAACTCGCGTGGGCTGACGAAACGCCAGAGACCCACAACGAGTGCACACAATCTCTGTGTGACTTGGAATTGTGGTTTTCTGTTAACGTACACAGTAACATATATATTATGCAAATCTAGTCTTTCAGGTGAAGCTCTCTGTAAAGCAGATTTGAATAATTTCAAGGGAAAAATTGTGAGTTCCCGGGTAGCTCAGTGGTAGAGCGCTGGTACGTTCAACCAGAGGTCCCGGGATCGATACCCGGCCCCGGAACAATCTTTCCCTTGAAATTATTCAAATTTGCTTTACAGGGAGCTTCACCTGAAAGACTAGATTTGCATAATGTTACATATTGTGTGCATGTTCATTACTTTGTGTTTCGATATGGTGTTGTTTAAGTATGTGATTGCTCTCATGTGTCTGTATAGTAAGGTTGGTATTTGGTATTATGGGCCGATGTTGAAGTATTATTTAAAATAGAAGAAATATTATACATGTATTAAATTAATCAAACAACATTTGATTAAATTAAATATACACTTTAGACTTATGTGATTATTTATGTGGGGTTTAGATGTTATCTTCTATTAGAGAGCAGTGGTGTAATGTTGAAACACCCTCAGAAGTTTACAAAGCTGGAAAATAAAACTATTATAAGTTTTTGTATGTGTTTCATTCTTAAAATTGTTCGACATTGATCATAATTAGCTACATTTCGTTCCTGGTCTTGGCAGCTCAGCTTTACAAAAACGACTTGTTAACTTCTTCCCTTTCGATAAGTATATATTATATTTACTCTGGTAGAGCTAAGGCCACTAGGCCTTCTCTTTCGCCCAGCCAGACTCTAATTCTAATTAAATACAATTGGCTTACAGTAGTTATTACTTTAATATATAGACCGTAAAACAACATGAAAGTGAATATTGAATGTAAAAGAAAATAATGAAAGTTAGATAAGTAATGTCAGTGACACAATAATAAATATTGATAAGAAATAATAGTAATACTACTACTACTACTACTACTACTACTACTACTACTACTACTACTACTACTACTACTACTACTACTAATAATAATAATATTAAAATAATAAATACTTATAACTTTTAAGAGACCCGGAGGTTCATGGAGGTTCATTTTCGCCCTCACATAAGTCCGCCATCGGTCCCTATCCTGAGCAAGATTAATTCGACCATACATGCTACATGCTCTGCCCATCTCAAACGTCTGGATTAAATGTTCCTAATTATGTCAGGTGAAGAATACAACGCTTGCAGTTCTGTGTTGTGTAACTTTCTCCATTCACCTGTAACTTCATCCCTTTTAGCCCCAAATATTTTCCTAAGAACCTTATTCTTAAACACCCTTAACCTCTGTTCCTCTCTCAAAGTGAGAGTCGAAGTTTCACAACCATAAAGAATAACCGGTAATATAACTATTTTATAAATTCTATCTTTTAGGTTTTTTGACAGCAGACTAGATGACAAAAGCTTCTCAACCGAATAATAACAGGCATTTCCCATATTTATTCTGTGTTTAATTTCCTATCAAGTGTGATTTATATTTGTTACTGTTGCTCCAAGATATTTGAATTTTTCCACCTCCTCAAAGGGTAAATTTACAATTTCGTACAATATTGTGGTCACGAGACATAATAATATATTTTGTCTTTTCGGGATTTACTTTCAAACCTATCTCTTTACTTGCTTCAAGTAAAATTTCCGTGTTTCCCCTAATCGTTTGTGGATTTTCTCCTAACATATTCACGTCATCCGCATAGACAAGCGGCTGATGTAACTCGTTCAATTCCAAACCCTCTTTGTTATCCTGGACTTCCCTAATGGCATACACTAGAGCAGCGGTCCTCAGCATACTGCACTCTCGGGCTAGCGTCTATTACCCGCAGGTCTCTTACAGTACCAGCGTGCACCCGTGTCTTCTGGCAGGTATGCTGTCTCCCTATATTGCACGACGGAGCATATTTTATTGCACTCCTTGCACTCTATCAATTTCAGCGAGTGTTGACGACTACTGCTAAAAGTTAAAAAGTAAAGGTGATAGTGTATCTCCTTGCTTTATCCCGCAGTGAATTGGAAAAGCATCTGACAGATCTGATCTATATGGACTCTGCTCTACTTTTCACTGAGACACATTTTAATTAATCGAACTAGTTTTTTTGGGAATCCCAAATTCAATAAGTATATGATATAAAACTTCTCTCTTAACCGAGTCATATGCCTTTTTGAAATCTATGTGGATAATATTAAAATGGATTTGAGGGAGGTGGGATATGATGATGGAGACTGGATTAATCTTGCACAGGATAGGGGCCGATGGCGGGCTTATGTGAGGGCGGCAATGAACCTGCGAGTTCCTTAAAAGACATTTGTAAGTAAGTAAGTAAGTAAGTTGTAAATAAATAACTGATGTACTGTACCTTTATACACCAATTTTTTCTCCAATATCTGTCGAATACAAAAACTCTGATAATAATCGAACTATTATGCCTAAAACCACAGTGATGATCTCCAATAATTTCATCTACATAAAGAGTTAATCTTCTCAAAAGAATATTGGACACAGTTTTGTACGATGTAAATAAAATTGATATTCCTCGAAAGTTACTACAATTAGTCTTGTCCCTCTTAATAATAATAATAATAATAATAATAATAAATAATAATAATAATAATAATAATAATAATAATAATGAGAAAACTTAAATATTTATCCTGTGATATATATATATATATATATATATATATGTATATATAACCATTAAACTCTGACAAACTTGAAACAACACTATTATTGTTGACGAGAATTGTTTGGAAAAATATTTCCTTAGTCTATTCTTAAATTGGTCCCATGTCAGTGTCTGACATTACTCAGTAGGGAATTCCAAAGTCGAGGAACAGCCACAGTGAAAGAAGATGAGTATGAAGATGTTCAGTGGGAGGGAATGGTTAATATTGAGGAGTGTTGTGATCGTGTGTCTAGGTTATGATGGGTGGATAAATTTTGAAAACGAGACGCTAGATAGACAGTAGAGGAGAAATGCAATATATGAAAGACGAGGGAAAGACAGTGGATTTTCCTACGATCTTCTAAACGGAGCCAGGACAACATTTCGAGAGATGGTGTTACGTGATCAGCCGGGCGAATATTGCAGACGAAGCGGACGGAATTAATGAAAGATATAGTCTTTTTTCTGAAGTTTTAAAAGGTATACCTTATTTTTGGTTTACATGACCTCCATTCTCGTGAATTATTTATATAATTTCCTTAACATGGGATTCGAAAACTCCATGAGGAATAAACTGTTTCTTATTATATTTGTTTTAATTTAATTTTTAAGTTAAAAAGGGTAAATTTATTTATGGGCACATATTATGAACACGTTGCAGTCTCTGCGCCGAAGTAACGGTTAGGTCAGTAAACAGAATATCACAGTAATCGAAGTGGGGCATCACTAAGGTCTTTTTCAGGAAAAAAGGTATGGTGAATATGGTAATGTAGTGGACGTTCGTGTAGGCTCTATGAAATGGTGATCTACTGTAGACATATAAAGAAATGAGAGATAATAGAATGATAAATAGCAGGAAACGAAAACACCATACTCGACATGTCAAGTTTGGACATTTTCGTAACGATCAAACTCGTGACCTGTATGTTTCGTGACGGCAGTTTCGTTACAGTAGGTTTTGCAACAACGTTAGGTTTTGTCACAGAATTTGTTCCATCACATGGTTTTTTTTTTTGTGACAACGCGTCTCATACAATCCAGATTTTCCATGTCCTGAGTGGTGTATATTAGAAGTTTCATTCTGGAGCGACTGAAGAAGATGATACAGTGAAGGATAGTGTTTTCTAATTAATGCGTTAAGACGTCTGTGCCACGTCTCGCATGTCTTTGTTGTTCTTGGAAGGTTCTTCAATGTCCGAGCCTAATATTATAGTTCCAAGCGAATGGAGGAAAGATGGGTA
The DNA here is from genome assembly GCA_025594305.2 of Periplaneta americana. NCBI lineage: Eukaryota > Metazoa > Arthropoda > Insecta > Blattodea > Blattidae > Periplaneta > Periplaneta americana. Next base: position 138,746,842 of record JAJSOF020000013.1, on the reverse strand, counting down.
CCTGCCTTCCTCTACTACGTCCCTACTAACGTAGATATCTTCGACATACTTGAAAACAGTAATGGGATCGTCTGTGATTGTGTCCTGAAGCAGATCTTAAGTGTCTACTACGTCTTTCTCAGAAACAAAGCCAATCAGCGTATTCCGAATCTCACCGGACAGGTGGACAACAATGACGTCACGCTGCAGCGGAATAGGAACAAAACTGCTGGAAGGATCGATGGCTGTCATGGCGACTGTATAAGTTGTTGTCTGTGCTACGCTAGCAAAATTTTGCGAAATTTCCGTACTGCCACCTCGTTCAAAGAAAAGAGAGCATAAACAATTTATTTCTTGAACCAGTGGTAATAACTGGTCCGTTGACATGTTCGCTCATAAACCATTAACATATTGTTTTTACGTTGTGCTCATTACAAACAATACAGCAGAACTAAAGCAGAACACTCCGCCATGACACAACAGTACACGATGTCATTCAATAAGTATTTAATGAATTTCAATCTTAAGGCCTTAAGATTGAAATTCATTAAATACTTATTGATAATTTACCAGGCATATTGATATATTAAAATGAATTGTAAATTACGATGTCATTCGCCTGCTAATTCCCGCCCTATACAAGAACCAATCAGATTCGCTGATGGAGACTGCCACCACCTCTGCAAGCTGATGGCACCGGATTGACACCGGTGGAGCAACAGGGACGCCATCGGTGAAATTAGGAATACCGTGATGCCATCAGATTGCTCAGCGCTGAGATTCAGAATACGCTCAATGCTATTAGCGAGTGGAACTGGGCTTGTAACAGTGGCAGCTCGTAAGACCAGGTAGTTTTGGGGTTGGCCTTCCCTTTTGTATAGCAAAAACCTGTTCTTGTAAACTGAGTTTCCTGAATTATCCAAAATATAATATGTTTTCACTTTAATTCATTGTTGGATAATTGCACAAATTAACAATTACAAGGAAATTCATTACTTCGCAGCATCTTTCGCGCACACTACAGCATCACACGTGTCGGATGAGACCAACTACTAACACGTAACCGGAACCGTTTTACGGAAGTGGGAATGGGAGGAGAACACTGCACACATCCATGTGGTCTGTATTGCCACATGTACATTTTACAACTTCAGTATCACATGCTTTTGAAGAAAGTCAGTTCTTGTAAAATTATAGTACCATTATTGTTAAAATATAGTTTGAGCATTTAACTTCGAAAGCATGATGGAATATTCAGATTGTCAATTTCTATAAATGAATACAATATAATATTTTATTACTCAGTCAATGACAAATCAATGTGAAATAATGACTTATTTTATAGTCATTAAGTTTATATACATGAAATTACAAAATTTGCGAACGTTTTCGCCTATTCAGACATCCTCAGGCAGAGTTATACAATATCTCAATGTCATATATTATTTCATTACAGATAATTTACATGAAACACAAGATGTTTGTAGTGATCCTTACAGTTGATAACTATGCAGTTGTCACATTTTAAACGAAGTGAGTATTTTTAAATATCCAATCCGATTATAATTCACATTTGATAATTCCCATTTCTATTCGTATTTTTTTATATATTTCAGATATATTCACCACTCATTGGACTGAACAAGAGTTCCACATATTATGAAGTTTAATTACTAAATGGTTTTTAACATTTTAATATTATTTAAGTTTACTACCTGTAATATTACATTTTAATAATGGAGATGTCCTGTACATCATTAATTTTAAATAGTACTCACCATCAATAGCTACGTATATGACATTGAGATATTGTATAACTCTGCCTGAGGATGCCTGAATAGGCGAAAACGTTCGCAAATTTTGTAATTTCATGTATATAAATTTAATGACTATAAAATAAGTCATTATTTAACATTGATTTGTCATTGACTGAGTAATAAAATATTATATTGTATTCATTTGAGCATTTAAGGTTTAAGTGAGCAGCTGGTGGTCGATTGATTTTTTTTATGTTAAAATAATGTAGTTTGGAGTATTTTCAATTTCAAATACATTTGTACAGAACTGACATCTTGGCTGTCGCCCTATCTAGTAGACAATGATAGTACCTTGCCTCCTGCTTCATTTACCTATCATCATACCATAATCTCTATACACTCACGCAAAACAGTCGTACACTGGTTATACGAAGACATAAAAAATTAACGTATTCATCATTATACTACATTATCTCGCTATCTCATTCGTGGAATACTGCACTTAATGACCGAGAATTTATTAATTTAACAGTAGTGAAAAACAAACTACGTAAGCATTTTCTTGCTGAGTATAGTACAATGCAGTAAACTTACTTACTTATGGCTTGCAAGGATCCCAAAGGTTCATTGCTGCCCTCACATAAGCCCGCCATCTGTCCCTATCCTGAGCAAGATTAATCCAGTCTCTATCATCACATCCCACCTCCCTCAAATCCATTTTAATATTATCCTCCCATCTACGTCTCGGCCTCCCCAAAGATTTTTTCCCTCCAGCCTTTCAACTAACACTGTATAATTATGCATTTCTGGATTCGCCCATACGTGCTACATGCCCTGCCCATCTCAAACGTCTGGATTTAATGTTCCTAATTATGTCAGGTGAAGAATAAAATGCATGCAATTCTGCGTTGTGTAACTTTCTCCATTCTCCTGTAATTTAATCGCTCTTAGCCCCAAATATTTTCCTAAGCACGTTATTCTCAAACACCTTTAACCTCTGTTCCTCTCTTAAAGTGAGAGTCCAAGTTTCACAACCATACAGAAGAACCTGTAATATAATAGTTTTATAAATTCTAACTTTCACTTTTTATGAGAGTAGACTGAATGATAAAAGCTTCTCAACTGAATAATAACACTCATTTCACATTTTTAGTTTAGTTTACAATGCAGTAAACTAAAAATTTAAACTTATTATTTCGAAATTTTTACTATTTTGTTTCTCTTAAACTTTGTACAATCAGTTACTTATCTGTAGATGTTTAGTTACTTACTTAATCACTAAATACAGTATTGTGATTTTCTCTCTGTAATTTTCTTTTTGACTCCTCTTTTTGTATTTGAATTTTTCGTATTTATGTATTTACTTTTATTTCTTTTTCTTATTTCTTTCTTTGTATATGTATTTAAAACAATAGTATTGTTGTAAAATACGAATAATACAATATAGCGTTACGAGAAGGAAGAATACTGTCTAACTCCAGTGTTTTTTGAAGTTATTTAAATAAACTTTTATGTGAAAAAGCAAGATTTGTTTGTCAGTCGCACAGATAGCCACCATTATCGTTTAATTTTCTCCATTGAAATATGACGTGCTATCATATTCCACATATTACAGGAACAAAGCAACATGACAAAGAGGTCAATTGCATTTCACAACGAATACTATACTTCAATTACGATATTAAGTAATATAATAAATGAAACAGACACGCTACGCTATTGACATAGCAAGCTTTTCATAATATAGCTATAGAAAGTGAACTGTTGTCCCTCATACTGATCATCATTGAATATTACTCGTCAGCAGAGAGATCTTTTATTTAATTTCTTGAGAATACGGGCTTTAGAGTATTTCGTGATGTGGAGTGTTATTGTCTATATAGCGATTATCAGTTTCAGATTTTAGAAACTTAAAAATGTTTACTGATTGTGTTGAACTGTTATTTTGTATCGTTGCTGAGTTTACGTCTGAATAGAGACATATGGAAATTGAAAATGTGGTTTAGATATTGACTTGGTCAGAGAATTGCGTTTTTCTGAAGACGTCTCATCGGTTTGAAATGGATATTACTGTTTAGAATGTGTAGAATTTAAAATACTATAATTTTTGGATATGTATAAGCGACACTGAATCCTCATTACAATTTTATTATGTCATCACGAGCGAAAGATTGTATAGTATGAAATAACTTAGATCTCATAAATTAAAAATATGTTGTTGCGGATATGGTGTGTAGTTTTGTATTTGGTGTTAACGGCAGGATTAGGAAAGCAGCAGGATTCTCTTATTCAGTGCTTACAAGAAATTCAACTCAAAGAAGGATTATCTAATATCATTGCCATTTACATGTGTCCACCTTCAAGTGAGAAGGACATTTTCAACTCGTCAGTACGTGTACGCTCTAATATTTTCATGAAATCGAACTACGACAACGAATTCACACTAACACTAACGAAAATATTCACAACATTAGATGCAACATTTGTGAGTGTATCCTGTGCTAATAATTACATTTATGCCAGTATATTTCATAACACTTACGATACGTACATTCTTATCGTACATCATAGTGATATGACGAATGTTACAAAAGACGTGAGGACAGAGGTTATGAAATTAAAGGAATACAGTGAGTGGAACCCACGTGCGATGTTTCTGGTGTTATTGACGGAAGCGTTATCTCATCAAGAAGAAATAGCTGAAGCCTTGCTTTCAGAACTCTGGAGATCGTCGTATATTTCAAACGCTATTGTTTTGAGTCCAACGCAAGATACAATTCTGGAAGATGACTTGAAAACAAAAAACGTAGAACCTAGAGTAAACTTGTACAGTTTTTTCCCTTACAGTCCACCAGGAAACTGTGGTAATATTACTAAAGCTTTTCTACTAGATCAGTGGGTTGTGGATGGTAATGGTAGAGGACGTTTCCTGCGAAATTCAATGTTGTTTCCAAATAAAATTCCACATAACTTCCATAGATGTCCCATAACGGTTTCTGGTTTCGTTCATCCGCCGTTCGTTGTAGAAATAAAGAATTCTTCAGAAGATAGCAAAGAATTAATCTACGAAAACGGCATCGGAGTCCGAATTGTCGACGTATTCGCAAAGCTTATGAACTTGTCTATAAGATACAGAGAACCGCCTCCTAATGATGAGATGTGGGGAAGTCCGGTAGAAAACGGGTCGTGGACGGGTGTGACGGGTGAGGTAATGTCAAAGAAATCAGATATTACTGTTGTAGGATTGTGGAACTCATGCCATGTATTGAAAAATATAGAGTGCAGTGTAACTTATTTAATGGATGAAATGAAATGGTATGTTCCGTGTGCCAGACCGTATCCTCTTTGGATGAGCGTTATCAGAGTGTTTCGTTATGAAGTCTGGATTATATTTTTTGTGTTATTTCTTCTAGTTTCGATATTTATTTGCTCTTTATTGAAAATAAAACATAGATATGAGGTGAAATCATACAAAGATTATGCGAGTTGTTTACTTAATGTCTGGGGACAAGTTGTTGGAGTTTCTTGTGCAAGTCCACCAAATTTCCTTCATGTTCGGGGATTATTTCTGTGTTGGTTGTCGTACTGTTGGATTGTAAACACAGTTTATCAGACATTCTTAGTTGGTTATTTTGTTAATCCAGGTTTACTACACCAGATTTCCTCAGAAGAAGAATTGATTAATTCCCATCTTGAGCTGGTGATTTCTCCTACGATTGCAGTATCATTTCCAGAGCTAGAGGAATCACCTTATAAACGTCGGAACTACTGTGAAGATTTAGAAGTGTGCCTGCATCTAATTGCCTTCGAAAAGGAGGTTGCCATAATAAATTCTGCTGTGGATATGAGCTACTTAACAGCGAAGTACATGGACGGATATGGAAATCCTATTATTTGTCACATTGAAGAAGTATACGCTGGTCAGCACAATGTATTACCAGTGGCTAGGGGCTATCCATTGTTAAATAAACTGAATAGTATGCTATTAAGACTGGTTGAAAGTGGCTTAGTGGATCAGTGGTGGAATGAATTTAAGTTCAAAACAGCTCTCTCTCTCGCCAGAGACTTCCTCCTTCCTGAAGATGAATACATAACCTTTTCATTGAAACACTTGCAGTCCGTGTTCGTGCTTCTGGGTGTGGGTTATGCGATTTCAATATTATTGTTTGTAGTGGAAGTATTGCCAAAAATGAGGAATTGTTTTGAACATTAATGTTTTTAAACATAATTGAGATGTAATCACGTGTAGGTTTTATCCACTGTAGTGATGCGAAATGGAACGTTATAATTAAATGTATCTTTATTTATACATCTTGATTACACAACTTTTAACACTCTATCACTTCGGAATTTGTATGATAATAACTTTCTTGCGTTAAATATTATTAACGTACCTTGTTAACATGTTTCGACCTATTTTTCGGTCATCTTCGGAACTGGAGGCGCCAAGACCAACAACGACCAGTTCCGAAGATGACCGAAAAATAGGTCGAAACATGTTAACAAGGTACGTTAATAATATTTAACGCAAGAAAGTTATTATCATACAAATTCTGAAGTGTCTTTATTGTTTAATAATTCTGCATTGCTTTAACTTTTAGCAGTGGCGGCTCCTGCATATTTCTTAAGAGGAGGAAAGTAGTTAACAGAGCAAAATGACGCCTTCTTGAGAGAAACATGCTACAAATTAGCCTACATGTAACACCAGGTAGTGTTAGGGTTGGCCTTCTCTTTCGTATAGCAATAATCTGTTCTTGTAAACTGAGTTTCCCAAATTGTCCAAATATGTTTTCACTTCCATTCATTGGCGGATAATTGCACAAATTAACAATTACAAGGAAATTCACAAACTCGCAGCATTTTTCGCTCACACTACAGCATCACACGTGTTGGTAGAGACTAGCTACTAACATATAACCAAAACCGTTTTACGGAAGTGGGAATGAGAAATAATCTGCGAGAACACTGCACCCACTCACATGGTCTGTGTTGCCACATGTACATTTTAAAAGTTCAGTATCACATGCTTTTGAAGAATGTCAGTTCTTGTAAAGTCATACTATCATTATTACTCAAAGCAGCAGGTGGCCGATTATTTTTTTGTGTTAAAAATATTATAGTTTGGTGTACTTTCAATTTCAAATATATTTGTACAAAACTGACAATTTGGCTGTTGTCCTATCTAGTAGACAATGAATGGAAGTGAATTTCAGGGGCCAAAAAGATCTACGATACTAACGTAGATCTACTCCTCTTTGTTTTATATAAATCTAACTTCAACTTTCAGATATACTCTAAAGTTTCAAACCATGAGTAGTAGCTTATATAAAATGCAATGAATAATATATTTTGATTTATGATTTTCAAAAAGTTTATATGGTGTCTTTCGTAGCTTTGCGTTAAAATTGTTTTTATTGTGCCCCTCCTAGATGTGTTATAGTCTGGTTGAATGGGGCATCGTTAGATGGCAGCGGTATCGAGTTTGTTGCAAGACCAGTTGGTATCTATTTCCCGACCATGCGCTGATTCAGAGGAGGATCTCCTCCCTTACTGTTCATTCGCTTGCTTTAAAACTCTGCTTCTTTCTCTGGCCGCTAGTGTGCTGTTGTCTATGTGTGTTAACTGCAGTAAAGGAGGAAAGGATTTGCTTTCCTCTACACAAACAATCTCGCATCTTTCTCACAGTTTTCTAGCGGCACATGAGCGCGCGTCGTTTAAAACTCGATCAACCGAGGTTTTCTTATAGCTGTGAATTTAAAAATTATCGAATCTTCCTCGAATTTCAAGGCATATATTTCATTTGGTATTTACTTTCAAAAGAAGAAAAATGTGAGGACGACGTTCTTCCCTTCCCTCCCCCGAGAAACCGCCACTGACTTTTAGCATTTGCAACATTATTAAATGAACTTGTATATTTTTCAGTTGAAGAATGTGATCACAAAATTCGTTAAGTCCATTTTTATGAAAGAACTTATCTTTTGTTTTATCCACTGATCTACGGACTGAGCGAGTTTTCAAGTGACGTGCACAATAACACGAACTTCTAGACAGGTATTGACTTTGTTTTGGAAGAAAATAAGCTTCAAATATAATAACAGCGTTTTTTTTAAAGTAGGTTATTTTACGAAAGTTTATCAACATGTAGGTTATTTAGCGTCTGAATGAGATGGAAGTGATAATGCCGGTGAAATGAGTCCGGGCTCCAAGACCGAAAGTTACCCAGCATTTGCTCATATTAGGCTGAGGGAAAACCCCGGAAAAAACCTCAACCAGGTAACTTGCCCCGACCGGGAATTGAACCCGGGCCAGCTGATTTCGCGGCCAGACAAGGTAATCGTTATTCCACAGGTGTGGACGACAGTGTTCTAAAGAAACATTTACATATATACATAAATCATAAATATGACCAAATGGGCTAAAAGAGTAAGTTTTGAGATCGAATTTTTCAACTGCTTCTTGCAAACGAGCCTAAGAATTTTGATAAAATGGGGTGGAACTACGAAATCCTGTCCAGAGAAAGCAGTTTAGGTAGGTCTTGACTTTGCTGAAAGTCATTTAGAGTGTTAAGTAACCAGATTTTTAGGGCTCAATTGTTAAGGCATATATTTAAATGTAGAGTTCTGTTATTTCGCACAACTTCATCTGTTGTGTTTACTAATGTGCAATGTTGTAACTTCGGTCATTTCTAATTTTATATGGTGGTTTTTAAATAAAGGACCACACCTGTGGAGTAACGGTTAGCGCGTCTGGCCGCGAAACCAGGTGATCCGGGTTCGAATTCCGGTCAGGGCAAGTTATCTGGTTGAGGTTTTTCCGCGGATTTCCCTAAACCCAATATGAGCAAATGCTGGGTAGCTATTGGTGCTGGATCCCGGACTCATTTCACCGGCATTATCAACTTCATCTCATTCAGACGCTAAATAACCTAAGATGTTGATACAGCGTCCTAAAAAAAGCTAATGTCAGAGAGGGAAAAATTGTCGTGAAGATCAGAGGAATTTTCAGAGATTTTTAAAAGTTTGTGCAGATATATACACCTATATATATGTATACATATATATATATATATATATATATATATATATATATATATATATATATATATATATATTAATTTGTACCACCATTAGCGACGTCAGAAACGTGGGAAAGTAAATATCAGCAACGATTGACAACAACAGACCTAGTCTCGTTTGAAAAAGTAGTTTTCACTTCAATTGAAAGAGGAATGAAGGGAAATAAGGTTGTTTGAATTGATAGCGGGTGGCCTGTGAAGAGATACTGTTAATCAGGATGTGTCCGTTGTTTGTAAAATATCATTATTCTTGAGTTTTAAGGGTAAATAATATTACAGATAAATAATGAACTATTTAATTAACTAGTATTCTGAAGCTAAAACTGTCTTGTGAATTCCATAGGAGTCATTCCACGTCAAATCGCACAGCAACAAAACACGACCTTCTCGAAAATAGTCGAATTTTTTTTCATGAATTCCAGACATCAAATAAGGAGACCCGTATTTTTTTATTTCCACAATTATTAATTATTTGTGTAGTTATGACTATTTGAAAATACGCAAATTATGCGCGCACTGTTACATAAACTCAATTGGAACTCTATTTCTGCATATAATTGAGATTTGGGGTTTGGCGCATTTGAAAGACTAAATACAACACTTTTTATTACTTTAGGCTTATCACAAATAAATTTCAAATTTGGCCTAATTTTTTAATGACTTATTTTTCAAAGCAAAATTACTACGTTGAATAGCCAAGTTAAAAATCTGAAAAAAAAATATAGGCTTGTTCCCTGATGTATTATCTGTAAACTACTGCAGTTAAAAATGTGGGATCTGCATACATACATTTGCAACAATTTATTTTCCGGAGGCATGCACGCGCTTGCGATCCCCAGCTAATGAACCGCTTGCGGCAGCAAACCTACATTTACACTTGTGCTAGAAGGCTGCGAAATTCCCCGTTGCTTATAATAACTGATGTCGCACACTACACAACAAATGATTAATGCCTTAAGGAACAGTAAATATCTTATCTAAAGTGATTTTATTATTGTCAGTTCAGCTAAGAGTGGGAGCCCTTCACAATGCTGTATGTTTATACTGTACTATATAGCCAAGTGTTTAACGATAGCAAGGCTGGATAAGGCAGTAAACTTTATGACAGTAAACAGATGGCCGGAGACAAAATATAGAAGAGAAAAATAATCAGTCAGATTTTGAATTTCATGGAGTGAAGTTCTGTGTGTCGAATATTAACGCTTGTGACGTGTCTTCTACAACATAAGTGAAGGTAAAGATCACGTAATATATAACAAGTGTTTAAATCCATTTGACCTTCCTAATCACGCTTTTAAAAAGAAAAGTACACTAAGACGCGTAAGTCGCGATTTATTGATAAAGCTTAATTTAGCGGAGTCTTTGAATGTGCGAATATGTGATTCGTGCCGTAAAAAAGTCTATCAACTTCCGGATAGGTCTGGTGAAAGTATACGTGAAGCCGGTAGTTCTTGTGATATTAATAATCATGAATCAAATGAATGTAGTGCGGACAATGAAAGTGATAATCCCAGTTCTTCTTCTAGCAGTTCTATGGCTACAGCGCTAGAAATTAGTAATATTGAGGTGCTAAACAAAAGTTTGGTGTCAATAGGAGAATCCCCAATCAAGAAAAGAAAACTACTACAAAAATGATACCCCCGTGAAAAGTTTCAAAAAGTAAAAGGCTCCCTAGCAAGTAAAGTTTTTCATGTAGAAGATGCATCGACGCCCATTGAAAAGTCAGAAAATAATGACATTATTAACAAATTGATTGAATCCTTTCACACAACAGATGACAAGACAGTAAAAATTCAAATTTTAACAATTTTTGAAAGTTGGTCCTACAATAAAATTAAACAAAACTTTGAAGCGACTGATCACATGATAAGGGTGGCAAAGAAACTGGCTGAAGAAAGTGGACTTTTGTCCACTCCTAACAATAAACTCGGTAAAGTTTTGTAACTGTCTACAGTAACTAAGGTGCTGCAGTTCTACAGATCAGACGATGTGAGTAGGGTAATGGCTGGAAAAAAGAATTTTGTTAGTGTGAAAGAGGACGGTCAAAAAGTTCATAAGCAGAAAAGATTAATTTTGTGTAATCTTAAGGAAACATACAAGTGTTTCAAGGACAAATATCCACTAATAAAAATAAGTTTTTCTAAATTTGCAGAACTGAGACCAAAAGAATGTATTTTGCCAGGGGCTAATGGAACGCACAGTGTATGTGTTTGTACACATCATGAAAATGTAAAATTACTTATAGATGGTGCAAACATTCCACTACTAACATCAAATTCTAGTGTAGTTGTCAATAACTACAAAGATGCGCTGTCACACATTCTTTGTAATCCTCCATCAATTTATTGTTACCTTAAACAATGTTCAAGTTGTCCAGGACCTGACAATATAATCAAACATATCCGAGAACAGTTTGACGCCGAGTCTATTGAGCAGATAACATACAAACAATGGGTTACAGTTGATCGCACTAATTTAGAAACGCTTCAGTCTTCAACTGATGAATTTTTAGACAAATTGTCAAGCAAACTTATCTCCTTATTGCCGCACGTTTTCATAGCACAGCAGCAAAGTCAAAGAAAATATACAACCTAAAAATTACATAGTTATTGCAGACTTTTCTGAAAATTATTCATTTGTAATACAAGATTCAGTACAGGGTGTGCATTGGAACAACTGCCAAGCCACAATACATCCTTTCGTAGTATATTTCAAAGAAGGTACAGAAATTCGTCACAAAAGTATTGTTGTTATCTCAGAAAGCATGAAACATGACACTGATTCCTTTCACTTTTTTCAATCTGAAGCAATCAATTTCTTAAAGCAAGAATTCAACGATATGAAAAAAATTATCTACTTTTCCGATGGATCAAGTTCACAATACAAAAACAGAAAGAATTTTAAAAATATCTGCTTACATGAAGACGATTATGGAATTGGCGCTGAATGACACTTCTTTGCAACGTCACATGGTAAAGGTCCATGTGATGGATTTGGAGGAACTGTTAAAAGACTTGCAACGAGAGCCAGTCTACAACCCGGTCAAGATCCTATAACAACACCAAAAAAAAAAAAAAAAACTGTTTGACTGGGCACAAAAACCATTTCTAACGTGCAATTTATATTTTGTCCCCTGAATAAGCACAAAAACCACAATGAAAATTTGCAGGCCAGATATCACAATCTAAAACCAATAACTGGTACATTAAAATTACATTCTTTCATTCCGTTGTCAAAAACTGAAGCTGTAGTGAAACAATTTTCTTTCGAGAAAGAAGGTAGGCGAGTGAAAATATAAAGTGTAGTGAGAATGAAAACAGACGTTTAAAAAACAATATGTACATTATCATAATAAGTGAATACAATTAGTGTAAGTTAGTAGTGTTTCCTCGAGTGACTTGATACGTAGTGGGTGTAATGTAGTAACGTTCGCTCGATCATCCAGTGCCGATAAACCTCCCAGCGCGCGCTCAACGCTTCCCGTCCACTGCTGCACCGGTCTGCTACACATTGTTTCGTAAATAATTAAATTTCCATTAAACTATTAGAGATCCCATTGTGATTTTTTCTGGAATTATTAAGAATACTTCAATGCACCTAGTAGGTATTTATTTAGATTTTTAATACGGCTATTTCACATTGATATTTAACTTTTAAAAATTGAACCATAAAAAAATATTTGTAATAATTATAATAAAATCAGTTAATAAATATTTAACAAAAGACAGTATTTTAAGCTTTTAAATGCATTTTTCAAAAAAAAATTAACATCAATGTGCTCGGAAATATGACGCTTTAAATGTTGCATTGTGCGACATTTTTAACGAATTTTAACATGCAATATTTAAAAAACATGTGGACTTAGGAGGAAATAAAAATACACTTGTTAGTTTATTAGACCCATAGAGTTGATAAAAAAATATAAACGCGATCGGAAATATGAAGGTCAAAATTTGTATAATTTTGTGCGATTTGACGTGGAATGACTCATAGTTTCTTCGTACAGATTTTTTTTTCCGATTTTAATTACAAAACAACATTTTTCTTACATATTTATCACAACAATTGTTGCAAATCACGCCACTCTTGTAAATTCTTCAAGACTGTATACTAGGATACATGATTCAACTGTAAGCAATGAATTTCGTAAAGTCTTATGATTTGTAACAATTTTTTAACGAGTTCGTAAGAATTATGTACTTTTTAGCTAAAAATTGAAAAACAAAATCTATACAAAGCAATTAACAACACACTTTTAGTTTCAGAACACTAGCCAATTAAAGAGATGTGACTTTTGAATAGTTCATTCTCTATTTGTAATATTCTTTTACCCTTGAAACTAAATAAAAAAGGTATTTTACTAACAATTTCAAATTAGTGTAACTCTGAAAATATTGAGATTAGGACACATGTTTATATGACTTTTTAGCTCGGAATGTCTTTGGAAATAAGCTCCGCAAGTGGCGGTAAATCCTCGTGAATCATCCTGTATAACTCAAAACATAGGTAACACGTCGTTTAGAATCGGGATATTGAATATTCCGACATCTCTATTTGATTATACTAAATCAGCGTTACTCAAACTGTGGTCCGCGGACCACCTTTGGTCCTCGAGGTCTGCCTTTGTGGTCCTTCAAAAAAGGCTGAAGAAAAAATAAAATTCAAACGAATTGTGTATCACTCTATAGTTGAAAATCTCAGTGTTTGAAAATGACACATGACAATCGCCTTTCACTTTTTCTCCCAGTACTGACATTTTCTGAATGTATTACCCTATCCGTCTACTGACTTCCCACTCTACTCTGAACAACAAAAGAGGGATTTAAAGCACTATGAATAGGTGTTTCTCGCCATCTTTTCCCTGCACATCTGGCACCGCCCCTGTAACCCAGCCAGGAACCACCCAAATTCATAACAGAGGACCGAACCTTTTCATGTATGTATGACTTTCTTAATAGTTTTGCCGACATCCAGTCTGCACATTGAAATGGTCACGTGCTGTACGTCGTACACCAATAATACAACTCTGAGGTCACAATTTGAAACTTATTTTGCAAGTAAATATGACGAATTTTCATGGGTTCGTGATCACTTTCATTGCGATATTGAAACTAAAAAACTTTCAGACTTAAAACGAAATTTCAAGCGCAAGGTATGGTTAATTTCTGGACCTCATCACAAGTGAAAAGAGAGTATAGTGAAGTGTACAATGTGCTTTAGAGATTATAATTCAGTTTGTCTCTACGTATCTGTGTGAAAAAGGGTTTTCATCACTAACTCTAATAAAAACAAAGTAGGCTTCCGAAATCAACTCGATGTATGTGACGATCTCCGACTTAAGCTTACCAGCATACGTCCAAGTGTAGAACAACTGTGCAAGAATCGGCAGGCTCATCCATCTCATTAATGCGAGTACCAACATTTACTTATTTTTTTTTTTAGTTAATAAGCTAAAGATTATTCAAACTCTAATATCTTGAATTATTAAAGAAACAAAAATTAATTTTCTTCTATTAACATTAGCTTAATTAGTTAATACTTACTTACTTACTGGCTTTTAAGGAACTCGAAGGTTCATTGCCGCCCTCACATAAGCCCGCAATTGATCCCTATCCTGAGCAAGATTAATCCACTCTCTACCATCATATCACACCTCCCTCAAATGCATTTTAATATTATCTTCCCATCTACCTCTCGGCCTCCCCAAAGGTCTTTTCCCTCCGGTCTCCCAACTAACACTCTATATGCATTTCTGGATTCGCCCATACGTGCTACATGCCCTGCCCATCTCAAACGTCTGGATTTAATGTTCCTAATTATGTCAGGTGAAGAATACAATGCGTGCAGCTCTGCGTTGTGTAACTTTCTCCATTCTCCTGTAACTTCATTCCTCTTAGCTCCAAATATTTTCCTAAGAACCTTATTCTTAAACACCCTTAATCTCTGTTCCTCTCTCAAAGTGAGAGTCCAAGTTTCACAGCTTAATTAGTTAATACTAATATAAAATTAATTTAATTTCATTAATTTTAATTAATTAATTCTATTTAAAAATATGAGTATACTGCTATTAAAAATGATAAATTTACTTTCGAAGGGAACAAGAGTAAGGTGGTCCGTGGAACTGTTCTGACTTAAAAAAGTGGTTCCCACTTTAAAAAGTTGGAGAAACGTTTATACTAAATTATTTTCTGATCGAACAAAGACAGTTAGGAAATAGCAAGCTGATTTAAATATCGAGTTGGTCAGAAAAGTGCGTCGCATTAGTTTCAGATAAATGTTATTGTTTGCATTTTCAGCCATATAGATTCGGAGAATACACTGATGTCGTAATGTACGAACAGTACATACATACATGCATGCATTTTGTTCCAATGTTTGTAATATCAATGGCTGCGTCATCGGCGTGAGTAGGTAGTGCCTATGAACAGGGGTGTACATTGGCTAATCGAAAAAATCTGTGAGAGTATTAATAGGTTCCTCTCATGTTGATTATTGTAAGGCTTTACTTATAAGTTAAACAAATATTAACTGTAGTAGTTAATTTACATAATTGAAAGCTACTACCGCTTACTTCCCAAATCCATCTGACCAGCTGAGACAGTAATGTTTTGTCACAATACAAGCAGACAGGAAAGTAAGCATTGCTCAGTGACGGATTGTGTACAAGGCAGGCATCACACCGTTTACGAACTTTCGGCTCTCGCTGGTTGCTTGAAATTCACGACTGATGCACACTCCCTTACTGTAGCATTCTTTCTCTTTCTTTCTTTCTTTCTTTCTTTCTTTCTTTCTTTCTTTCTTTCTTTCTTTCTTTCCCTTCGTTTAACCTCTACCTTTTAGGTGCATTTACATGATCCACGCCACCCGGGCCTTACAGGGCCGCGACCTGTCGGGAGAGGAATTAATCTATGGATCACGTACATACTTTTTTGACCACACAAGGACATGGAGGGCCTCCCCGGATGAGGGATCAGCTCAATGCCAGGGCCACTTCCGATACAACACAAACATTTAAGACATTACACATAATTCACTCACACATATGAAAGGATTAAGGGAAGGATCGCCGTCCATGGCCGGACTTTCAAGAGGTACAATCCCGGCATTTGCCTGGAAATAACTGGGGAAACCACGTAAATCCTCAGTTTGGATTGCCGGCCCCTGGGATCGAACCCGGACCTCCCGAATGCAAAGCCAGCCCTCTACCACTCCGCTAGCCCGCTCGGTCTGTAGCATTCAAGAGTTTTTTTATTAACATACCAATATACTATTCTAGATTAGGTATCCTGATTTTATTTGTATTTTGTATTTTTTGACGATATCTGTAACAATGTATTATTGCTCACGTATGACTTGAGGCTTTCCCGGCGTTTGATATAGAATAACTCTTCTCGGGTTCTCAGCCAGGTGAGTTGGAGATAGCTTCCAAGCTTTCGACGGCTAGCTCTGCCGTCTTCTTCAGGGATGGAAGCTAATCTCCAACTCACCTGGCTGAGAACCCGAGAAGAGTTATTCTATATTATTGCTCACGTATCAAATAAAATTATTACCGTACCTTGAAATAGAATTGGATTTCTTTTGTAATATAAGCAATATTGACAGGGAATCCAGTTTTTATGATTTAGTGCCATAACTTTTTATCCAACCCTTGTATTAATTTTTTTTTATTTTAGTAGGTTATTTTACGACGCTTTATCAACATGTTAGGTTATTTAGCGTCTGAATGAGATGAAGGTGATAATGCCGGTGAAATGAGTCCGGGGTCCAGCACCGAAAGTTACCCAGCATTTGCTCATATTGGGTTAAGGGAAAACCCCCGGAAAAAATTTCAACCACGTAACTTGCCCCGACCGGGAATCGAACCAGTGCCACCTAGCTTCCCGGCTAGATGCGCTAACCGTACATTTATACATCCATGTATTGTGGTTCCCTATCACCACGGCATGGCGCGTCCTCAGGTTGCGGATAGAGGAGACGGCCTCCAGATATGGAGGGTAGCTGCGAATATATTGAATAAGCAGTCGATGACAGCCGATAAGGAGTGGTCCTCCAGCTTGGGGGTTGGGTGACTATCAGTAGCCAAGCGAGTAGAGCAAGAAGTTAATATTAGTAAATTCAATATTCTGAAATTTTACTTGAAGCAAGTAAAGCGATCGGATTGGAAGTAAATCCCGAAAAGACAAAGTATATGATTATGTCTCGTGACCAGAATATTGTACGAAATGGAAATATAAAAATTGGAGATTTATCCTTCGAAAAAGTGGAGAAATTCAAATATCTTGGAGCAACAGTAACAAATATAAATGACACTCGGGAGGAAATTAAACACAGAATAAATATGGGCAATGCATGTTATTATTCGGTTGAGAAGATTTTATCATCTAGTCTGCTGTCAAAAAATCTGAAAGTTAGAATTTATAAAACAATTATATTACCGGTTGTTCTGTATGGTTGTGAAACTTGGGCTCTCACTCTGAGTGAGGAACAGATATTAAGGGTGTTTGAGAATAAGGTTTTAGGAAAATATTTGGGGCCAATAGGGATGAAGTTACAGGAGAATGGAGAAAGGTACACAACGCAGAACTGCACGCATTGTATTCTTCACCTGACATAATTAGGAACATTAAATCCAGACGTTTGAGATGGGCAGGGCATGTAGCACGTAAGGGCGAATCCAAAATGCATATAGAGTGTTAGTTGGGAGACCGGAGGGAAAAAGACCTTTGGGGAGGCCGAGCGGTAGATGGGAGGATAATATTAAACTGGATTTGAGGGAGGTGGAATATGATGATAGAGAGTGGATTAATCTTGCATAGGATAGGGACCGATGGCGGGATTATGTGAGGGCAGCAATGAACCTTCGGGATCCTTAAAAGCCATTTGTAAGTAAGTAAGTAAGTAAGTAAGTATACATTTATACATATATGATCTAGTCCTTTACACTGGACATAATATCTACAGTTTCTCATTAGTGGCCAAAATTCATGATTACGAAATTAGTAATAGAGAACAAATTAATATTTCATACTGCAGATTACAAAAGACTAACACAAACGTTTCTGTTGTGAGGGTGAAATTATATAAGAAGTTTCCCAATCAATATTACAAAATTTACCAACCAACATTTTTAAAACTAGATTTTATAATTGGTTTCAAGGAATTCTGTTTTGCTGTTAGTGAGTTTTTAAACACAGAATCAAATTTTATTTTATTTTGTTTTATTGAGGAATTACTTGTCAATAAGCTTATTACGTACAATATATTTAACTTTATTTCAATCGGTAATTATGTATGGAATTATAGGATGGGGTGGCTCATTTAAATCCAATTTTAATCCACTTTATATATTACAGAAGAAAATAATTAAAATATGTGTTCATAAACCTATTGATTTTCCATCTCAAAATTTGTTTCTAGACTTTAATGTACTTAACGTAAGACAAATTCATTATATTGTATTAATAAAAGTCATACATAAAAATTGAAATAATTTTGAATTGTATTCTCATAGTTATGAAACAAAAGGTATGGAATCTTTAAGATTGTTTGAACCAAAATGCAACACTGTTACAGTATTTAATCATAGTAGTAATTTAGGCCCAAGAATATATAACAAATTTATATTTAAATATCCTAATCTTGTCAATTCTAATAGTTCTAGTATTAAATTTAAAAAGTTATGTATGGATTTTATAAAATTTGAAAAATTGTAAATTTAAATTTATATACTATAATTTCAAATTGTAATGTATAATTATTAATTATAATTGTATTGTATAATTATTAATTTCAATTCAGGAATCCAACCCTGAGCACGAGTTCTACTCTTTCAGTCGCGAGCTAAAGTTTCTCTGTGTATTTTATAATTTATGTTACAATTATTAGCAAAATAATAAATAAATAAATAAATGAAATAAATGAAATTTTTTTTAAATACATAAGTTTAGTTAAATGTTGTTACTATTAATAGAATTGTTATAATTAATTTTTTCTTGTTTTAATTAATTTTATTTTTATTTTGTGTTTTTAAAATGTATCATATGTGACGAAAATATTCCTTGTATGTCTAATGACCTAATAAACTAAATTGAATATAGGGAGTTCAATTTGTACAGAGCTTTCTCACCCCTGACTCGATGTTTGCTTCATTGACTCGCAGTAGAAAAATAAACAGCACACGGACAACATGTTCCCCATTGTCTGTGTGTTTTACCACGACTGTTAGTGAGTTTACAGCGACATGAATATACGCTTATATAATTTTTGAATACCTATAAATGCCTCAGTCACTTGACACATGATTTCCATTAGAGAGGAGAAATATTAACTCTATTCAATACCCAAGTTATATTAGATAACAAGTGATAATGTTCAATATAACAGGAATAATTTACCACCCAAAACTCACGAAAATGTTCTTGCCGATGTGGTGTGCAGTTTCGTATTTCACGTTAATTGCAGCATCAGTACAACAGCAGGATTTCATGGTTCCGTGCTTGCAAGAAATTCAACTGCATGTAAGATTGTCTAACATTGTCATTTCTTGGTGTCCAGTTTCAAGCCAGAGGGAAAATTTTGACTCTCCAAATCCTATAGGCCTACGGTTTGACGATTTCACAGAATGGAGCTACGACAGCAAATTCACAGCAATCCTTACGAAAGTATTCAAAACTTTAGATGGAACTCTTGTGAGTGTATCCTGTACTAATAACAATTCATATGAAAATATATTTCATAACAGTTACAACACGTACATTCTTATCATTCATCATAGAGATACGACGAACATTGTAAAAGATATGAGGGCTCAGATTGCTAAATTAAAGGAATACAGTGATTGGAACCCACGTGCGATGTTTATTGTGTTGTTGACCGAGGCGCTGACTCATCAAGAAGAAATAGCTGAAGCCTTGCTTTCAGAACTCTGGAGATTGTCTTATATTTCAAACTCTATTGTTTTGAGTCCAACGGTAGATGCAATTCTGAAAGTTGACTTGAACACAGCAGACATAAGACCTAGAGTCAACTTCTACACTTTTTTTCCTTACAGTCCACCAGGAAACTGTGGAAATACTCCTAAAGCTTTTCTAATTAATCAGTGGGTTGTAGGCAAAAATGGCAACGGACGTTTCCTGGGAAATGCAATGTTGTTTCCAAATAAAATTCCAAATGATTTTCTTGGATGTCCCATAAGGGTTTCTGGTTTCGTTCATCCACCGTTCGTTGGAGAAATAAAGAATTCTTCAGAAGGCGGCGACCAATTAATCTACGAGAACGGCATCGGAGTCCGAATTATCGACGTATTCACAAAGCATATGAATATGTCTATAAGATACATGCCTCCTAATGCTGAAATGGGGGGACATCCGCAGGAAAACGGATCTTGGACAGGTGTGAGGGGTGAGTTAATTGAAAGGAAATCAGATATTACAGTTGTAGGAACTTGGAATTTATGCCATATAGCCAAAAATACAGAGTGCAGTGTAACATATTTGATGGATGAAATGAAATGGTTTGTTCCGTGTGCTAGACCTTATCCTCTTTGGTTGAGCATCATCAGAGTGTTTCGTTATGAAGTCTGGATCATAATTTTTGTGTCTCTTCTTCTAGTGTCGATATTCACTTGTTCTTTACTGAAGATAAGGTCTATTACTATCCGTCATAATTGTGAGTTCAGTGGATACAATACATATGGAAGTTGTTTATTCAACATGTGGGGACATATTCTTGGAGCGTCACGAGCAAGTGCACCAAATTGCATTCCTGTTAGGGGATTTTTTCTGTGTTGGTTGTGGTATTGTTGGTTTATCAACACAGTTTATCAAACTTTCTTAGTTGGATATTTTGTTGATCCAGGTTTACTACACCAGATTTCGTCAGAAGAAGAGTTAATTAGTTCGGATGTAGAATTGGGAATTGGTGCAGGGAATATCAGCTCATTTCCAGAGTTAGGAAAACTTCCTCACGAACGTCGAATCTACTGTGAAGATTTAGATGTGTGCGTGAGTAGGATTGTCTTCGAAAAAGACATTTCTGTCATAAATTCTCTAGTAGACATGAGCTATGAAACATTGAGGTATAT